>NC_051174.1:50380056-50762056 GCF_013339725.1 Rhipicephalus microplus
TTATCGCGGTAAATCTGGTGAATAGGCAAGCCATCTTTTTTCCCGTCTGTTCTGTATTTTATGGCTGGAACATGCAAGAAGGGGGCAATATAGAAGCGGCGGCAGCGAGCCTGCCGCTGACAGAAAGAAGACGCGAATGACGATCGCGGGTGTGCTTGGGAGGTACGCGGCAGCCGCTGGCAGCGGGCAGTTGTGGTCGAAGCTTACAAAAATACACAAGGTTCTTGGTCTGGCTCCGCGTATTCCCTGTGAGGTTCTGGGCTGAGCAGCCTAGAAAGGCCCACTATTGGCGCCCAACAGAAAAACTTCGCCCCTGGGCCACGGACATCTAGGCAGTCTTCGACCATGGCCCTGCCGACGCCACTGGCCATGCCCACGTCTTCTGTTCAAGGAGCGACGGAATCGGTCATCGATTTCATTGACGACCTTTTCGTATACTCGGCAGTTAATGGCTTCTTGGAGTCTGACGTGCTCCGGAGGGTCCTAGCAGTTGCCCTGGGTGGCGCCGCAGATCTATGGCGACATTTTCACCATACCCTCCAGTCCTAGCACCAGTTTGTCGCGGCATTTAGGGAATAACTCCTGCCGATCACCTACGACTGCCGTATTCGGCGTGAGGTCGACGCCCGAACACAACAACCACTAGAGGGTCTGCTAGATTATGCTCAGGTGATGCAAAAGCTCTTCTGTCGGGCAGACTCTACTGCTCCTGAGGCCGTTAGGGTCTTGCAGGTTATTCGGTGATGCCACCCTCATTTCATGGTACACCTTTTAGGCCGCTCCTTTCCTTCCCTCAAGAAGCTTGCTTGCTTTGCTCAGCAAATTGCCGAGCCGTCTACTGCGGCCGTATCCATCGTCGCAGGGGAGGGAGGTGAGCTCCATGAAGGCAAGGCAGAAGTCCATTGGTGTCGACAGGGTTCATGCGATGCTGCTGACGTTAGAGTGGGCGCTGACGCGACGCGATGCAGCCCTGTGGAGCGAGCGGAGACACCAATCTTGAATGTGCTCACGAAGTCCCGGTATGAAGCAGTAGCATACATGACGCGAAGGAAGACGACGAGGAATAAGAGGAAAAAACACAGTAGTGGTTTGCAGGTACATGACAATAACACCAGATGAATGGAAGTCTGGCACGGAGGTGGCCCACTCTCGTGACCTTGAGAGGGACAAGAGTACCCTTTAATCCTAATTGGATAGTTTGAAGAAGGACGCACTGTGGCGTACAACCCACATGAGCCAGTTGGAACGCGAGTGTGGAAGCTTGGCTGATGCACGCGATGGTCTCCAGCACGAACACGACGTGTACAAGCCCAAGAAAACGAACATGATTGACGAGAGGAATCTTCACACTTCGGAACTGAAGGAAAAGGTCCGTACACTGGAGAAAAAGTTATCTGAAGACTCGCCAAATCGCAGTCACATGAACAGGCTGTTTGTGGATTCTCAGAAGCGTCTCAGGAATCGGCAGCCACAGTGCGCCAAGTTCAAAGAGCAGTTGCTCGAGAGGGACACTGAACTAGCAAGCATGAGGCGCAACCGTGAAGAAAAAATTCAGTGACAGCGTGCACTCCAAGACTTACAGCTGCACGAGCCCTGAATGCATGCAGCTAATCTCCGTGCGAGCTAGCCCAGGCTAAGCAGGACCACGATCGGGAGGCTTTTCAAGCACGCGTGCAAAATTTGGAACTTGGCGAGAAGAAAGCAAGGTGTAAGGAAAACCAGGAGCTAATCCAAGAAATTGAGGCTGGCCAGGAAATTGAGGTGACGCAGCTGCAGGAATTCACGGAGAGGGCGAGAGAAAAGGTGGAGCAGTTGGAGGAAGCAGTGGACAATACAAGCAACTGCATTAGCGTGTCTGGCATTGCGCGCAACGTAGCTGTCCTTGATAGCCAAGGCCTCCGAACTTGAGAGGCAGCTCAGTCTTTCGTCACACTCTGAGACTATCATGAAGCACGGTCTGACGCAAAACTAAGCTAAACCAGAGACCATGCATGCCGAGTTTGCAAAGTTGAAGATGCTCTCGGCAGATATTAGGAGCGTACGACCAATGGAGGAGCTTCAGGCAAGGAAGCATCAAGTGAAAAAACAGCAATTCAGGCTTTGAGAAGAGGTGACGCAGCTGCAGGAATTCACGGAGAGGGCGAGAGAAAAGGTGGAGCAGTTGGAGGAAGCGGTGGACAATACAAGCAACTGCATTAGCGTGTCTGGCATTGCGCGCAACGTAGCTGTCCTTGAGTACCAAAGCTGCGTCGAGAGAGAATTCGAAAAGTGGTCAGGTATCCACATCAGCGAGGACGAAGAAGTGAGCACCGGTGGCTTTTGCAGTCTGAGCTTCGGAAAGGATGTCATGACCCCATGGCTGCCGAGGCCACCAGCGTTCGAGGACTACCAACCACACGGAGGAATGGCCGCCACCGGTGCGCAAGTGGTCCTTACAGACACAACAAAACTGACACACGATGATGCCTTACGACTCGTCGGGACTGGCGCTGCACCAGAAGCATCGGCGTTCTGTCATGCACTCGTCGACGACGGTGCTCGTCAACTTGAGCAAGTCCGGCGCGCCTCCGTCTTCAGGCGGTGGCGGAGTTGGCCCCTGTGTGCGAATCCACTGTGCCGGCCTGTGGTCATGCGTGCCACTTTCGGTATGTCGTGGCCAGGGCTAGCGGCTACCGCATCACGTCCCCCTTTCCACTTTCGCCGAAGGGGAGGAGGCAGTATCAGTGAGACTGCTGATGACAGAACAAAGAGGAAAATGACGATCGCCGAAGCACTTGAGGGGCACGCGGCAGCCGCTGGCAGCGGGCAGTTGCGGCCGAGGCTTAGAGGAATAAACAAGGTGCCTGGTCTGGCTCGGCGTCTTCCCTGCGGGATTCTGGGCCGAGCAGCCACGAAACCCCTACAGTATGTACCAATAACTCGCCAACTCGCCACTTTCATCAAGTTCTCTCTGTGCTCATCATACGATGATGGCCGCCATGTTACCAACTTTCGCTGCCACAATTAGCATGCCACTGTTCAAGAACGCTAAAGAGCACAGGCCTAAAATACGTAGACGGAGAAGATAGACGGTATAATGTTTCTTTTCGTGCTGCTCTTATAAGGGTTCATGAATGAAACACGGGACAAAAATAAAGTACATTGCTGTCATGTCGACCGAAGTACATGGCCACTACGCCTTTCATAGCTACTCCGTCGACTTGCTCCCAGGTTATCGGTATGAAGTAATAGGAATGCCTGTCTACGCGTCGATAAATGAAAGCAATTAGGTAAACTGAGAGCGCTACCATATGACGCATGCAACATGTTGCTTAACCAAGAATACAACATGAAACATACATGCAGAATAAATATTTACAGGAGCGCAATATGTGTATGAAGAGTCCGCGCACAGATGGTTAGCAAGAACGCATGTCCATGTTTACATGACTAGACATTGTATTTTCTATATCTCCTTTTGTGTGAAGCTTGTCATCGTAAGAGTGTAAATTTCTCGCAAATTGTTATTCAATCGATAGAGAATGAAAACAGCCTACTCAAAAAGAAATCTTAGTGCGCATTACAACCAGAACACGTCGCGAGCATGAAAGATGTTATCTATTTAGAAACACAAGCCTCCACTCTCTCACAATACCAATTATATTGCAGAAATGTCCGGAAACACTTCAGTGGCATTTCTAGTCTTATTAGGTTTGTAGGCGTTTCATATGTGAAATGCATGCGAAACAATTACAACACACGAACCTGCAAGAGATACTAAGAAAGCAGCAATGGAGTCTTGCCTCTACGAGGTCCTCAACCAACAACATGTGTGTGTGTGTCACGCTCATAGAATTGACCACATATGGTTTGTGACCTTCAGACTTCATGCGTTTCTCCAAGTTTTCACGCCCTGTCTTGTAGAATAAAGACGTACCAACTACCGTAATTCTCAGAATTTTAAGTAACAAAGACTTGTGGAGGTACTTACATATATGTCGTACTAAGTCACCCACTTGTTGAAAATTTTGAGGGAGCGCCATTGCACATGGCTATTGAAAACTTAAGCGCTCCAATTCATCAAAGCTGTAACCATACGAATCTCACACGACAACGCCCTAACTCATGCATCAATTCAGCATAATACGCACTCACGTCCATCATGGTCTGGAACCATCGATCTTTCAATGCTCTTGAAGTGCGGCAACACGTCATTGTAAGCCCAACCTTCTGTTCCGTACTCGTTCCTCCAAATGTCATAGTCACGCCGGTTGCCACGAACGTACAGCATGAAGTTTATGGAGCTCGATCCTCCTAAGCCCTTTGCCCGTGCCCATGGGCACTTCTGGAAAGTAAAAGGAAATATATTGGAAAGGAGCGGTAAAGAAAGCGTTGTATGCAGCTTTTAAGCAGGGCGGATAGTTGCAGTATCTAGCGACAATGATTAATATGCGAGCTTTAATGTCCCACAACCACATTATGATTATGAGAGATGCCGTAGTGAAGGGCTCCCGAAATTTCGGTCACCTGGGGTTTTTCAACGTGCACCCAAATCTGAGCACACGGGCCTACAACATTTCCGCCGGCACCGGAAATGCAGCCGCCACCATCAAGTGACAGTGAATAGGCTAGTAGCCAAGAATAGGTTAGTAGCCAGAATAGGTTAGTAGCCAAGGAATAAATCAATTATTGCATGCGATAGATTGTTATCGGGGAGCTGTCAAGACTGGTGCTAACTTGAGATGTTTATTAAAATGTGTGGCGATGTACACTTTTCTGCAGCTCTGCCCTTGCTGTTATTATGCTTACAGAATTGACATGATTCGAAAAGTGGTCCAGTATACTACCATCTTTTTACAGCTAAATTATCGTTGGGCATACGAGCCTTCATTCACAAGCAACTCGAGAGCTGAATAATTCTCATATTGTTCACATAAACCTCTAATGTAACCGGGTACGGAAAATGAAAGGAAAGATGGCTAGAGAGGCAATACATGTTTGAGCAATTGCAAGATCACTCACTCATGATCTACCAGTGTGCATTAAGACTGCCACTCGTATGGTTGTTTCGTAAGTGTGCCAAAACGTTAACCTGAAGAAAGTATATTCAGTTGCCTTTAAAAAACCCAGAGTACAAATTTCGCAGACTAGATATGCAGAAGAGTTTAAATGTTTTATGGCAGTGTGCTAACAGAATGCACGTTTTACAAAGCGTGTGCAACTCGATAGGTTTGACTCTGCAAAGGAGCCGCGTATAAATCATCTAGTAGTACACTCAGCGACATGCCGACGAATCGTTTGCACTGCAAAGATTTCCTAATCTCAGCTGAATGGGACACAGTTCTACCACTAGGAAAATGGACTTGAGAAGTTGATATTTGAACACATATAGATTTGTGACCTAGCAGCTACTTATGCTGCTAATTACTGTCATTTACCACTATGTGAGTGACAGACGTGCTACTTACCTGACGTGTCCCATTAATAGAGCCGCCTCCCCCAAATGTACCACTGAACACTGAGCTTGCAATTCAATGACGGGATTATATTTGCCAAGAGAAAATGAAGTAAACATTTAGAGCAGTTAACAAGGTCAAGTATTCGGTTTGCTACTCAACGATGGGAAACTAGAAGAGAGGCACTAAAGCCGCAGAGGTAAGAAATGACAGAACACAAAGCTGATACAAACGATGCTGCTATAGGAGAAGGTAACACGCATCTGCCATGAAACAGCTTAGGCAGAGCTGTCTGTTTCGATGACGTGATCGTGAAAGCCTTCCACGACGTCATCTTAAGTCTCTGTGATGATGTGGATTGTGTGACCCGTGACGGGGTGAAAAAGGAACGGCAGTTCTGTTCAAGGAGTTGGAGCGCGACACGGTTAGAACAGCAGCTGCTGGTCGACGGTTCCTGTCGTGACAACCCTTAACCCGGCGTCCACCAGCCATGTGGACCTGGTGAGCCTGATTTCCGCTCTACATCTGGTGCCGATTCATGGACCGGCGACCTATCTGTACCTTGCCTGAGGTCCTGGGGCCCGAGAGGTGTCACGAGGTGCCCGCAGCTCATCTTGGTGACGGAGAGTCAAAGGCCAACTCCGGCGATTTTTTAAGGTGAATTCATCTCAGTGTAATTCGCGTTGTACGTTATTTTGCACATTACAGTAGTTTTGCCAAACTACACGATTGAGAGATGCTTTGATTGTTTACAAATGAATTTTAAAGATTGCCTGAAACGGCTTACCTGGCTTGCCAGAAATATCGGCAATACTGTCTGTGTGTCGTCCCTTTTTGCATGATAACGGCAGTGACGCAGCCGATGGAATCACTAACTTTGGCCGCTGAAGCATTTACTGTGCTGGCTGCAAGGCGACGGTGGCGTTCTTTCCTCTGTAGTGTTTGACAGGCATTTCGGGCGAAGCTTCTTATAGCGGCACGCGTTCGTCCCTCGTGGCCGTAGTAGTAGTGTGTAACAAATATTACATTTTGACATCCAAGTTGGTGCCGGTGAGGAATTTCTTCTGTGCGTTGTTGAACAATAAAATATAGTGCTCAATATACATGCCAATGGCTGCTAAGGGGGAATGAGAGACAGGAGAATTCGGCTTTTAGTTAACGCTCACGCTGCGAATTTTTTATTGTTCAACAACGCACAGAAGACAAGAAAGGGTCGCTACGTAATACTAGTTGGGCGTAACCTCCTAGATTTTAGTAGGGTTTAGCGAGCGTTGGGCCGCAGTGTTATCATTACAGAAAATTAGTATATACCATGAACACGAGGTAGTTAAAGGTGGGAAGTAGACACGAAGCGCAAGCCGTAAGAAAGTGCGCGTGTGCCTCCTCTCACTCAGTCCTAGGAATTTCCGCTGAATGGTGGGGCTTCTATATGAGGAATATATTATGAGAAGATGCGAGACGGTGGTACTTAAAATGTTGAATGGGTGGACAAACGGACACGCAGACAGATGCATGGACGGACGCACAGATGGCTGCAGGGACGGATGGATGCATAGACAGACGCAGGAGCAGATGCATGGACGAAAGCAGGGACGGACGCACAGATGAATGTGCGGACGCACAGGCGCACACACGGACGGGTGGATGGACGTACGGGCGGCCACAAAGACGCATGCATGGATGTACGGAAGCAAGAACGAATGGACGGACGTATGTTTCACCCTACTATCTATCATTCCCTCCGTGGATATGCTGCCATTTTTTTGTTCTCTGTGATTGGCTGATATGTGGGGTTTAACGTCCCAAAACCACTATATGATTATAAAAGACGCCGTAGTGGAGGGCTGCGGAAATTTAGACCACCTGAGGTTCTTTAACGTGCACCCAAATCTGAGCACACGGGCCTACAACATTTCCGCCTCCATCGGAAATGCTGCCGCCGCAGCCGGGATTCGAACCCGCGCCCTGCGGGTCAGCAGCCGAGTACCTTAGCCACTAGACCACCGCGGCGGGGCTTGTTCTCTGTAAGTAAGTGTGCAATGGGTGGTGATTGGTGCTGCTTTGTGGCCTCCACAAACCACCCACACAAAACGCAGAGTGTTTGCTATGTGAGAGTGCCCTCTGTGAGAAGTAGATCAGTGGGATCAGGTGGTACAACAGGTTACCGAGCAAAACGGTACGCGTGTTTTCTGATCATTTCGCGCCGGAGACATAAGGATGTTGTTTGGCCAGAGCCAGGCAGCTAGCCAGCTAGCCAGTCAGAATTAAAGCGTGCGGCCGTCCATGCGTCTGTCTGACAGGGACGTCGGTGGCAGACTAATGGATGAACGCTTCGCCCCACTCATCATTCACTCCCAGAATATAATATAGATTTCTTATTATAACAACGCTATGTGTCCTCTTCGATAGTCAACTGTACAAAAACTACGAACGCTATCTAGTGATAATATTTTGAAGGGGATATGTTAACGCAAGCTTGCAAGATTGCGGGCGCTTGGCGGGTTTGTCTCCGGCCGTCCTAATCACATGGTGTCTGTGCGTCCGTTCATCCGTCCGTATGTCTGTCTGTCTAGTGAACACTCTAAGTGCCGCTATCTCGCATCTTTTCATCAAATATATTTATCATATACAAGTACCGCCATTCATCGGACATTCCAAGGACTACACGAGAGGTGGCTACCTACTACTACTGCATACAACGCGGAAGCACGGCTCATGGCATAAGGAGCTTCGCCTATAAAACGGTGAGGTAACAGCATCACTTGCGACAGAGTCGCCACTGTCGGCAGCTCTGACACACTGTCAGTATCCTACATATTAGTTGAGGCTCGATGCGTTCACCTGTGCTCCGAGCTAAACTCCGAGCGTCTGCTTGGCCCGGCATCCACAGTTTTCATACACCACGCCGGCAGAACCAGCATGCCTTCTATGAAATGCGGTTCCAGGTTCCTACAAAACGTTATGTCCTACGTAGGCTGTCTGCTCGGTTGGGTTTTGGTATTGGGCCTTGTTCCCTAACAAAAATTATTCTCAAACTTGCTGAACCTTTCAGGTGCCAGGCTCGTGACATGAGTGTCTCTGGAACACAGAACCACCATCATCTTGACATGGTAATAAAATCACCGGAGTTTGCCTTTACATGCACCTAGTGTAGCCTGGTGATCTATCAGCCTGCAGTCCCACCACCACAACCACCTCGTCACGGTCACGACAGCACGACTGTGACGGCACAAGGAACGCTAATTACGACCGCCCTCGCCGTAGCGGCAACGTTTCATAACGACGAGTAGGACAGTTTGTGTGCCGAGGTGCGTAGTAGGTTTAGAATTTAAGTAAGGAGTGCTATAACGTGTGTTTAAAACGTCAAAGTGATCGGTTGTGTACTAAGGTCTGTGTCATATGTACTAAATAACCTCACCGGCGTTTTAAGTATAACAAATCCTAGGGCCCCCTGCGGTGATCAGTCACATTTCGATTTTTCAAATCATTAACACCTCTTTCGGTCGTCGTAATAGGTAGCGTGCTGCGAAAGCCCAGACGAAAGAACACAGCAAAAGCTCAGCAAACGTAAAAAAGCTACGCTTTCGTCTGTCTTATTTTTCATACATGTGTGATACGCTACGTGTTTAAGGAGGCAGTATACAGACAACAATTATTCACTAGCAAGTGGAGTACAACTTGATTGATGGATATGTGGGTTTATCGTTCCAAAAAACCACTAGTTAATTATTAGAGAGACCGCTGTGGTGAAGTACCATTTCACATTCCTGAAAACACCACCATTACCACGAGAAGACGCTCGGGAAACGCGAGAACACGTGAAAATATAAATCTGGTGGAGCCGACACCTTGACACTCCCCGCACCAAGCTCTGTGACGTCACAGATTTTGACGGCATCTACAAGGTCCTACAATTGCCCTTTGTGCAATTGCCCTGTGTGGACGCCAAGAATTTAACAAACGATGTCTTAAAAATTACAGAGATTATGCACGGAGACTTCTGCGCGAATTTTAAAAATCAAAGTTCCACCTTGATTTCCCGGCTGATAACCCTTTCAGCCCTGAATTTTTAATTTTGGTCGGATGCACTTTTTTGTGCGCGTTTTTTCTCGTAGTTAGGGCCCCAGAAGACCACGAACGAAAATATGAGCCACTGGTACAAGCTTTTTTGGATTAATTAACGTGGCATTAAATTAGGTAGTTAGGGCCCAGTGATTGGAAGAAGAAAAGAAGCCTTCTTTTTTCTTGCCACTCAACGGTGTACACAAAATGAAACCCAACGTCTTACTTTTCAGTCTAATACTCTCTAAAACAGCTTCGGTACGTCGTCCCGAAAATGGCGCATACCCGCCTCAACTTACGCGCCTCGGCTTCACAAATGACCTCGGTCACGCTTCATTGTGGCTGCTACCTCTACAAACGTGCCCCGCAATATTGATGTCATGTTCAGTGGGGATCATTGAAGAACTATGCCCCCAAGAATGAGCAGTATTAGTTACTTTGCCGAGATACTCGGGGAAGTGTTGTGCGGTGGTGTCAATTGACACCGCCAGGGTTTCCCGGCTGATAATGACCTTATAATAGTGATATATCACAGTGAATATCTGATTGACGTTTATAAATGTAAACAAAGCTGTTTATATATATATATATATATATATATATATATATATATATATATATATATATATATATATATATATATATATATAGTTTATTTATTTATGTATTTATTTATTTATTTATTTGCGTTTTGCCGTCAGGTAACCACTGGTAGGCCCAGCAATAACACCTAGGTCCTTCAGTTTCACGGCTGACTTAATGAGCTGCTAATTCACAAATAATGTTTAACAGCAACAATACTTGAACTACTATTACTACCAGTAGTAATAATTCAATTTGTTTTTAAATGTTCAGAAGCGACGATAACAATTTTAAGCACACGATTGTGGAGCTCTGGAAATTTCTGCTACTCTGGGTCCTTTCACTGGCCTCAAATCAAAGTACGCGGGCCTGTGGCTTATTCACCTCCGAATAAAGTGCGATCAACGTGGCTGGAAGTCGATCCCGTGATCGGCGGGTTAGCAGCCGACTGCCTCAACCTATTGTGCAGCAAAACAGGATTCTGAATATAGATGCATGCAGTAGCTGACCGAAATTTGGGGGTACCTAAATTTCCTCGATGTTGAGCCTGCGTAAAAAGCAACACTTCTTTGCTCTCAGCTACCGCAGAAGTACGTCAACCGTGGCCGGCATAACGAGTCTGCTATACCTTGCCTTGGTACTCATCACAACTGTCCCGGGACTCGCTCGTTGGATTTCGTGCCTACCGGTGGTGCCCTCGCGATCTCCTACGACAGCGCAGCTCTGGCCGACTGGGTTCGTCCTACGCCGCCTCCTGCAGCCGGTGTCTATGACAACGTCATCGCAGCTCTGGAAGACTAAATTAGCCCTACGCCATCTCCTGTCGCTGACAAGAGATCTCGCATTTGGTGCCCCGTCCTCGGACTCCTGTGACCGTGTTTCCATCTTTCCTATGTCTCCTATCCCTCATATGTTGTTGCTCGCTGTCCTAGCGCATCTCTCTTTCTCTCTGTACCTTTAATACTGTCCTTTTAATCCCTCCTCAGCCCCATTCCCTGTGAGCTACTGCTGAGGTGCCGCACGCTGATGCAGACAGTGACGGGGCTTACTTTTCTTTTCCCTCTTATAACCAAAATGTCTCGCAAGTAGAAACTGGGTTAAAGCCATGCAATAGAATAAGAAACCTTAGGAAACGTTTCTATCAAATTGAAAAATCATGCAGGATGTGAACTGTAAAACACGTTTTTTTTCTGTACGCCAGCCATATCCATTATGTTTGAAAGAAGCGAAATTTATAGTCCAATGGTCAATAAGCCTAACACCAATTTTTAATTACTTTCCTCATAACTTTGTCGAATACAACTCATCGAACTTATTTTCCTGATAGCCACCTCATGGAAACTGGGACATTACTGGTACCTCGGCACTCGTATAACCAACACTCTCTTTGAAAAAGCTACAAAGCATATCAGCTGATAAAGCATTGGTAACTTCCCAAAAAGCTTCTCTCTAGCTACATCATCCTAAAGTTGTTACTATACAAGGTGTTCCACATGACTTGAGGCAATAATTTGAAAACGAAAGACTTTAGTGGCGAATCGAACCAAACGCATACTACTCGCACTAACCTGTAGGTACTCAAGATATTCTTTATTTCTTGCCATACAAATTATATAATAATTTTTAAATATTTATTTTTTCAATTATGCGCTGGAAATCCAAAATATGAACACTGAGATGCAGAGCACTTTTAGAAACCTTTTACCATGTTGTGAAGAAAGCTGACGAAATTAGAAAAACAGCCATGTGACAGACCACGAGCGCACTGCTAAAGGCTTTCTTTACAACACGGAAAAAATAACAGCGCTAGACGTATTCTACAGAAAACAATTCGGTAGGTGGTTTCTCAAAGTGTTCTACATCTCTGTTGATATCTTGGGTTTCCAGCCCATTATTAAAAAGTAACTAAGAAATATTATTATTTATTACGCGGAGAAATGACAATAACCTGAGTACCTACAGGCTAGTGCGAGTACCATGCGCTTGGTTCAATTTGCCTCCTATATGCCTTTCGCATACCAATTCCTGGCTCAAGTTATGTGTGACACCCTGTATATCACATACATTATCATCATCATAATTGTCATCATCATCATCCTGACTACGTCCACTCCAGAACAAAGGCCTCTCCCGTTTTCCACCAGTTAACCCGATCTTGTGCTTGCTGCTGCCGCCAATTTATACCCGCAAACCTCTTAATCTGATCTGCCAACCTAACTTTCTGTCTCCCCCTAACAAGCTTTCCTTCTCTGGGAGTGCAGTTAGTTACCAATAATGACCTGCGATTACCCTGTCTACGCGCTACATGCCCGGCCCATGTCCATTTTCTCTTCTTGATTTCAACTATGATATTCTTAACCTCTGTTTGTTTCCTAATCCACTCTGCTCTCTTCTTGTCTAATAAGGTTACACCTATCATTTTTCTTTCCATTGCTTGCTATGTCGTCCTCAATCTGAGCTGAACCCTTTTTATAAACTTACACTCGCTCTCAAATGAAAAACGCTTCATCAATGCGGAAGTCTGGTCAACTAACGTTGCCACACATGTTAGCAGCCTTCAAGAACCGTGTCGCTCCTTTGATTTTGGCTAAGTACTATCATCCAGCTATATTCACTCTAATTAAGGCTTCTCCAAACATCGGGCTTGTAGCTATCCACTGAAATCACTCTCGCATTTGCCTGGTCCATCTATTTCTTTCATTACCTTCGGAAACTGTTGTGTTTGTCGTAATACCCAATCAAATGTCACTGTCTCTTATTGGAACACAGTAACATACACACAATTATATCTCCCAACAATTTGTGCTAAAATAGAATTCCCTGCCTCCGACGTAAATAATCATTAGCAACATTATTTCATTAGGTAATATTCTTAAAACAGTGCTTGGCTAATTAACGTGTCTGTATTTTTCAACATTTCATTTTTTTCCTATAAATTTCGCTGTCTATTGAAAGTAAAGTTATTCTTGATCAGCTGCTCTTTTATGGTGCCTGTTAGCACTATTCAACTTTGTGACTATATCAGCCGCTAAATTTGTATGATTTGTGTTTTGTGTTTTAAGCTGGCGCATTGTCCTTCCTTATTCCCTGTGTACTGTGGATACAGATGCCAAATAAATAAATAAATGGGACGGCGGATGCTTTCACTTGCAGGTATCATTGGTAACTGCCACTTGAATTGTTAGCCACAACTTCTCCTTGAGTATACGCTTTATTGAGGTCATGATTATTGAAGTCCTCGTGGTCACATGAGCATGGTGTTATAACCTTTGTATGAAGTAGCATTGCCATCAATGTTGCATGCTCCGCAGTGTTGTTCGTGGCATTAGAAATGAAGGTATCTGACAAGAAGCAATAACGAAAGTATAACAAGAACAGGCCACATGCTATAGACATAAACAAAATGTAAAATAACCTTTTTGTATGGAGCACTTACTTCAAAGGGTAACGTTGAAACTTCAAGCCTAGTGCCCGTCGTGTCCAGTTCGCCGTGTTAGTAAGTAGTCAACAAGACCTTATATCCACCTCCACAGTGTCTAAAAAATTTTTCGCACTATGCTTACGCCAGCCGGGAAACCCGATCATGTTGCGAGAATGATCAAGCACGGGGGCTCGCAACATGTGGCCTCACGTGGTCCACAGGGCAGTATCAGTCAGCCCCCGGCACCGCGCACGTCATTCATACCCCACATTTTTTCGCCAATTCGTGTGACATGCTGGATGAAAGTAGACATGAATTTCGAATCCAGTTTTGCTCTGTATTGTCTATTCACCAAACGTTTATGCTTTGCCAAATAATCTCCCCCCCCCCTCATCGTCAGCTTCATGCCACTCGGCCTTAAGGCTCAAAAGGTTGATGAATCCTCACATATCACAATGCGGATGTGGCTTCCGGTAGAGGTACTGGTTAAAAAATTGGCCCTGTATCTGCATGTTTCACTGCAATTGTTGTTGAAAGACGATAGTCTTGCGTGTGGAAAGATAGAACAAAACGTTTGATGTACTGTGTGAGAAAATAGGTGAATTGTATTTTGGAAGCGCTGCGTTACAGTATCTATCCGTGCGGCGAAGGCGAACGAGCGCGTCAAGGCACGTTAGATACGAGCGCCATCTGGCAGTTATCTTCGAAAACGATGGAGGCCGTGTGTTCCCACGGAGAAAGATGCGGGTCTGTATCGGAGGTGATAAGGTGTAGAACGCAAAGCTACGGGCAGGTGCCACCACCTTGTCGGCTTAGCAAAGCGTTGAAAACACTTGCCATTTTGAGCATCACGTTGCACTGTCAGAGCAGCATGATAAACGCCACGGTCCTTAGAACTATTTGTGTCTTGTCTTGCAAAAAGGCACACATACAAAACATCGAGGTGTTATGGTGCCTCAGATGCGCGCAATTATAGCTTTTCGATTGACAATCACACAAGTATGAGCACTGAAACTAGAGAAATATTGGTGCGCGCTACTGATTGGGTTGGCCGTTTGAGGTAGCGTTTGGTGCCGTCAGAGAGATTGTTACCGCGTACAAGCACACTGCCAGACGCACACACCAAAGCTTTGGCATTGAAGGTCCTCAAGAAATACTATCGTCTTTAAAAAACGAGTTTGGGTCAGATCACTGATTGTTGCCAGAAGCCAGAGAGACATGCCTACCTGGCCCACCATAGCGAGGCAAGCGTTTTGCTGACGTTCAGTAGAGTATTTCCAGTCCATGTCGCTGCCGATGAGCAGTGGCGCAAACAGGGGAATCTGCGTATCAATTAAAAGCCAAGGTTTTTCCGGAACCCTTTCGTAGCGCTTCTGCAATGGCCCTGCCTCAACCAGAAGCACCCTTTTACTTGGGTCAGCCGACAGGCGGTTTGCAAGCAGGCATCCGGCCGAGCCTCCACCGACTGCAAAATGAGGTCAAGTGAAGAGATATTTATTCATGAAACTAGATGGCGATTCATGTTTGCGCAGTACCAGGTACTTCAGTCTGAAATACAGTCACACACACACTCATGAAGATAGGAGCTTTAGCCACATGTAGGTTCCAACAATCCCAACCTGCTCAACCTCCTACATCCGTATGACTTAAATGCTGAATTAATCCGCTTGCTACAATGCTCCCACGCCGCATGATTGGTTTTAGCAATGATGTCGGGCAGGTGGGTGTCCACGCCCGAAGGTATTACAATTATGAATCCTTGAACAAAAAAGTGAAGTGAAAAGACAACACTGCAACCTCGGGGTATGCGAAAACTCGCCTTTATATTGGAATATAAATTTTTATTTTTATTTAAAAATAGTCTTTCAAGTCAAGAAAAATTTACCAAGAGCAATGTCTAAAACGTTACAAAATCCAATTGTGCAATCCAGGTTAGGGCTGAAGCTAACGCTAGAGTGTACTACATCAAGGGAGTGCTTGAAACGAGCTTCATAAAGCGAAGCCCAAACAGAATCAATACAGCTGTGAACCTGCAACCAATAGTCTGTAATGTGTCATGTCTTATGAGTTACTGGCTACTCCATCGAAATTGTGCAGGATAGGATTTACGATTCTCACTCAAAAGATCGAGAGTCAAAATGCCGGAGTATATGGTCGGCTTTTAATGTGACCATCACATTTTATGGCCATATTGGTTTTATTTTATTTCTGAACAGACCCTCCTGTAGCCACGTAATTATGTACAAAGGGGCGTGAAATTAGAAGCTGAATAGTAGATGTTTGACAAAGAGCATAATTATGTCCTCGGTGATATTGTGTATGCGAGACTTGAAATGACACTCCGCATTTCACGTCACTTTAGGAACTAATGCCTAGCAACGGAAGTCACTTTGAAGCAAGAATATCTATTCATCTATAGAAAGTCACACTAAAAATAAACACTCACCATCTACTACTAAAACATGAACATGGACATAATGAGTTCAAAGCGGGCATTCTAACCCTGAACCGTTTTGGCCAAGTCATGTGCTGCTCTTTAACACAATATTGATTACCACTCGCAGTGCCAAAAGTTGCTTGAACCTGCTTTGGCTTCATTTTTTGTACACTGGTCCTGCGGCCAATCCGAGCGCTGCCCTCTTCTAGTACACTCCACTAACGCTAACGTAGTTACAGTAGTTGGTTCATTTCAAGGCAGCTTCAAAATTGTGGTAATACATCGAAGATGTAGGCAAGTCATGGCTCTAGTAAAAGGACGACTGCAAACAGGCTCAGAGACTGTGGAACTGCTTTCGCAAAATATAAAAACAAGACTGAATTTACAGTAATATTCAAGAGCTCTTAAAACACTTCAATGAGTCGTTCATTGAAAGAAAGGATGATTTTTTTAAATACGAGAGAGAGAGAGAGAATAGAGCTGAATTTTATCGAGGTGGAGCCGGAATTGCGTTGTGATCTATTCACGTCATTATCACGGTTTATGTATTCCGAATAGCTCTCACGAGTGGAACCACCTACCCTCCAATAAAGGTAGCGATACCACTAGCACAGTGTCGTACAGTGTTAAAGGAAACATTGGAACGTGTGGTGACAGCTTGGCGTCCACAGCTGAACGGCGGCTGCAGCCAGTTCCGCGAAGGGAAAGTACGCGCTCTGAACAGTGATATTTTGTCTTCCACTTCAGCGCTTCGTTTTGCCGCTAAGCAAATCATTCACACGAACGAAAAGTCACAGCTTTGCCGCAAAGGCTAAGGAATGAACGTGATAGCAACAAATTGGAAGGTCGCGCGCAATATGGCAAGCAGATCAAAACGTGCCCCGCTTTTCCACGCTCAAATGACGCACGAAACGTACTTACAGGTAAAAGTGAACGCGAATAAGAATCTCTGTTGTTACTTCCTGTATCTGAAAAGTGCGCGCTTTTCGCAAACAAAAAATATGCGACGACTGCAGTGGCCTTTGTGTGCCCCGTAACTACAACAAAATCTTTCCAGTGCAAGCCCAACACTACCCAAGACGTATGATATTCCCCACCGGGAGCTAAGGACGCGCGAGGAATTGTTAACTGCCCTCCTCTCCGCGGATCAAAGTACGTGTGAGAGGCGAGAGCCCCCGAGTGCTCAATACAACATCTTGCTGATAATGCTGAAAACACGATACCTTGCCCCTGAGATGCCCACCAACAGCGGTAAATGGTAGATATAAATAGCTTGCCGTTTAAATGTTCAAAGAGATACCTCTCGGTAGCTTCAATAAAGAAAAAAAACCTCTCAGCAGCTCAGCGGTTAACGCCTCGCACTCACGACGCGGAAGACACGTTCGATTCCACGCGCTGGGGAATTTTTTCTGGATTTTTTCTTTCTTGCGTTTTTTATATATAGATGCTCTGGGCATTTAGTATACCAATCCCCTGCATCTGTACATTATCATCATTATTATGTGTTGCTCATGTATCTTCATCGTTGTCGCGTAGCATCATCTTGGTTCGTTCATCGTAGCTGTCGGCTGGCGGTTCCTCTGGCATAATAAAGGTCATCGAAACCAAGACTTCATACGTAGTGGAGCGTGCTGTTAGATCCCCCGTCATCCTCTCGACCACAATACCCCCTGGAGCTACGTTCAGGTCGCCGCTTGGGCCAGGTGTTCGGAAATATGTCGCACCAAGATGAGGTCGGGGCGGCAGCCGTTCCCACTCCGCCACCGCGTGCCGCGCCTTCTCACGTCATTAACAGCCTCCAACGTAAGCCTTATCCATTTGCTGGTATTCGCGGGGAAGATGTGGAGGAATGGCTGGACGATTTCGAGCGTGTCGGCGCTGCTAACAGGTGGGATTACACCTAAAAACTCGCTCACGTCTTATTCAACCTCACGGGTGTCGCGAAGACGTGTTTCCTCAACCACTACATTGATTGATTGATTGATTGATTGATTTGATTGATTTGTCAGGTTTAACGTCCCAAGACCACAATATTATTATGAAGTTTGAAGTTTATTTCACCACACTGTTACACCATACAATGTGTGTTGTGGAATGCGAGAAAAAAGCTGCAATAAAACGCAGCTTGACTAGCCCCACATCCCATCAATACAAGGCAGAAAAAGTGACAACATTCATAAAGTCCTGGAAACAACTAAACAGACACAAACACATAGTTTAAAGTGGCACCAATAAGAAATATTGCGCACATAAAATTTTAAGAAATGTTGATAGGATCGCACTCTTTGAGGAAATACGAAAAAATAGAAATAAGCTGAACATAAAAACGAATCTTTGGAAATGGCTAAATCTTTCTTGCGTCATAAAAGTAAAAAAAAATATTCCACATATGCGGTCGCGAAAGAAGGCGCAATTGTTCAAATGATAAATTGAATTTATTTAGTATGTGGGGGAGTGAATGTTTCAGCATTTGTAGACCATAGTTTGTTCGGCATCGAGTAACCTTCCAATAATCACTCTGTCTTGTAGGTCGAGACAAGGTGCTGCGCTCTAAGCATGCTATGGAGATAAGATTGTTACTTCCTTTGTTAGTTTCAGTTTTTAAAGACACAAGTGAACAATATTCATACATGTCAAATCTTGTGACTCTGAAATTGTTGAATAAAGACAAGTTATGTGCATTGTATTCGGCATTTGCAATAGAACGTAATGCATTTTTTTGTAGTGTGAGTAATTCCTGCTTCCTGCTTAAAGTGCAAGGTGCCAGTACCCCACACCAAAAGACCATAGCGTAACTGAGAAGAAAAAAGCGTGTTGTATATAATTAGCATCTGAGTAGTCGGTAAAAATGACTGACATCTCCTAAGCTTGCCTAGTACCTTACTTAACTTGTTTCTTACCATTTCGGTTTGTGAAACCCATAACATACTTTCATGAAAAACAATTCCCAATGCTTTAGCGGTCGAAGAAAAATCAATCACAAAATCGTGTAGGTGTAGTTTTGAAGTAGCTTTGTACGTTGTTCCTTTTGAACGAAATAGGACGGCTTTGGCTTTTGAACAGTTGACTTGTAGGGAGTAAGCAGTCGCCCATGCATACAAGTCATCTAGTGTCGTGTTTGCTGCTGACATTAGGTCATTTACATCCACACCTGTGAAAAACAAGGAAGTGTCAACCGCATGTATGGCATATTTAATTGTGTGACTTATGTTTATAATCTCGTTGACATATGTGATAAAAAGTAACGGCCTCAATATACTACCTTGGGGTACACCTTGAGCAAGTTTTTGCAAAGATGTTTGTTCTGTGTTTATACTTACACACTGTAGCCTGTTGCTCAAATAACTGGTGATTAAGTTTAGCGCATTTCCTCTAATGTCCTAATAGGGCAATTTTTGTAACAGGGTATTGTGATTTATCCAGTCAAATTATTTGGAGAAGTCAACAAATATGCCTAGCGTAATTTTTCTGATTATATATTACTTAATATAATTTCCTTTTGACGTAACAATGCTATCTCTGTCGACAGCCCTGACCTAAAACCGTACTGGGCTGGAGTAATTATCGAATGTTTTGCAAAGAAGTTCGACAGTCTTATAAATACTAACTTTTTTATGGGCTTCGAAAATAATGGTAGAACAGATATGGGCCTATAGTTTTTCAAATCATTTTTGTCTCCTCCCTTGAACAGCACTAACTTTTGCATGCGTCATACGTTCTGGGAAAATACCTGTGCCTAAAATTAGGTTATAAATGTATGTTCAGGGCATGACTAATATATCTATGACAGGACAGACTGGGGCCACGTTTAACCCATCAATATTTTCCGATTTACTTTTCCTTAGTTTTTGAAAACACCCATAACATTGTATTCATCTGTTGGAGAAAGATAAACTCACGAAGCTACTGTCTGTGCGGACATGTAATGTAGTGCGGTAGTGTCACTGACACTGTCTACTAAGGGAGTGAGGTGTTTATTGAATTTATCAGCCAATGCTTTGCCCCTGTATGTTCGATCGCCTTCAGTTATCTCTTCGACACTAAAATTATCTTTTTGTATTGCTGTAATTGAACTTAACTTGCTCCACACCTTCGTGACCCCTGAGAAACCCTCGAACATGCAAGAATAATAACTGCGTTTCGCTTTTTTCATAACTAGTTAAATAATTTCTCTGTTTCCGAAAGGAATCCAATGCGTCTGGATCACGATTCTTCAAAATTATTTCAGACATGCTATTTTTCACATTTATCATTTTTATCAGGTTTTTTGTGACGCATGATTTCTGTGAACGTTTAAACTTTTTTATTTCTCTGTAGGGAAAACATCGCATGAGAGACACCGTAGTGGAGGGCTCCGGAAATTTTGACCACCCGGAGTTCTTTAACGTGCACCCGAATCTGAGCACACGGGCCCACAACATTTCCGCCTTCATCGGAAATGCAGCCGCTGCAGCCGGGATTTGATCCCGCGACCTGCGGGTCAGCAGCCGAGTACCTTAGCCACTAGATCACCACGGCGGGGCAACCACTTCATCGACATCCCCGACTAGTCAGCCTTCAAAGATCAGCTTCGCCATGTCTTTGGCACACCGGCTGGTCGTTTGGCTCTTGCAAAGAAAGCTCTCGCGATTCGGAAACAGCACATCGAGGAGTCATGTGCATCCTACATTGAGGATGTCCCTTCACTTCGCCGCCGGGTTGACACACCAATGACAGTCAGACAAGGTACGCCAGCTTCTTAAGGGGATTGCACCCGTCGCATTCAATTCCCTTGCAATCCAGAATCCGGCCACCGTTGCTGACGTTGCGACAACCTGTTAGCGCCTCGAAGGACTTGAGTCTTTGCGCCTACAAACGGACAGTGACGCGACCCGTATTACGGCGGATCCAAACCTACGAGGTACAATAAAAGTGAATATACGTGAAGAAGTAGAATCATTGGGATTCACACTACCTTCAGTGTGTCTCATTCAGTCTTTTTCAACATCATTGCGGGATGTCTTCAGGAGGAGCTCACGTTCATGACCCACATGGCCCACCTGCAGCCCACTGTCACTCGTACTCTCCCATCGTTCTCGCATGCCGTTGCCGCACCATCAGGTACCATCAGCTCGACGTCGCCGCAACGAACGTACGTATGCGTCGGTTGCTGCCGCACCTCCTACATGCTTTCCCACTATCCATCACCACCTCCGCAGCCGTCATCTGTCCCTCTCACTGTTCTCTCTCTCTCTCGGTACAGTTAACGCAAACTACTACCCTCCTTAACGATCGACTCACCCTACGTGCTATTATTGCGGCTATCGTGGTCACATTTCACGCTTTGGCCGCAAGATCCAGCAAGACGAGCGCCGAGGGTATGACATACGCGAATGGGACTACACCGGAAAATCCTTGTACCAGGGCCGCCGTTATTCGTCACCGCCGCGTCGGTCTCCATCTCCGCCAGCCTCGGGTGAACTATGCAGTAGTCATCGATCAACCCGATGCCGTTCACTGTCACTTACCGTCGCTCCTTTTCTTTCAGCCTGCTTCCCTCGCTTCTGATAGGCGTCCGGAAAACTAAGCAATGCAGTTTTTGGAGGACAAACTGCATTCCAACACAGGACTGTAATTCCTCGAGCACGCCTTTATTTCAGTCACAGTGAAGGGAGTGGACGTTCATGCTTTGGTGGACACTGGGGCTGCGTTTTCTACTCGTGCTGACTTGTGTGCCCGTCTTCGAAAAGTCACGATGCCTTATGATCGATCAACGCTGGTTACAGCCCAGAAAACAATGATTCGCCCTTCCGCCCTCTGTACTGCCCGTGTGCTAATCAATGACAATCTTCATCATATAAAATTCGCTGTGCTATCCCCGTGCTCCTACGCACTTCTTTTAGGCTAGGACTTTATTTCCTCTGCTTCCACGTCTATTTGTTGTGCGCAACGTGTCGTCCATCTTACTGACACAGACCACTTGCTCAACGACGAAACCTACAGGCCACTGTCACTCGTACTCTCCCATCGTTCTCGCATGCCGTTGCCGCACCATCAGGTACCATCAGCTCGACGTCGCCGCAACGAACGTACGTATGCGTCGGTTGCTGCCGCACCTCCTACATGCTTTCCCACTATCCATCACCACCTCCGCAGCCGTCATCTGTCCCTCTCACTGTTCTCTCTCTCTCTCGGTACAGTTAACGCAAACTACTACCCTCCTTAACGATCGACTCACCCTACGTGCTATTATTGCGGCTATCGTGGTCACATTTCACGCTTTGGCCGCAAGATCCAGCAAGACGAGCGCCGAGGGTATGACATACGCGAATGGGACTACACCGGAAAATCCTTGTACCAGGGCCGCCGTTATTCGTCACCGCCGCGTCGGTCTCCATCTCCGCCAGCCTCGGGTGAACTATGCAGTAGTCATCGATCAACCCGATGCCGTTCACTGTCACTTTACCGTCGCTCCTTTTCTTTCAGCCTGCTTCCCTCGCTTCTGATAGGCGTCCGGAAAACTAAGCAATGCAGTTTTTGGAGGACAAACTGCATTCCAACACAGGACTGTAATTCCTCGAGCACGCCTTTATTTCAGTCACAGTGAAGGGAGTGGACGTTCATGCTTTGGTGGACACTGGGGCTGCGTTTTCTACTCGTGCTGACTTGTGTGCCCGTCTTCGAAAAGTCACGATGCCTTATGATCGATCAACGCTGGTTACAGCCCAGAAAACAATGATTCGCCCTTCCGCCCTCTGTACTGCCCGTGTGCTAATCAATGACAATCTTCATCATATAAAATTCGCTGTGCTATCCCCGTGCTCCTACGCACTTCTTTTAGGCTAGGACTTTATTTCCTCTGCTTCCACGTCTATTTGTTGTGCGCAACGTGTCGTCCATCTTACTGACACAGACCACTTGCTCAACGACGAAACCTACAGGCCACTTCAACTCATAGTTGCTATAGACATCGAATTACCACCACACGAACATCAAATAGTCACAGTTTTGTCAAAAGACGCTTACTCTGGTGACTTATTGGTCACTACACCGCCCCTTTGCCTTAATAAAGGCATAGCTCTCGCATCAGGTGTGGCTTGCTTCAACAATGGATCAGCTGTCCTCGCTGCTACGAACACCACACCTTATAAAGTTTTACTGCCGCGTGGTCCTACTGTCACCTGCGTTGCCGATTTGGAGTCTGTGTGCGTCGTGCCTCTTACCCCTGTCTCCTCTAAAGACATCCTGCAGATTATGCTGCTTTTTCATCTTTTACAGCAGCCATCAACAAAGACTTGACAGACTCGCAGAAGCAGCAGTTGCTTGATTTGTTGCGAAAGTTGCGAACTCTTGACGTTCATTCATCGACCCTGCGCCAGACAACTGCTAGAGCACATCGTATTCAGACCGACAGAACATCCATTGTGCACCACCGTCCGTACCACGTCTCTTTAGCCGAACGAAAAATCATTGAGGAAAACGTAGACGATATGCTGCAACGGGAGATAATCCGACCCTCAACCAGTCCTTGGTCGGCTTCCATCGTTTTGACGGGTAAAAAAAGACTGTTCCATACAATTTTGCGTCGATTACCGAGCACTCAATAAGATCACAAGGAAGGACGCATACCTTATGTCACGCATCGACGACGCCCTCGATTCTTCAGAAGGTGCTGAAATATTTTTAAGCCTCGACATGCATTCCGGCTATTGGCGAATCCCCACGCATGAAGATGATAAAGAAAAACTGCATTTGCAACCCCGGACGGCCTATACGAATTCAATGTTATACTTTTCGGTCTATGCAACACGCCCGCAACTTTTGAGCGCATGATTGACACCGTACTGCGTGGCCTCAAATGAAAGACTTGCCTATCTTACCTCGATGACATTGCTGTCTTTTCATCAACGTTTCCTAACATCTGCAACGCTTGGACGAGTTCTTGACTTGCCTTGCGGGCGCTGGTCTTCAAATTAACACCAAGAAATGTCATTTCGCCAGCAGATCAATCAAGGTCCTCGGTCATGTTGTGCGCAACGACGGAAGTCGTCCAGACCCTAGCAAAACTGCTGCGGTACTTCGCTCCCCTTGCCCTGAAAAACCGAATGTTTTGCGAAGTTTCCTTGGTCTCGCCTCATACTTCTACGATTCATACAAAACTCCCTAGTCGCACCACTCCATAAGCTACTTCATTTCGGTACGCCCTTTCAGTGTTCTCAGGAATGTGAATCGGCTTTTGACAAGTTAAAGAGTGCCCTCACGACCGACCCTGTACTTTCATTTTCACGATGATGCACCGGCCTTCCTGCATACAGACGCTAGCGGTGGCGGTTTAGGAGCCGTGCTTCTACAACGCGACAAGTCTTCACGAGAGCGAGTCGTTGCGTACACCGGCCGCGTCCTCTCCGCAGCCGGGAGGAACTACGTGATCACCGAGCAAGAGCGCCTCGCCATCGTTTGGTCAGTGCAAAAATTTCGTCCTTATCTGGTCGGCCGCCATTTCACCATTGTGACCGACCAACACGCTTTATGTTGGCTTTCGACACTCAAGAACTTGGCGGGACACCTCGGCCGCAGGATTCTACGCCTCCAAGAGTATGATTTTGACATCAATACAAGTGTGGCAGAAAGCATAGTGACGCCGATACTCTTTCTCGCTGTCCACTACCAGCGGCTCCACTCAGCGTTTCTGCAATCACTTTGCACAACACACCCTCGGAGCACGTCTACGGCGGTTTCCTCATTCGCCTCTATGGACCAGCTGCCTTCGGACGACCCCCACAATTTTCCTTCTCGACAGCTGGCTGACCCATACTGTCGACTTAATATAGGCTACCTCACTGGCAGTTCCCGTCCACCTAATGCGATGCTTCATCGCCAACTCTTGCAATTTAAGCTAGGCAACTCGGTGCTGTACCACGAAATTTACCATCCTGATGGTCAGCGCTGGGTTCCCGTTCTACCCCGATCACTTCAGTCCGAAGTTCTCAAAGCACTTCATGACCATTCGACTGCTGGTCACTTTGGTTACCATAAAACCTACGATCACCTTCCAAGTCGGTTTTATTGGCCAGACATTAACACTAGTGTAGCTCGGTATGTCGGGTCCTGCACTACCTGCTAATGTAGAAAACTACCCACATCTGCTCCAGCCGGTACACTACAGCATCTTCCGTGCCAAGGCACACCATTCAAAGTTGTAGGTGTATCTTTATGGCCCTCTTCCAGTCAGTGCTGCTGGAAACCGGTGGATGTAACAGCCGTTGACCATTTGACGCGCTATGCCGAGAAGGCATCCGTCACTACCGGTTCAGCTTCTGAAACTACCGATTTCTTCTTCCGAGCCATTTTACTGCGTCATGGTGCTCCATGTGTATTGCTCAGTGACCGTGGAAGGGCCTTCCTTTCACAATTAGTGAACGAATTTCTTCACGCCTCCGGCACAACTCACAAGACTGCCTCTAGTTATCCCCAGACTAATGGCCTCACAGAGCGATTCCACCGCACTCTTGCTGACATGGTCGCCACCCATATTCAACCAGACAACTAGAACTGGGATGTAATTCTACCATTGGTCACTTTGGCTTACAATACGGCCATTCAACGCACAACTGGCCACTCACTATTTTACCTAGTTTCCTATTCACCAGTTCTTTCCTGGATGTCTCTTTCTTTACCTGCCCCACGAATTCACCTCCATTCCCTTCAAACGAACACGTTTTACGACTCGCAAAGTGCCGCCAGCGTGCTTGTATAAATACTAAAGCCCGACAGCAAGAGAAAAAGCTAGTTTATGATGAATCATATCGCGCTGTATTCTTTCAACCTGGAGACGAAGTGCTCCTTTTGATGCCTATTTGCACACCTGGTTTGTGCGACAAATTCCAGCCATGGTTTATGGGGCCGTACGCAGTTCTTGAAGATACTTCACCAGTAAATTATGGCGTGACGCCACGTGTAGCCCCAGCAGGTTGCCGTTATCGAACTACTGAGGTCATCAATGTCTACCGTATGAAGCCATTCACGCTATGTTCTTTGTCACCTTGACTTGCCACGGCCAGGCTGGTCGTTTTCACGTGGGTGGAATCAGTGTGGGTATTTAGTATACCAATTCTCTTCATCTGTACATTATCATCATTATCATGTGTTGCTCATGCATCCTCATCCTTGTCGCATAGCATCATCATCTTGGTTCGTTCATCGTTGCTGTCGGCTGCCGGTTCCTCGGGCCTAATAAAGGTATTCCAAACCAAGACTTCATAATACGTGTACATGCATGGTGCATGACATCGACACCAGAATAAAAATCCCGCCGAGAGTGTCCATATATTTGCTATTGCAATAAAAGCTTTCGCCATCCTGCTCACTGCGCCTGCACGGAACTACTTGAAGCCATCGGCCGGTGAGGGTGCCGAGACTACCCCCAGATGCTTCGATATTCGCTTTAAAAGGGCCCTAAAACACTTCTGAATAACAATAAAATTAATACACTGGAAAAGCGTGTTGCCTCAAAAACTCAACGTTGCAAATATTATGGTTATGTAAATCATTATATTATAGCATGTTTTACTCCAAACTTCTATACGGAATGCTTGTATGGGGAACAACAACTAAGACCAATTACGATCGAATATTAATCTTGCAAAAGCGCGCGCTTCGTGTAATAGAAAAATATAAATGTCACCCCAAGGACTTAGACACTCAGCCGCTTTTTCTTAAACATGGAATTCTATCTGCTAGGAAAGTATATAATCTTAAACTGATGCAACACATCCACAAACATAAACTACAGGATTCCTTTCCACGCACTGTATCAACAACATATGGCTTCAGAAATTCTACCCGCAAAACTAAGAAAACACGCACGAACTATGGCAAGCAGGCTATTGATTATAAGATCATACAATTGCTAAACCTTCACGAATCGAATATAGACTTTACTCTGAAAACTAAACAATTTAAATGTCATCATAAATCCTTTCTTCTTTTGACTAAAGACATAGTAGATCCATAGGCTTTTATATTTAGAAATACTTGTATACTGAGTTGATTTTTTTCTTACTGTGAACAATGATACTTAAACAGAATCGTTTGATACCAAAATTGTTGCCTGTTTATGTAAAACATATTCTGAATGTATATCATGTAGAAATAAGCTATGTAACTAAATAAGATATGTATAATGTCACTTATTTGTATATGTATGTTACTGATGTGTGAATATGTGTAATATGGCACTGATGCAGACTGTATCAGGAGGTCAAGACCTCGTCAGGCTATTTAGCCTTTAGTCTTTGCCTCCCGCAGGGAAGTTTTTGTATTTTTTTCCTGCAAATAAACTTTGAAACTTTGAAACTTTGAAGTTCAAATCAGCCGATGGCTGATAGATGGGTAATCTACGTAGGACTTTTGAGCGTTTTGCGCCAGTTTTTTATGTCAGATAAAGGAATTTTTAGCCGACTGATAATTTATTGCGGATTACAAGCCACGTGCTGCGCTAAACATTTGGCTCGCGTGTTCTCGGGAGCCTCTGCTACCGATCGGCAGTGTTTTCTGACAACGCCCAAGAAGTGTTGCACGGCCCCTTCAACAGTGGACCGTTTTGTACGTACACTGTGTTTCACAGTTAGGGAACATCTCGCAGCCCGCGGCATCGCGATGGGGCCATGATGCGGCTAGCATGGCATTGACGCTCAGGCAGCAGCTCACGCTTGCGGCGACGCTTGAAGGGTGTACACTCATGTCGTCGGCTCCAACGTCCCTCAAGCGGGAATGTGGGAACTGAACCGATATCACTTATCGCGTCTCTGTAAGCCTCAATGCCGTCCAAAATGGAGGCCGTCATAACTGCCATTGGGGACTTCACGAGGTTTGTTTTTGATTAGCGTGAATAATTACCACGCACGGTACGTGCTCATCATGGTGTTGCCCCATGCAGACAGCGGTGTGAGGGGGAACAAAGAAGAAATATGCGTGAACAAACTCATTACCAATGCTTGAGGCCCGTGTGGTCTACTAGCAGTAGGTGTTCTAGGATAGTTTGGTGTGTGGGGTTTAACGTCCCAAAGCCACCACATGATTATGAGAGCCGCCGTAGTGGAGGGCTCCGGAAGTTTAGATTACCTGGGGTTCTTTAACGTGCACCCAAATCTGAGCACACTGGCCTACAACATTTTCGCCTCCATCGAAAACGCAGCCGCTGCAGGCGGAATTCAATCCCGTGACATACGGGTCAGCAGCCGAGTACCTTAGCCACTAGACCACCATGACATTGTTTCTTCAACGTAAACTCTCAGGCAAAATTACCCAAAAAGGAGTAACGGAGCCCAATAGGCGCGCGCAATGAACAGATAGACCATTGTGGAGAAACCACAGAGGGAAGCGTGCGGCGCGAAACGTCTTAGTCTCCAAAGCGATGAACCACCCGGGGATCGCTGGCAGCGCGAAAATCATTGCCAAGGTGACTGGCCCTTCTCCACAGAACACGTCTTTCTCCTTCTCTGCTGGCTCAGTCTTTCCCCGTATTTTGCCTGCGACGGTTCGCGGTGCGTCGCGCTCGGAGTGCTCGACCACGGCCGCCTGGATTCGACGATCTAAGAATTATGACGTGGTGCTTGTGTGTACGCTTGGATGAACGTGGGCTGCTGCTTTTGTGTTTCGCTGCCCCCATGAAGTCTGCAGCAAGCCTCGACACGTCACCATGCCACGCTGTATATCTTTGGCTTCAAGATAGTCCCGACCATCACACAACAGCAACAGTAGGGGAGGCCAATATGGTGACCGAGAAGTCAACAGGCCTATCGAATATATACTTCAGTCTGACTCAGGGCAGAAAACAGCGCTGGATTCTAAGGCAAGTAGGTTATCATTTTTTATTCTACTCTACTTGTCGCGTGTGCGATACGGATCTCGCTTGCCGGCAACGGGCTTGGTCGTGTTGTATATCGCACGCACGAAATGCATCGCGAAGGTCAGCTTCGGCGGCTGCAGTTCACCTGTGCTTTGGGACTGCCTGGAAATTGGCCGCCATTGCCGTTGGCCTCCCGTAGCAACACCTCCCAAATCTAGGAGGCGTTGCCCGTACGCTCGCTCATCGAGTGGTCGCCTGTCTTCGCCACCGTGATGAGGTCCGGGCTGACGATATTGGGGCTGAGACCTCGTCGCTGTGTGAGGAGTCACCGAAAACACGTTGCGGGTTCTCGTAAAGAGCTTGGTTGTAGTGTGTCGCGCGCTGTAAGTGCACCAGCACGGGCTGGCGGGGCTTTCGCTAGCTTCGGAACTCTCTGAAAATCGGTCGCCATTACAGTCGATTGGAAGTAGCTCGGCGCCGTCCGCTGGCTGCGGCGGCGGACTCGCGTTTGCGCGCTGCACTCGCTCGAGTTTGTGGAAAAGGGCGGGATGCATTACCGTCGAATTCTACAGCTCTAGCTCCAAACCAGCTCGGCGCTGTTCGTGGCGGCGGCGAAGCGTACGCTCGCTTTCCTGTTCAAAGTTCGCTGGCGGCAGACACTCCGCGTGCAACGCCGTGTTTGGTATCGCGTTCGCTTGCTCGAGCTGAACGACGTTGCTCGCTTAGGACTCGCTGACTTGTTAGCGGCATGGAGGTTCGCCGAGTCGAGGCTGCAGCCGCCGCTCCTAAGCTGTTGCGCTACGGGGATCAAAATGAGTCTTTGACGATGCGTGACATCACGGTAAAATTATTAGCATGTCATATCTCACGTATGTTTTCATCTCACCTTGCACGTATTTCTCACATGCATTTGTGTTCATCCTCTGTCACGCGTGACTCACTATTTACATACTTATTGTGCAGCCGTGGGCACACAGCGTGCTGAAGACTGTGCGCTGGCGTCTGCGATGCCCGTCGTCCATCTCTTTAGTCAGATTGATTGATTGATTGATATGTGATGTTTAACGTCCCAAAACCACTATATGATTATGAGAGACGCCATAGTGAAGGGCTCCAGAAATCAAGACCCCCTGGGGTTCTTTAACGTGTTGCTCACTGCGCAGAAAAACAGGCGAGAAAAGTATTAGGCCTGGCGGAAAATAATAAAAAATAGCGTTTAAACTGGGGACAAAAAGTTCATCCGATTGGATTATATGCGTGGATCAACCGTTCGTGCGGCGAGGTGCAACTATGAGGACTACCGGTTACCCGGTAAGGTGTAAATGTGGGAATTAACAGTTGCTCTATAAGGTGCAAATGTGATGACTAAATGTTAATCTTTTGGGGTGAACAGTAGGACTAACAGTTACTCACTAAGGTGTAAATGTGAGGAATAAATGTTAGTCCCTAGAGGGGACTAACTGTTAGACCCGGTGCTGTTAGTACTTAAGGGACGAATGGTTGTGGCAGCCCCATTAGTCCCTAAAAGGACGAACCACACAACGTTTTAACAGGCTTTTGCCTTAGAGTGTATATTTAGGTACTTAGTAGCCCAAAGTTGTAAAATATTAATCACAGAAAAGAGTAAGAAGGAGCAGAAAGGTCTGGCGCCAAGTTAGTGCTACTCTGTACCCCTCTTACATTAACCCACTCGCTTATCAGCAAAGTCTTACCCAAGTATATTTAGGTAGTTATGTAAATAGCTCCTTACTACTGACGAGATTGTGGAAATGGTAAAGGGTATAAGCATGCGTGTCATGAGCAGCCAAGCGCAAGATACCTCGACGGTGCGGTTCTGGAAGCACCATTTGATAAAAAAATATTTCTGATAAGCTTGCAGGTCTATTTGTTTTTTTTTATAAATGTAAATTACGCGCTTCCTCTTTTTCCCTCTCCTCCGACTTACCCCGAGGCTGGCGCCGCGTCGGTATTGGCCAGATGCCGTCACGTGGGATTGCTGGCAGTGTTCATTTGTTTACAAACGCTCGCGACTGCCATCTTTGCTCTGGATATGAGGACTTCTTAGAGCACAGCGCATCTGTTTACGGATATGAAGTTGTCCATCCGAGCACGCTGAGCTGCGAAATGCTCTTCACGCAAAAATGACGTGGCGATTCGATGCCGTGAGTGGTTGTCGCACCTTGTTCTACAAGTCGCTGTTAATTGTGCAGGACGTCGCGATCTCTCACTCAGGTTTCACTAATGTTTCTGCTGGAGCTGCTTTTTTTTTTTTTGTCCACACTACATGTTTACGTTACGTGTTCTGCTTGTCAGTATGCGCCGTCTGGTTTTGAGTTCGCGGTACCGGTTTTTGCGTTTAGAATAAACGTGGAAAGGAGCCCGAACTTGTGATTACGGAACATCAGTGATTTCCCATCGCTGTTCTGAATAAACAAAACTGGAGTGGTGCAGCAACTCAAATTAGGATTGGTACTCTCCCTCAGATTTTGTTGCGCGCTCGTGTATTTCAGAGCAAATTGCTCTCTGTGGCCCTATTGCGTTGACCCATCAGCCGGGAGACTCGCGATGCAAGGGCATGCAGCTATGCAATGCATGCATGGCTTCGAGTCATTGGATGCGTGTATCGTTTAGGAACCTCACACATACGTGCCAATTCGTGGGATAGTTCAATTGTTATTTGGTGTGAACATTTATATCCGCAAATAGAGCTCTCGCAAATACTCGCGTACGGTGGTACACTAGTTCATTGATATGCTAGCTCATTCTTCAGGCGAAATAGTTGATATGTTAGGTACGTTCACAACGCGCACTTCTGAAATACGATTGGCGCACCTCACCACTTCACGAAACAACCACAGCTGTTCTAATGTATGAGCTCTGCGCCTTCTGACACATTAGGGATTTCGATGCCCCATCAAGCGCTAAAATTGGCCATCGGCAACATCGCCGTCCCACGTCGGCAGCGTCAACGCGAGTTGTTTATTGTATGACAGTCAAAGTAAATGCTCCCTCCACATATTGTGTACACTGTACACGGTGAAGCTTGCACCACCAATCGCCGAGTAAGGAAAGACAGTCGCACTGTTCCTTCAGACGCTACCGCAACAGCTAGCAGAAAGGTTAGCGAAAGCAGCTGCATATGAACATTTGAATGTTGTTATTCACAGTGTACCGGTTATTCGGAGACGTGCTTAACGATGGGTAAAAAAAACGGGTGCTCTCACTAATTATCACATTTTCTCGTTCAAGAACATACTAAAGGGTGGTGCACACAGTTAACATACGCTCACTGCGATCCGAGTGACTCGATCGACGACTGATCACAAGTAGGCGTTGCGCGTGGCACTAAATAGAGTTTTATGGGCTCACGCTACCCTCAGTAGGATAACTTTAGCATGGGTTAGATAACTGGCGCGAACACTCTCAGTCCGCTGCCTGCCGAACAAGCGCTTTCTTTGCAAAAGGGCGTCTGCTACGCAGGAGCAATGCAGATGGTTACACGTTCGAAAGGCGGTTGGTTTGTACGGCGCGTCGACGTCCAAGGTCGCGGTGAAATGAATTCCAACGAATCCACAAACACAATGATCGACGTCCCTTCGACCAGCGCCGCCCTTTCGCATACGTGTGTACGTGTTCACTCATTTAACACCCCCTCCTACAACCACGTTAACCAATTTAGCCATCGACCCAAGTAAGTCGCAATTTAACACCCCATTTCACAACCACGTTAACCAATTTAGCCATCGACCCAAGTAAGTCGCACTTTAACACCCCGTTAACCAATTATATGGTCCGCATCCTCCTCAGTGTTCCCCCGAGGGAAGCTGCGGGCAATTTTATGCTCCTAGGACCCTCTTCTCACGCGCCCGATAACTGAAATGCTCAAAAAACTTCAAAAATAATTTTAATTACCGAAACACTGCCATACCGAAACCCAACCAAGTGCGCTTCTACGTGTGACGTAAAGATTTGCCGGACGCTGTGGGAACCTGCCTGATTGCACATAATGCCCGACAGATGGCACTACCTGTCCGCACCGTCTGCGGCGATCGATTAAAACGCTTACACTGTAATTGTGAATATAGGGCGAATCGTGTGTGGCTCACAATGCAACACTACTTGGCACCCATCGCGTGCCCACCAATACGGAAAAGGAAATCGTACACTCAACCAAGGAAGCGCCCGCCAAACGAACAATCCATAGCAGAAAAGCAGACGCTGCAGTGGTACACCAGTACGTCGCTTCCGCCAGGCAAAACTCAACGTCACACACAAAATGTTGCCAATAGTTCTGGCAAGTGAGGTGAGCGTATCAAGGCAATCTATAAAATTCATTTGAAAAGATTCTGCGAAACTCAAGCCTGAAATAGGTCGTGAATGGCGCGAACGTGCAAGTGAACGTACCTAGTGAGTTTCATTGAGATACACTGATTTGAAAAACACGCCGGAGTTGGCCTTTGAGCTTGCTGCTGACCCTCACCGCGATATCACTGCTGCAAAATGCTGCTTATAACATGTCATAGAGGCACTTTTATATCGCACAGACGCACCACAAAGAATGAGATGACACACACAAGCGCTGACAATGAACTGACTCGGGAATGTCAATGCATACATGCATTCGAGGCAGCCATACTGCACATGCACCATGCAATTGAAAAAAAAATTACAAAACTAAGCAGAGTTGTAAAATGAATTAGTGTATTACTTATGGGACGAAATGAAACCAAACTCAGATGTCTACAGGGACAAGAAACGTGCCACTTATGCAAAGATGAACACGCTTTCTGATATGATAGGCTTTTAAGGTCAGCAGTGCGTGCTTATTGTTGCTCCTGCCAGAGATCAACGTGTTTTCAAATCGTGCCTCACAAATGCGGCAAGTGTTAATAGACACAAGATGGGCTCCTTTATCTGCATAATCTTTATATTTGTTGATATTTTGCGAGTATTACCTGAGCCTCAAAGAGCCCATCTTGTGGCTCATAATAACGCTTGCTGCAGTTATGAGGCACGTTTTCAAGGGACTGATCCTTAGCACGAGCGACAACAATGAGCATGCGCTGCTGGTTTTGGAAGCCTATCATATGAAAAATGCTCATATTCGCCTGAGTGACCCGTCTGTGCCCCTGCAACCATCTGAGTCTGATTTCATTTCATCACGTATGCATTACACTGATTAACTTTAAACTCTGATTACACTAGTGTGTGTTTTTGTCGATTGTGTGGTGCATGTGCGGTATGGCTGCCTTGGAGGCAAATATGCATTGACATTCCCGAAATTAAATCGGTGGATAGTGAGAATATGGGTGTGTCGCCTATTTCTTTTCTTGTGGTGTGCCTTTGCTCGCGCTGTAAAAGTACCTCTATGAGTATGAACCAACAAGGCCCAAACAAAGTTTTATTATAGCATTGCGGAAATCGCTAGCGTCGACAACACCTCAAATGAAAGCGCACAGCCACGCCAATCAGGCTATGCAGCTACAATGATATCGGCTGTGACACAGGCTCCTGTGATGCACATGCCATGCTTTTAAATGCGAATGCATTTCTTAGTCGGGCTATGTCAGGAATCTGGTGTTGTCCACGGCTCTGTCCGTGCGCCAGCAGGCGTTCTCTCGCCGCTCTCTTTCCCTTCCCCGTAGCAACAGCTGCGAGCGTGTGTGCCTAATCTCGCCGTTAGCAACCGGAGCATGTTGTGCGAGGGAGTGTAGAAGAGGGTAGGTGCAGTGCTTCACTGGTTAATAGACAAACATACTTACCTAAACAGCGGTCACAACCGTAGGGCCCTGAGGTTGAGCTACTGCGTTTACTACTGCGCTGCTCTCAACGCCACGAGCGGCTGGTCAGACCGTATAATCTTCAGCATATTAATATGAAACAAAGAAAAATTTTTTTGCAATGATGGGTTTGAACATGAACCCTCATGCTTTGGAAACGAGTGTCTGCGCCACTTGACTACACACCCCTGCGGCCGCAAAGGTAATGCATGTACATCTGATCAATATTAATTGATATGTGGGGTATAATGTCCCAAAACCACCTTATAATTATGAGAGACGCGGTATTGGAGGGCTCCGGGAAATTCAATCACTTGGAGCTCTTTACCATGCACCCAAATCCAAGCACATGGACCAACAGCATTTTCGCCTCCCTCGAAAATGTAACTGCCACAGCCGGGATTCAATTCTGCCAGCTACGGGTCAGCAGCCGAGTACCTTAGCCACTAGACCACCGCAGCGGGGGTACATTTACATCTAAACGACAAGAATGGTTTGTTGATAAAAAAATGCAGAAAGGCAACAGTTTCTAGTAAGAGCTTACTGAATTTTGTGGTACCGCAATAAACACCCTCAGCAGCACACGCTCTTGAGCCGACATGGAGAATTGCGCACACTAATAAAATGTTTTTTTTTTTAAATTTTGAAGCCAAACTTAGGTCTGAGTTGTCCTCTTCAGCCGGCTATACATGTGTTGTCTAACAAGTAGAAGCGAACATGGGTACGCCATCTAATGGTTGTCGCCATTTTCTTGAAGCTCTTTCGACAATGCTGGGAGAAACTGGGTCCCACAATATGGCGATACCGGAAGAACTAAGCATCCACAAATTCAAAAAGGCCTCCTTCAATGACGGTAAACTTGCATTAGCAAGCGCGCATTCTTCTGCTTTCTCGCGTACTGATAGCGCTGGTCGTCACGTTGAAGTACGTCACCTTGAAGTGCTTTGATACGGCACGCTTGCAGTTTTCTTCGGCGAAATTTACGAGAGCGAGTTCAATTTCGCCGTGTATATAATTGCTCAGCCATGAAAAGGCTCGAGTGGCCACTTTTTACGGTAGGATATTTCTATATACCCTATTCACTCGCATAAATTGAGCACTTTTTTTAAACATTTTTCAGCCTTTGGGAAGGGGGTGGGCAAGTCACGCGGGGATTTCACGAGCGCATACGAAATATTGTGTCACAGTCCTAACGAGCACAGTATATACATGAAAAAAAGAAATAAATTGAAGCTCAAAAAAAGTGTACTTGTTAAGTTTGAGAGAATCAGCGCGTGCTTTAACCAGCCAGACCCAGTCATGCTTGATCTAGTGGGAATCACTGATCGCGAAGTCTGAGTGGGAATCATCGTCGCTGCTGCTGCTGCCACCGCCCTAACGAAGCGTATCCTCCTTGGTTCCGTCGAGTGCTTTTGAACGCCCCATTTTCCTGAAGCTCTTTCGACAATCTTGGGAGAAACTATGTCCCACAACATGACGATATGGAAGAACTAAGCATCCACAGATAATTAAAAAGGCCTCCTTCAATGACGGGAAACTTGCAATATCAAGCGCTCACTCTTCTGCTTTCTCGCATACCGATAGCGCCGGTCGTCACGTTGGAGTACGTCCCCCCCTTAAAGTGCTTTGCGGCGGCACGCTTGCAGTTTTCTTCGGCGAAAATTACGACAGCTAGATTATTTCGCCATATATATATATATATATATATATATATATATATATATATATATATATATATACTGTAGTACATCGCAAGAGAACCGTCAAAATACATCAGCCGCATGGCGAAACCTAAACTTCCGAAATTGAAGCATGAGTTGCAGCGCGGACGCAGAGAACAAGAGAAACAGTTGGCGAGACAGGTACTCGCACGCATGTGATGCAGAAAGTCGTCCGTGACGCGAGCGTGCAATCTGGCCATTATCGGGGTGGTAGAGATTGGGAGAGAGGGGGAAGCAAACGCTCGAGCAGTTGCGGCAATCCGTCAACAGGTTTTTGTTCGGGTGCGGTATTCTAGGGACCCCAGTTCAAGAGAAGGCCTCAGAACACGGGGGAACGAAAGGTAAAAAAGAGGGCATGCCCAGCTATCGCGCTACGTGAAGAGTGTGGAGGAAATGACAACATCGCGGCCATATTCAATGGGCACAATGGCGGCGTTGCTATGGTTACGTTCTGCGTAGTGAGCTGGTCTAGCAGTGAGGAGCCGCGGCTGGCGGCGGCATGTGTGCCTCCCAGGTCTCGTGCTGAGCCGTGGCGGACAATATCCGCGCTCTGCGCCGTGTTATTGGTTACGCAGTGTTCTCCTGGCAGTTATTGTACTCTTAGAAACGTTTTTTTTTATTTTGTTCATCGCTGGGTTTCAACAGTGCATAGAACGAGTGCGTATCCATGTGTCATGCGCGGATGTTGCCGGTGGAGCAATTAGTGTTCAGCGAAATTGTGTTGGGCACCATGACGAAGCGGAACGACAACGAACACCTTGCAGGTCAGTGACGGTTGGGCAGTGCTCCTGCTTGTGACAACGGACGACGCTGTTGAGCCCAGCAGGACGCAATGAGGACCATGTGCACATACGTAGTTCCGTGTTGTGTGCGTACAGTAACAACTGCCACGTGTGTATTAAAACACATTTTCTGTTCCGCTTCGTATACTCTCCCCAGTATTGCATGTAATATCAACGTAACAGCAACCGCGTTCAAGTGTCACTTGCACCAGGCACAAAGTCACCATGGTCGCAGAATGGTGACGCCGGTGAGTTTCACGCAGAACACGGACACAGTGGCCGGACGCTGCGTCGGCCGCATGGCGGAATGCAACCTTATAAGGCGCACAACCGATCGTGTTGTCTGTACTGTTGCGGAATTAATGACGTGAAAACACTCGCCGTGGTCAGTGCATCTAGCGCACTTCTATTATACTTCCTTCGTTGTCGGTGAGCTGTTACTCGCTGTTAATATTCGGACGAAATGAATTCGCCGAAGGTGTCGCGCTGGTCCAGAGTGTTGAGCCCCGTTCCATTAGTTTTGAATCGTCACGACACGCGCGCTGTGCAGTTCACGTGCTTTCCGAGCCGGACAGAGAGTCGTGCTTTCTGCCTTACATTCGGCTATAAACAAGAGAGGAGAATTTGCCCAGTCGATATGGCCGACTTCCAGCTTCATCGCAGCTTCACAACGAGTGACGTTAGGGCCTCTCCTACCATTCCTTTCCCCGTGCCTCCGAAGAACGAACTTCGCACTCGCTGCCTCGTGTGCTCGGCAAGGTGCGCTCCCACCCGAAACATCGAAAGGTCCAAAGATCCGCATGCCGGAGAGCGAGCTCAGGCGGCTCGGGCAGCGCAAAATATGCAAGTAAATATTTTTTCCCAAAAAGCTGGCAAAATATTGAGGTGTGCAAATTATGCGAGGGCGCAAATTATGCGCACAAATACGGTAGGTGGTGTTGGTTGCGCATCATGATGCGCATCTTTCACTTATTCGGTTTTGGTGCATTTTCTTTTCGTGTTCGTAGAGGCTGATGACACGCGATCAGCTGCCATTTCACAGCAACGATCATACAGGAGCACCAAGACTCAGCGGAAGAGCACCCTCCTTTCTCTCCTGTGCCACTCAGACCTAAGCATCATACACGTATCATGTTATCTAGGTATTGAGGCCATTTGATCACGCTCGCGTGTTCGTACTTATATTGCCCACAGCAGTACGACTCTTGGAAACCGTCAGCGTAGAGGTCGAGACACACCCACTGGTATCACGACAGTTCAGTTTTTAGCTCTCGTGCATCGCCGACAGATCTCGTAAAATTTCAAGACTAATAGATCATTTTATTAGTTTGAAGTTGTTATGGTCTGATAAGCTCTGAGTTACCAGCTAAGCTACAGCCGAATGGCGTACATTTTTCACGTTTTCCAAATGCGAATGCATCTTTTAGTCGGGCTATGTCAGGCATCCGGCGTTCTCCGCGGTGGTGTCCGCTCGCTGGCAGGTGCTATCTCTCCGCTCTCACTCCCTCTTTCATAGCAACACCGGAGGGCGTGTACGCCTATTCTCGCCTCCAGCAAGCGGGGCTTATGGTGCGATAAAATGTAAGTGAAGGTGGGTGCAGTGCTTCACCTCTTTTTTTCTTGCCGTTCGCTCCCTCTGCTATTTGCGCTACACTCTCCCGTTCACTTGCGCCTCACTCTTGTGGGGCATCTCTGAAGAATATCCGGAAACATGTGCTTGAGAAGCCGCTGTGAAACGCCAACACTGAGCCATAAGCGCTGGTGCTCCGATCTCCCGTCCATTCGTTCCTCAATCTCGACCGTTCGCTGGCTGGGCGCCTCAAGTTGGTGATGGCAGTAGTCGGTGAAGGCGAATATGACGGCAACGGTGCCCTCCCTTGGCGCAAGAAATGCATTCGTATTTATTTCCTACTCCCTTCGGGGAGGCGGGGGGCACTATTTAGTTAAGCGGTTTCCCTTGTGTTGGTCACCTTTCGCAGTTGCAGTTGCCTCTTACTGAGTTCAGTCTCCTAGCCAAAATGAAAAACTGTTTTGTTACTTTCTCAAACTTAAACGACTGTCTATTACATATACTTTCGTAACATTTTCAGACGTGGGCTTTCAATGCACTACCAGTCTCATACTCAGTGCGATGTTGGAATCCAGATCCTTTGGACGCCAAAGCATTAGTGTGTGTTCATTAACTGCACCGTCTTTTGAATGCGAAGCATTCCTTAGCGAACTTCAGCGACTATGGGCGTATCCATCCATCCATCCATCTATCTAGCCGCCTACGTCTTTTAGCTCTCCTTGCCGTTTCAATATTGGTATCGATACGAAACTTGGTATGGCATAACATGACTGCATGATGAATATAATTGAGTAGTCGTAATATCAAAATCTTGAAGTGTATGTCATGAATGTGATGATTCACAATTCATGGTCCTGCAGCTCTTGTGGTGGTTTCGTTCACATGAAATGTTGCAAAACTGGTATGGTATGGCATGATTACATGGCAAACACAAGCGACAGACCCTAACATTAAAATTATGACATGCGTGTCATGTAACAACATGACTACATACCACGCTGAAGACGCGCTGGCGGCCGTTTCGCTAGGTTCACATGTACCAAACTCGCTTTAACGCGACGCGAACGGACTACATAGATCAATGACAAATAGAAACATGATAATCATGACATGCGTGTCATTTGACATGGCTACATGACACTCATGATGCTCTCGCGGCCGTTTCGCTAGCTTCGCACATGCCGAATTGGGTATTACGTGACGTCAATGGATGACGAAGGTATGTTACTGGCGCAAACATGATAATTATGGGATATGTTGCCAGAGTCAAGGCGCCAATACTTTTGGACGACGCGCGGTGCATGTGGTCACCGGCGTTCATTCCGACGCAACACGCTGGCGTTGCACGGGCATGCCGCACTGCGTTGCTTTCACGCATGCGCGTTTCAGCTCGTCCGGCGTCCCTCCGTCACCAAAGTAGGGAGACGCTGTGTTGTGGTAACGCATCGGCATGAAATGCAGCATTTCGCACCGGATGTCGGCGGGCCGCGCCGACGGACGCTGGTTGTGCTGGTTGCGCCTGGTGTCAGTCTGAAGAGTGGTCGCGTTTTAGTTCTCGTGAGCTGTAGCGCCGCAGAGCCCAGCGTGCATGCCCCTCAACACTAAATTGAAGTATATTGGGCCTTTCATGATGCACTCGCGGCCGTTTTGCTAGCTCCACATATACCAACTTTGGTGTTACGTGACGTCAATGGGTAATGCAATATATGACTGGAGCTCCTGACTGGACTGTTGACTCCCACTGTACGTGGGATCTGGCAAGTTTTTTTTTTTTTACTCCGCGTTCCTTTACTTTACTCGGCAACTCGATGTACATGCAAACTTTCGCTCACGTAAAATCTCATTTATTGCGCCAACAAATAAGACGCCGTCGTGCATGTGCTGAGAAGGTTGAGCCCTGGAGGTAGCAATCTTGGAATATCGAGCGAGTCGACGCCCGCATGCGAAGGGCACGCCAATGCACATCAGTGGGCGTAGCCAGGTGGTGGAACAAGAGGCCCGTGAAGCTCCCGTCCCATTCTAATATTTTTATTTCCATGACATAGAACGACAATATGACAGTCGACCTTATCGTCCTACTCGATCCGTACCGCTAATCAAGAAGGCACCCCCCCCCCAAAATATTTTTAAATGCGGGGCATTTCTTAGTTGCACAATATCACGTTCCTCGCGTCGGCACTGTCCACACCCCCATTGCACATGCTCGCATATTATGCCAAGTGTTTGCTCCCCCACTTCTGTCACCTCGCAAAGCCGACGCAGGCAACCTCTGCTAGTAAACACCGACATCTCAAACTACACAATCGTTCACTGGCCACCCCGTATATGTAGGCACTGGATCGTACATCAGCATCGCACTATTCTTTGAAGGTAACGCTTCAAATAATAAAGATGAAATAATTAAGCAATCCCATACCATACTCAACTATACTCGGCGACAACTTTCCCTTGGAGCACGCCTTTTTTTCTACGCTTCTGCGTGTAGTCCATGAATGCTAACTTTGGCACACTGCATAGCATATTGGAAAGTAATAAAGAATTTGGCAGATCCTACCTACCCTAGAATCAACTTTATGTGAAGCACACGAAAGGAGTGGGACAGTGTTGCATTTTTTTACTCAGCGACACGTCATAAATTGACGTTAAATATATGTAAAAATGTGGCACGCACTGGCATAAGTTGAGTTGCAGATGTTTATATAACCAGTTTTCCACTTGCACAACGATCTCAGCTTGAAATTTGTTTTAGCAACACCAGAAGCTGGTAAGAATCGCTGTTGCTCGTGAAGATGCTGGCCCTTGACACTGCTACCTAAATCAATTTCAGCTCATGGCACGTCACCACAATTGACGCTAACCCGACGTGACGGCTCCATGAAAGGAGTTCATATGTAATGTTTATAAAATTGTGTAGACAGCACTGCAACCACTATTGACGTTTCACGAAGATTAGCGTCTATTTCATAGGTAGTTCCAAGACCTGTCGTAGCTCTGTAGTAGAATGCTTGCCTGCCACGCAGAATGCTTGGGTTTGATTCCTGCTGGGACCCTGAATTTCATTATTTGCAATTGTCGAGGGGCCAACGCTGCCTTTGTCAGATTTTTCTAAGCAGTGGCATCTATTCTATGCCTTCGTTGGATCGACGCTACCAATGTCGGGTATTGCTTAACGCTCATGCGTTCAAACTGTCTATGTGTGTTCTCATCATTCCTGGGTGGAAAATAAGTGTCAATTACCTGTGACACATACCCGCCTACCAGCGGCTTATACCTGCCAATAAGTATGTGCCACTGTCTGGCGGGAAGTGTTTGACGACGTACGCGACGGGATCATGACATTATTCATGTCTTTACCAGTGTGACATATTCATCAAAACATCTTACCCTCCTATGCTAATTTTGGTTGAAACCAAGTTAAGGGGGTGACCACGGGAGCACGTAAACTTAAGCGGTTAGATAGATGGATACGCTCAAAGTCAATGAAGTTCGCTAAGAAATGCTTCGCATTTAAAATTGAGGAGGTAAATATTAGGTTCAACATTGTTCACATTATAAGAAAGGATTACTCGTGTATTGTTTTTCTTCTTCGACTTTTCTAGTTCTCCGGCTTTTTGGCACCAATTCACATTTTCCCAGCCCCGGAAAACAACTGTGGCGTCGCTTGGTTGCAGCAGGTTCACATCGAAGCTTGTGAGCGGGCATGAGTGCGTGATCATTAGGTGTTCTGTACTCATCGTGCTAGGGAAATGAAGGCAGTGGTGCGTCGTGAAACATTGTTTTCTGCATATCCAATCACCGAAAATTTGTGTACGAGAGATATCAACGAAAGTGGGACAATAATCACTATACATAGTGTGCACGTGAGTCACGCAGCACCGATTCGTTTCTTCGGAAATGCGCCATCGACATGCCCAGGTACCTACCCACTCCATGGCCGACCACTGCCGTGTTGTATCTTCGTGCACGCGCCCATTCAGTTTGCCTAACGATGCAAGTTGGAGCAATTACCAGCTGCTGGTGAGGCACGTTGATATAGCAGTTCATGAAAAGCGAGCAGAGCGTCCGGGTGTTCTCTTTGCCGATAGGTATTATCTAAAATTGAGAACGCACATTGGGATTTTCCGAAACGCACCGGCATGTTTGACTGGCACATATTAACAAAAACGACTTGAAGAACCGGTGATATGTGCGTCTTCAGGTGTAACATTATTACGGGTAAGTGCTACATTCAAGCACATACCTGCAAACAGAGAAAGGTACTGTATATACAAACTTGTCTGCGACCGCTGCGTGCACAATCAGCGCGTCAGGAAGGCGGTTAAAATTGTGAAAGCGATCGCAGGAACTCGGGTATTGCCTTCAAAGAAACCGTTAGGATGCATGTGAAACGATATTCGTTCACTCACAATTTTAGGGATAGCCGATCGGTTCGAGTTGGAGGTCAAATTTTTAAAAATTGGTTCGATTGATTCCCTAAAATGATCTATCAATTTCAAGGACTACACTGTACATTAGCGCACAACAACAAAAGTATTATACAAGGTAAAAAATGAGTCAAAACATTCGCGAAATAAAGGGACCGGCATCAGCGTGGCACGCACACGCGAAGTCTATAGCTTGCATCATATATTCCTCGGCTGTTTTCACAAATTCCAATCAAAGATGCCCAACATCAGCACTGCTACTGTGGTGGTGTGGGTCTCAGCATTATAATAAAATTATTATTTATATTATATCTTCTGTAAACTTGCCTAGGTCTCCACGATGACTCGTTTTCGATGAGACCTGTTTGCTTCGCTCATACACTTTTAAAATTGCGGCTCGAGAGACTTCAAGCTTTCACTTGTTCTTAATGCGCGCGATTTGTAGTGAAAGCGAGATATTTGGCCCTCGTAGATCGTGGAAGGCAACCAGTGTACACGGTGTCTGGTATACGTTCCACATGTTTTGATTTTTTGGTCTTGTATCGAGTGAACAAACGAGACATTTCTGACTCGATTAGCTCGTTAAAGCACGACAACAAAAAACCGCACGGTTTTTTTTTTCAAACATCGCGCACAGCAGCAGATGACGAGCCTTAACAAACCGTGCTGCAGCACGCAAATTGCTGTAGGTACCCAGCGAAGTACCCGGGCATGGCGGAAGATTGCGACAATGGGGGGAAATGACATCACATGAACACTACGTATAGCGACCTTGCGAGTGGCACCAGCGACCTGCCAGTCTTCAGCAACACCAGCTTCTTGGAAGAAAAAGATTGCCCGCAGCTTCCCTCGGGGGAACACTGAGGAAGATGCGGAGCATATAATTGGTTAATGGGGTGTTAAAGTGCGACTTACTTGGGTCGATGGCTAAATTGGTTAACGTGGTTGTGAAATGGGGTGTTAAATTGCTACTTACTTGGGTCGATGGCTAAATTGGTTAACATGGTTGTAGGAGGGGGTGTTAAATGAGTGAACACGTACACACGTATGCGAAAGGGCGGCGCTGGTCGAAGGGACGTCGATAATTGTGTTTGTGGATTCGTTGGAAGTCATTTCACCGCGACCTTGGACGTCGACGCGCCGTACAAACCAACCGACGAGCGGCAACTGAGCGAGCGAGCGCCGACCTTGAGTATATATACAGCGCGACGGCGCATGCACTGTCAGCTGTTGAATGTTCTCGAAGCGCGACGGCGCGTCCACTGCGCGTCCACTGGAGAATCATGCGCGTCCACTGGAGAATCAGGAGAATTGTAGAACACGGTGTGTAGAGGAGGAAGGGTGCACAGATGGTGGAGGAGTGAAGCGCGCGCGGTGTGTAGAGGAGGAAGGGATGCACAGACGGGGGAAGAAGGAGGAGGAAGCTTGCGGACGGCGCCGCACTACAAGCCTCGAGTATTAGATGCTCCGCATCTAAAAGTGCGATTGGGAACTGTACGTAAATCTAAGGACCCTTTTCCTAAATTGCGTTGCATACGTGGTCGGTGTCTCGGCTTCCTAACATTGTTGATACGAAACGCTGAAGTTCGCGTACCGTAACGCCGCTCTCGTTGGCGTGTACGGAGGGTGTCGTTCCTTGCGCTTTGCCCGAGTAACAGACGCGTACATATATGTTACTCTCTTGACTGTGCAAAAAACAGAGTCCTGGGCCCAGTGAAGACGGCAATTCACCCGCTTGGAACTACCAACGTCAGGCGCCCGCTCATGGCCAATGGGGGCCAAGATTTCTGCTCCTCATCATTCCCTTTGCATCTCATGAAAAAATAACGTGAGCATCCCCACAAAGTACTATCGTCTCTAAAAGAAGAATTATGATGCCGATCAAGTATGCACTGAAAATTAGTAAATGGTTTCCTCACTTTGTTTCGTTCCGATCGCCCAGTACCTGCGCGCCCGTACGTTTTTTTTTATCTGAAATAAATTTCAACGCTTCAAAGCAGCTTCGTGTTCTTTCCCTCAAAAAACGAACCTTTTATTTATGTCCTTCGATATAAATGTGAGATTTATTGCATGGTGATCGTGGAGAAAACGTACACGTCAGATACGCTTGCGAAGCCGAAACCAATATCGCAGAAAACGGACTACTTGGCGTAGTAACACATGTGCAAAAGCTCCGCCCCAGTAGCTTTGGCTGTGCCGCTACAGGAAGTTGTCGCCGAGTATACGCAACATTTACGCGATATCCCCCCTCCCCCCTCTGATGCATTTACTCAAGTTCTCAAGTGGAAAGATGCGGGCGACATTTTTTTTTGCTTGCCAACGACATTCATTGACGCCCCTCGCTAGCGGCAGCCGTAGAGACACTCCTCGGTCGTCTTGCCCTGTGGGTCAACTAGTGTCTACACTTTGCGTTCATGAGGTGCATGATTCGAAAGTAAATGTGAGAGTGGCCAAATATTGAAAGCAATATTCAACAATTGAAAAATGTCTACTTCGACACGTTATTAGGGAGTTTTAGAATAGCGCATTGCGAGTCTTTGCGGTGTGGTCGCTGCCACTGCGCATGTTTCGCAACGCGAGTCGGCGTTCGCGGATTACACACGAAAAATCCGAAATTGCGTGTGGTAATGGCAGCCCGCATGTGGCCCGCAAGCGCTGGTTTCGAGGCTATGGGCGGTGATGGCGGCCCGCATGTGGCACGCAAGCGCTGGTTCAACGCCTCCTAGATTTCCCGTGCCTGCCGGATGAGCGCAAAACGCCGGTCATCTATGGCAGCGCTGCCTACGTAGAAATAAGGGTCTTTGTACTTGGCCTTTGAGATCCGCAATTTTGGCGTTTGCTACTAATTTCAGAGGATGCCTTGTATTAAAGAAAGTTGCTTGTTAAATGACGGCGTCACTTACGTAAGTTTATTTATAATTAGGTTTACGCCTTTTTAAACTTTTTGCGTTAATTTTGTTGCATGTATGCTACAAAAAGGTAAAAAACTATTTGAAGACACCTCTACTTGAGTGGCGCCACCACCGTAGTTCCGACGACTGCCGCTTCCCAAGTGACCGCCGATAATCCGGCAGGCACGGGAAATCTAGGAGGCGTTGGCAGGTTTTGAGACTATGGTGCCGCCGTGATTGTGCATTGCGGATCGCAGCAGGGCAAACGCTATTCTAAAGCTCAAATGGCGCCCGCTACACCCGCAGCGCTTGCAAACGGTATTCTAAATCTCCCTATTATCGACAATCAACTACCAGGAATGATTCGCAGCTGGCTCGTAGAACCGGCAACTAGGAAAAACGACACACTTGCATGCAGTGAAACATGGCTCCCGACCAGCTTTTTTTTTTCAAATCTTCAGGCATAACATTCACTCCGCAAGACTGAATCATGTCGTCGAGGGTAAGCGACAACACGTAGCCGGAAGCACTGCATAGGTCTTACACTCTGAACTTGCCCCCGCCTATTAACGCAGGGGATCCGTAGAATATATTCATTCAGCCTCATATGCAGGGATACTCTTTCATAGCATGCGCTTAGTGAACAAACACAGCACAGCAGTGGCTTGCGCAATGAGCACGCTCGTCCTCCTAACGATAAGTTGAGGCGTGGCCATGTGGTAGAACATCCGCTTGCCATGCTAACTCCCAGGTTCGATCACCACTCCTCCTAATGCTATAGAAGACTTTGCGTTGCAACTCCTCATACAGCCGCCCAACTCGTTAAATACCGTACGCGAGCGACAGCTGTTCTGTCAACCCTAAGACAGTGAGCGTCAATTTGCTCTCCACACCTCAGTGCCTTTTCGTGCGTTACAAACAATTCTTAACAACAGCGACGGTAATTTCCGCTGCATATGGCAGTTTCGAAGATCACAACATGACAGCACGCCAAATTCCAGAGGGGAGGCAGCGAAGCTTCAGAAACCCCCAACCGTACCCCTGGCGCACGGGTGTTTCTGACGTCCCACATGAAAGCGCTCACCGCTGACAAGCCGCGCGTTCAATGCCAGAACCACAGCTTCAAAACAGGCGCTAAGGATGCAGCAGATTGAAGAAAAATTGTGTTATTTAGCTTCTATTGATGCCAACAAATAACGCAGCTTCACTTACCGATGATGTAGTCATAACGGTCATACAAGGCTACTTTCTCCTGTGGGACCCTTAAGGCGAACCATATCGTAAACAAAAAGCGTACATTGAGGGCGTAAATCTTGTAGTACCCCAAGGGCAACTGGACAAGCATGTCTGTGAGAGCCTCTGCTGTAAAACAGCACGCCTGGACAACTGTCTGAAAACGAGCCAACTACTTACGAGATTACGAATCAAAGTGGTCACGTGGCCGATACCTCAGCCGGCATCACCTTATCATTTCCTTGTTTTTCTGTTCACATTTTCTGCTAACGACGGAATCAGAAGCAATTCGCAGTTCATGTGGTGATATCTGGAAGGTGCCCATGTGCTCACGTTACGCGTAATCAGCTCTTAGGCACAGCATACAGTGTCAACACCTTGTGCATTTTATCAATGGAAGCCAGGTGTTCCTAATCCAGCTGTTCACAACCCTTTTTTCTAGCCCTTTTGCGTTCTCGCCCATCGTTCACTAGACGTTTTTTTCTGGGGCGCCGCCATCTTGCTGGCGGTTGGAATTTTTCACGTCTGGCAACCCATCTGGCATGCGGGTAGGTCGCTGTTTGCGTAGAAGGAAAGCGTGCGGCTGAGGTCTTATCGTTCCTCTTTAGTTTTTAGGTGGTGAATTTCGAGTGAATTGAGGCGGGTTCTTTAGAAAATCAGTCTATGAGACGTTCTGACAGGGTTCAAGTCGTTGAGAGTCAGTTGTTTTGTTAAACAGCGCCCAGAATGAGGCCGCACCTGTTAAGGCCGTATATTCACAGCACCGACATTCTGCTCGAATAATGCGCATTACGAGGTCTTTCTTTTCCAGAATTAGCAACAACGCTTCGGGTGCATAGTGAATATCTTTCTTCAGCTGTAGTCGTCGACTTCTCTAACAATGTTTTTTCACGCCACGCCGTCGCATCAGTGACCGCTCTTGCACGAAGCCGTGCTTTGGAGTGTAGTGATTCTTCTTTATTTCCCGGCACTAACCGGTTTTCTTACACTGCGCTCTAACTGCTGTCTAAATTGTTTCTCAACTCTCAAGGAGAGACCGTGTCTTACTCGCTTCTTTGTTTTTACAGGTGTGCACTTGAATTCACCTCTTTCATCAAACGGCGCTGACGTGCCTGCGCATCCCCTTTTATCGTCTTTTTTTAACGTGCTATTTGAGTTACTCTCGTTGCGCGGTACTTTGATCTGCGATAAAGAGAAATGTTATGTGGGACTGTTTATCGGGGTATTATTGTCACCGTTGGAACAGCTGTAGGCTGCGTACCTTCTCTTCATAGCCCAGGTTGAGCATCGGTGTCGAAGTCGGTGCGGTTCGTTTGACTGAGAAGTGCTTTCAACATACCCGAGTACTTGCGGAAGGTATAAAGTTTTCCTTGTTTAAGTTTGCAAGCCATAAAAGCCGCTGCTCCCCGTCAACAGGAAAATGATGCAACTTGAACAGTCTACAGCCACAAAACCTCCGCGTCTGGTGATGTACCCGACATATTTATTCTGACAGCAGTTATCTTTTTCTGTAGTTGTTACTGCACCCAAAAACAGCGCAGTGATTCTCTGATTACCGATTCTCGGCCATCATAGCAATGAAGGAAAACTAAATCCGCAGGCTAGTTTAATACACGGCAAATTTCTCGATAACGCCACAAATGCCAGCATCAACAAACACATTCCGAAAAGTGGTCCACATGCGAAAGAGGAGGAATGCTTTGGTTGCCAGACTGCACCTCCTCGCCCGATGCAAAGTTCGCGTGTTCTTAGCGGTCATGGGGGAGAGCAATCCTCTTGGAGAGCCTCATAATGGAAATTGTATGATGTAATTTTTGTTCAGTTTTCTTCAGATCCGTGAGGTGGCGTCTTGCCTCTTTGGTGTTGAAAATATTCGCGGTCACACTGGGTACGTAAAAAATATGGTGTTTTGGGGTAGCGGGTTGCCATTCGAGGAGCTATGCGGGCATACAAAGAGGAAGCGTCACTGCGACACAACTATTTGCGCTGCGCCGTGAGGTGGTGGGGGTGTTTCTCGAAGCAACAAGTCTGACAGATAAAGCACGACGCCACAAAGCCGACATACGTACACTCTAAGCAAAAATTAGCCGAGATGAAAGTTTCTTCAGCATATGAGCACCCAGAACTGCCCTGCCCAATTATTTACTCCGTGGTAGGTAGTGGAGTCGCCACATCTCATCGTAAAACGCCCCCTGCTTAATGACTGCATGAGTTTATGAACGTCATGACCATGTGAAGCTCTCCACGTAGTTTTGGGTTACGTGGTTACAAGTTCCCTATGACAGTTTTAAAAATTCTTTTTGGTCATGATGTGCGTGCGTGCATGCGTATGTATGTATGTACGGGCATCTGTTTGCAGGTCTGTGTGAAACACCAGTGCTTTGTGTGGCTGACCGTGTGAGCATCTGTCGACAGGCAACAAAATTATCAGTGCAGCGAAGATTTGCAACGACCGGGTGGTGTTCAGTGTGACCATTTCAAAGTATTTCGCGCCGTTGAACCACGCTGAACATCGGTCCGATTCCTCAACGAAACGCCGCGAACGCCTCACTTCCAAGGGCTGAGTTACAAAAAAAGTTTGGAAAATAATTTAATGTTCACAAAAGTTGTTACGATCGTCAGTGATTGCTCCAGGAGTTTTACCGCCTGAAACTTCAAAGTGGTCCGAAGTAGGCTTCGCTCGACCACGGCAGGCTGGCCGGCAACCAGCGTGAGAGTTGCGCCGTCGACGCGCTCGCCCCGACTCCGCCGACGGGGCTTCTCGGAGTAATACCGGTATCAACGCGATAGCGTTAGAGCACCTCGTGCCGCAGAAATTCCGCTATAATAAAGATGTGCTGCAAAAAAAAATAACGTACAACAGCTATTGATGCAGGCCAAAAGATCGATCAAGGTGCTTCAGTAAGCTATTATCATCTCTTATTACATAATAAGAATCTGTTTTTGACGTATGTAATAAGGTATATGGATAATATAGTAATTTTTCTGTAAAAACTGTTGACAAATTTGAACAAAATGAATGAGAATGATTAGCAGGTCAGGTAAGCTCTCCATTGAATAAATTATGAAAAATTTGGCATTACTTGGCACTAAACAATGTACGTAAGATACAACATACGTATATGAAGGGAGGAGTTTAAATATGCATTACTCATGTCATGCTTTTTAAAAAGGCATTTGTATCTTTTATCCCTGATATACAGGTGCTTTATACTGGTCATGGCTTGATGAACAATCAGTATGCATCAAGAATGCTTCGAGATTTAATGTACTAACGCGATAGCGTTAGAGAGGTCGTGTCGCCGAAATTCCGCCGTCGGCGTCGGCCCCGTTGGTTGTGAGCGAAAAATCTATCTAGTGGAAAACATCTAGTGTCCATCTAGTGGACAACATATTATGCCTTTAGAGAGGCGTTGATCAAGCAAACAGCAAACGCTAGACAATGTGCTGCCATCTGTGACGCATCGTAAGACTCTTTATGGCCTCCGACATGGCAAGCGTGGTGCGTGTATCTTAGAGGCCATGCGACTCTTGCTTTAGATCAAAACCCTGTATGTATGATTCCCACGCGCGCACTGGTACAATCTATTGTGGGCGTGTGTGTTTGGGTGCGGGTTTGTGTGTGTAACAAAACAAAATATTAAGTATGCACTTAGCGCTTGAAGGGCGCACTGGGGGCCAGATTTCACTATCACGGTCAACTCGTAAGGGCAAGCCTAAGAATCCTTGAATTTTTTGTTACCTGTATTGAATTGGAAGATATTTCAGGAGATACAAGTCGGCATGAGCGCAGCAATGACAGAGCTGAGCTAGTTGGTTTGTCTTCCCGTTATAGAACAGGGCATGTAAACATGGACACCCGAAAAAAAAAAAACTAAAGGTGCCACAAATGCCGACAAACAACTGAAAAGATGCACAGCAGGGGAAAAGAAAGCAAGCATGCAAACTCGCCTACGCATACCGCAAGTGCCCGTGTTCGAGTGTCGCATATTTTAACTTTGCGCTTGTGATAACTATAAATTGATGGTAAAATTTTCAACCTAAACATTTTCAATTCAGTTCAAGCACTTGGTCATATATCAATTGCATCAGTGCTAAAATGCTGCTCAACTTCTTTTTTCCTAAGAACTAGGAACTATGAAAGCATATCTTATGAAACTTTTGTACATAGACTGCAAATAATCCGTGACTTCCAACATTTCTTAAGAGCCCTTACCAACTAAAATGTTAGGCATTAGGCTAATTGCGCTTTAAGAAAGAAACAAAGCTTTCATAAGTCTCATTTATACTGCTATATTCACATTCATACATAAATTTACTGAAGAGTGTGTTTCTAAGTTGTTCTATGTCTCAATAGATATTGTCAATAGTTGTCCTATGTCTCAAAAGACAAAAGTTGCTTTTCAGCGAGCCTAAGGTCAGCTAGCGTATCTTCACGTGCAGAATCGTGTACTTCGTCTTTTTGTGAACCCCATGCTCTCATTGCAAAAGTGCATGTGCTGTGATTGCTAAATAACTGAGACATTTTTACGAGTGGGAACAGTGCATCTGGTAGTATCGTTGTTGTGAATAATGGTGGGTGTTGGGCAGAGCAATATAAGTGAGTCCTGAAACAAACTACACTTTGAACCAGTTTATTTGCTGTAAGTAAATGAAAATACGTTTAATCCATTTAAATGAAAACCGGTAAGTGTGACATCATCATTTATTGCATTAGGAAAAACAGCGTCCAAAGACACTACGGGGGAGGGGGGCTTGGTGTTACATCGCGGTATTTTCTGCAATATAATGCTTCATGGAATTACCGGTGGTCTCTCCTGGCTCTCTTCTGAAAATGAAAATATGATCAAGACAAAGGCAACTGAAAGAAAACAGCAGACTGCAAGGTCTTTCTAAGCTTTCAGAGCACCAAAAAATTTGTAAGGTATTCCTCTTTGAGCATCTATACACAAAAGCTAATTTATTTCTTTGATTTCTTCACATTAACAATATTGCTACGTAGTGTCACTACCAAAAAAAACATGGGAAGCGCGGCTAGAGAAAGAATACGGCGTTGCTTTTACTGTGATCACGGTCTCAGTGCGAATTAAAACCCCTCAAGTTACCTCACCTTACGTAACAATTTGATGGAAGGTGCTGGGTAGGACGAACCCAAAGACTGGAGCTTCACTACCAGGACTCCGTCGCAGCCGCCGCCTCGCCGGACTCTCCCCTTCGCCGATCGTAATGACCCAAGAGCAGCTATCAAACGCTTCGAGGCCAACTCTGATGGGTTCCGTGCCATACTACAGAGTTCCAGCAAACTTTGGTGGGACCCTTGGAGAAGACGTCGACGTGTGGCTCAAGAAGTACAAGCGGAAGAGCAGAAGCAACGGCTGGGACTCGAACGACCAGCTCAATCAAGTTGTATTCTCACTAACTGACACCACCCTCGTGTGGTACGAGAACCACGAGGACATGTTCACGACTTGGGAACGTTTTGTTGAAGAAGTGCAGAAGTGCTTCGGTGATTCTGACACAAAGAAGAAATGCGCGGAGCAGACATTGTCTCAGAGGGCACAGATTCCGGAAGAAACATGAACGACGTATATTGAAGAAATCTTGAAGCTGTGCAAGATCGTGAATGCAAAGATGTCTGAAGAAAACAAGGTTGGACACGTTCTCAAGGGTATAGCCGAAGACGTGCACAATTTATTAATAGGGAAAGACTGCCTGAACTCCGTGATCAACGTGATGAAGCACTGTCGTACCTTTGAATTCCTCAAGATGCGACAAATTTATCCGAAATTCGGCCGTCCGTCCAACGTCCCCACTGTGGCTAGGGTTAAAACAGTGCCGTCTAACGACCTTGCTTTGACCATATGGTAGATCACCAGAGAAGAGCTCCTTTGATGTCAGAAGACCTACCATCATCCTAGCAATTTCCAGCATGCGTACGCAAGCAAGCGAGAGCGCGTGTGGATTCTGTTTGTATTACACCATGGCAACCATCGATCAACGCAACAGACGCTTATGAATATCAAGGCACACGGGAGGCTGGATTCCCCCGTCAACATCCTTGACATCGCCTATCTACGGCGCCCCTGAAGAGCGGCACCACTATCCCATGCCTTCCGAGAGGAGTCGTTACGCTGAGCAGCCACATGCCCCTCGACCGATTCCGGTGTGCTAACACTGGGGCGTCCCGGGTCACATCGCACGTTTTCGTGACCACCGCCCATATCAGCGACAGTCTAGTATTTCTACATGTCTCACCAACCTTTTCACCGTCCGCGCTCCACGTCAGGGAAACCACGCGCACCTACCGGGTCACACTACTCCTCGCCGGCCTCTGATCAAAGTTTGACGCCACCACCAGCTCCACGTGCTCCATGATCGCCGTCGCCACGGCGACGCACACAGACACAGCCACCGGAAAACTAGTCGGTGTAGCCGGTGGGGGTTAGGCCGTGAGATCACTGGTGTTATCTACAGATATACCCCCTCCAGCGTTTATGTTTAAGAACAGAGTTCATGTAGTTGTCGATGTAGTGACTACTGTGGAACTTGTGGATACAGGCACAGCAGTCTCAGTGATGAGTGTAAATTTTAAAAACCTGCAGGGACCTAATGTGATGTTTTGCCTAAACCGTGTTGTGACATCTTGTGGTGTAAGTGGCGACGCGTTGTGTCCGGTGGGATATTGTACTGTGGACGTCTCGTTGTGTAGCAAGGTGTTTTGCACAGATTTTGCGGTTATTCCGTGGTCTACACATGACGTTATCTTGGTTATCGACTTATTATGTGAGTGTGGGGCAACTGTAGACTGCAGAAGTGGGCATCTTTTCATACACGGTGCTCTTTGAAAATCCCTGTCCGGACGAATGCATCTTTTTTGTCTCCGAGGACACAGTCGTTCTTGCATTTTCTGTAGTGTGTGTTCCCGCGACATGATCCAGTAACAACTGTGCCACGTTTCACGCCACGCTCAAACTGATTATCTTGGCATGCCTGAAAAAGAACATTCTCATTCCCCATTGTATAGTGTCAGTCGTTGAGGAACGGGCAGGTGTGCGGACAATCAACGGTTCCATGGAGCCTGCAGTTTGGCCAGGTGGCATGACACTTGCAGTATTTAGACCGAAATCATATACGACGCTGCTTGTGCTTGTTGATGCTACAAGCCAAAATGAACATCTAGGCTAACAAGGTTCAGAGGATGCGTACGAATCCTCTGAACCCAATTGCTACAAATGAAAAGCAAGTCACTTGACCAAAGTGAACATCATACACTGCTCGACGTTTTATCCAAGCACTCTAGAGTGTTCAATTTTTCTAAAAACAGCCAAAGGCTCTTCATTCAAGCGTCCCGGATACGTCATCAGATGAACACTGAATCGGCGCATCCACTTAGGCAGAAACCTTACCGAGTGGCACCATCGGAGCGCAAGGTCATTAAAGAGCAAGTCCAAGAAATGATGGAAAAGGGAATAATACAAGAATCGGCAAGTCCGTGGGCTGCTCCTGCCATTCTAGTGAGGAAGAAGAATGGTACGTGGAGATTTTGCGTTGACTACCACATACTTAATTTTGTTACCGAGAAATACGTCTATCCACTGCCGCGCATCGATGACGCTCTAGACTGCCTGCATCCACATCCTATTTTTCAGCTGTTGACCTGAGATCAAGTTCCTGGCAAATTCTGATGCACGCAGCTGACAAACAGAAGACGGCATTCGTTACGACGGACGGACTTTACGAGTTCAATTTTATGCCATGCGGATTATGTAATGCTCCTGTGACATTCGAAAGGTTTATGAACTCTATAATGCGTGGTTTAAAATGCCATATACACACTAAGGCAAAATTACCCAAAAAGGAGTAACGGAGCTCAATAGGCGCGCGCGATGAAAAGATAGACCGTTGAGGAGCAACCAAAGAGGGAAGCGTGCCGCGCGAAACCACTTAGTCTCCAAACACGCTCCAAACAGGGAAAGGGATGAACAGCCTGCAGATTGCAGGCAACGCGAAAGGCGTTGCCAAGGTGATCAGCCATCCTCCTTCTCCTCCTCTGCTGGCTCAGTCTTTCGCTGTATTGTGCCGGTAATGGTTCGCGTTACGTCGCGCTCGAAGTGCTCGACTACGGTCGCCTGGATTCGACGTTCTAAGAATTACGACGTGGTGCTTGTGTATACGCTTGGATGAGCGTGGGCTGCTGCTTTTGCGTTTTGCTGCACCCATGATGTATGAGCAAGTCTCGACACGTCACCACGCCGCGTTGTATATCTCTGGTTTCAAGATAGTCACGACCAACACACGACAGCAACAGTTGGGAAGGCCAATATGGCGGCCGAAAAGACAACAGGCCTATCGGATATATACTTCAGTCCGACTCAGGGCAGGAAACAGCGCTAGATTCTCAGGCAAGTAGGTTATCATTCTTTATTTTACTCTACTTGTCGCGTGTGCGATACGTATCGCGCTTGCCAGCAACGGGCTCGGTCATGTATATCGCACGTACGAAATGCATCGTGAAGGTCAGCTTCGGCGTCTGAAGTTCGCCTGTGCTTTGTGACCGCCCGGAAATCGGCCGCCATTGCCGTCGGCCTCCCGTACGCTCGCTCATCGATTGCTCGCCTGTCTTTCGCCGCCGCCATGAGCTCCGGGCTGACGATATTGGGCTGAGACCTCGTCGCTGTGTGAGGAGTCGTCGAAAACACGTTGCGGGTTCTCATTAAGAGCTTTGTTGTAGTCCGTCGCGCTGTAAGTGCACCAGCACGGGCTGGCGGGAATTTCGCTAGGGTCGGAGCTCACTGAAAATTGGTCGCCATCACAGTCGGCTTTCTCGTCAGTCGGTCGCAAGCAGCTCGGCGCCGTCCATTGGCTGCGGCGGCGGACTCGCGTTTGCGCGCTGCACTCGCTCGAGTTTGTGAAAAGGGCCGCATTATCGTCAATTTCTTCGGGGCTAGCTCCAAACCAGCTCGGAGCTGTTCGTGGCGGGGATCAAGCGTACGCTCGCTCTCCTGTTCGAAGTTCGCTGGCGGCAGACGCTCCGCGTGCAGCGCCATGTTTGGTCTCGCGTTCGCTTGCTCGAGCTGAACGCCGCCGCTCGCTTAGGACTCGCCGACTTGTTAGCGGCACGGTGGTTCGCGGAGATGTGGCTGTGGCCGCCGCTCCTACGCTGTTGCGCTACGGGGATCGAAATGAGTCTTTCACGATGTGTGACATCAGGGTGAAATTATTATCATGTCATATCTCACGTAGGTTTTCATCTAACCTTGCACGTATTTCTCATATGCGTTTTGTATTGATCCTCTGTCACGTGTGACTCGCTATTTTACATACTTATTGTGCAGCCGTGTGCACACACCGTGCTGAAGACTGTGTGCGCTGGCGTCTGTGATGCCTGTCATCCATCTCTTTCGTCAGAGCAGCTTCAGAAGGACTGTGCGAGATGTGAAGGTAAAGTTATTTGTGGGTCATATTTAACGCTTGTTCTTATATTAACGTGCACGTACTTGTCATATGCGTGCATCTTCATCTTCTGTCATGTGTGTCTAACTATTTTTACTATCTTATTGTATGTACAGCTGTGGGAACACAACAGGCAGAAGGCTGTGTGCGCTGGCCTCTGCAATGCCTGTCATCTATCGCTTCCGTCGGAGGAGCTCCCCAAGGAGTGAACAAGATTTGCCAACGAGACTGGACTTGTACACTTCACCATGAATTCACCCAAAAGAAGGGGGAAACTTCATGCGTATGTTGAAAAATAAAAGATTTCGATGTCTCACTTTTGTTTTTTGTTGTTGCCGTGTCTATGAAAGTGGTTACACTTAGGTGGCTAACTACTTTTTCGCATGTTCTTTTCTGCAGAATTTGTTGCCCACTGCGCAGAAAACCAGGCGAGAAAAGTATTAGGTCTGACGGAAAATAATCGAAAAATATTGTTGGAACTGGAGACAAAAAAGCCATCCAATTGGAGTATTTGAGTGGATCAACCATTCGTCCAACCAGGTGCAACTGTGAGGACTAACGATTGCCCGGTAATGTGTATATGTGGAGATTAACAGTTGCTCTATAAGGTGGAAATGTGAGGACTAAATGTTAGTACTTTGAGGTGAATTGTGAGAATAACGGTTACTCACTAAGGTGTAAATGTGAGGACTAAATGTTAGTCCTTTGATTTCATCTGTGGGGACTAACTGTTAGACCCGGTGCCGTTAGTCCGGAAAGAGATTAATGGTTGTGGCAGCTCCATTAGGATGAACCACACGCCCTTTTAACACCCCTTTGCCTTGGAGTGTAGCTGTGCCGAAACACTACCGCAGCATAGTTTTTGCAACCAAATCAGGTCGCAAATGTGAAAACCTTGTTGGGAGAGCCCGAGGGCGGCCTAAAGATAAAGCTCATTGTACCAACTAAACTAATTATGCACCCGAAGTCGTGTAGATATTTACGTGAAGGTGTGTGAGTTCACGAATAACTAAACATATAGGTATATTGTCACTATCCCCTAAGAGGAAGGTATATAACAGCTGGATTTTGCCGGTGTTTAGCTACGGAGCAGAAACCTGGAGACTTACAAAGAGGGTTCAGCTTAAGTTGAGGACGACGCAGCGAGCGATGTAGAGGAAAATGGCAAGTGTAACCTTAAGAGACAAGAAGAGAGCAGAGTAGATTAGGGAATAAACGGGGGTTGAGGATATCATAGCGGAAATAAAGAAGAGGAAATGAACACGGGCCGGGCATGTAGCGCGTAGACAGGACAACCGCTGGTCATTAAGGGTAATTGACTGGATTCCCAGAGAAGGCAAGCGGGTTAGGGGGAGAGAGAAGGTTAGGTGGGCAGATAAGATTAAGAAGTTTGCGGGTATAAATTGGCAGCAGCAAGCGCCGGACCGGGTTAACTGGCGGAACAAGAAAGAGGCTTTTGTCCTGCAGCGGACGTTGTCAGACTGATGATGATGATGATTATTAAATATATAATACTATGATTGTGCGATGAGGCTCACCGAGAATCTCGCAAGGAGGCAATCAGTGTTATTGGTCAGAGTATTCATGAAATAACAACCACCACACACGGTAATAACCGCCTGCACGTAAGAGCATTACCATCCGCCGAGTTCGTTGTGCCCGTCCACGGGCGTTTTTCGCAGCCCTTCAACAATAAAGCTAGCGCCACAAATATGAATTCCTGATGCCATCCGTGTAGACTTCGTAGTCATGTATGCCAAGATGTCAATGTAGCCTATGAGGTCCGAAGTATTGTCCCAGCAGTTTTTCGCTCACTATACGTCGTCTACTCGGTGTCCAGACTCACTCTCGTATTCCCAAACGCTCCTAGACTAGACTTTCACCATTCACTTGACATAGTTGAGCACTGCATCACCACTCGGCTGAAAATGACGCTGCGCTACTCAAGAATCGCAGCAGACTATCGATGATATGCAGTGACTTGCCGTACCAAGAGATGAAGCTCCCAATGGCTTTCTCAAGCGAAGACGAAGCAATGAGTGAAGGGAGGTTCTAGAATACGGGGGTCAGGCTCGGTCACCGGGTTGTTGTTCTATGAATGGAAATCGAAATGGTAATGCCGGTTGTCGGTCGTCTGCTGCTTCGCGATGAGTAGGCGGGCGTGCTGTCGGGTTTCAACAGGTTGAAGGTCAATAGTCACGTTCAGGTTTTCTTCACCAGTGCTGTTGGGTAGGAAGGCGTCACCCGTCGTTGCCGAGTTCCTTCCGGACACAAGCCTTGGCGTTATGAAGGAAGACGGAAGCTTGCGAAACTCGGGGTCTTTCTGAGCTCTGGCGACGACCCCTTTCGTACAAGCCAAGAGTACGAAAATGTCAGATCCATCCCTCAATTCTCTGCTTTCGAGTTGTTACGCTGGAACGCTGCATCGCGTCATGGACAGTCGACAAATTTTGGTGGCGTTTCCAAACCGGATTTCTTTTATTTCATTTTTCTTGTTAGTACAATGAGTGAAAAAGTGCAGCCATGCAGTAAAAAAAATGTCGCAAACTTTTTCGGTGATATTTTTAAAGGCATGGGTGCTTTACACGCATTTTGAAATTTTGATTGCGGTTGCTAGTTTTCTTTTACAATATTCAAAAAGGTTGTCCCTGAGGTCATTTCCGGCTAAAAGCCTGACATCAATGCGACCACAGCTAAGCCCGAGGCCACTTGTATAATCATTATTCAGCATGGTCAGGCTGTACATTTTAGCACGTCGCTCGGCTGGTGCGCGGCCTCTTCGTCGTCTTAATCATCTGCTACATTCCAGGACAACTTTCTGTGGCAATGAAAGGAGGGCTAAGGAACCAAAGTGGATGTGTGTTACTGCTGAGGAATATATTTTTATAAGTACGTCTGTGTTTTCCGCGTGAAGATAATAAAAACAACATTACAATATTTTCTATGGGATGCTGTTTATAAAGAGACGCTGCACGAACCAAGTAGATATTATTATTTGCTTTGTTTCATGAAGTGTCATTTTGCGTTTTTGCACGTCTGAAAACGTCGCATGTTTTAGGTGCACGTCAGAGCCAAAAGGGCATATTTATCCTTAGGGGAGTGATCATCACCCTTCAGCTATTCCAACGATCCAGCAGATTGTGTCGAATTTCACTCAGAAATAGCTGTGTAAGCTTACGCAGCGAATTTTGTGAAGCAGTGTTATTTGAACACGGCCACCATTCGGCAAGTGAGTCTAGGGAGACTACTACACGGAGGAGTACGTGTGCAGTAGCTCCGCCCCCGTACCTTTCCCTCCATTGCCAGAGAAGGGCACTTCAGCCGTCTTAAGTAGGTGTGGCCTCAAATAAGCTATTTGGCTGAATGGTACACTTGGCTAATTTGGTGCGGACAAGCAGTTAGCCATTTAAATAAACATGTTTATGCCTTCTATGTTCAAAATATTTAAGCCAACTCATGCTATGACCAAGGTAAATACCCCACATCATAATAGGACCATGCTACTGAAGTCACGTATTATGAACTAAACAAGCCTAATTAACGCAACGTTGATCATGAACACGATAAATAACACCACGACAATTATACCTTACTAGTAATATAATTACAGTCATGCAAGTTGGGATTGTTAAATACCTTCGTATTAATACGAAAGACTAAGCTATATGAAGAAAGTTGCACCGAAAGACCACACTACAGTATGCGAGAACAAAAGAAGCGAGCTCCTAGAACAAGAACCAAGTATGGAAAACAAAGTATTGCTTACCAGGTGCCTCAGGTTTTAAATACCCTTGCAGATCAATTGAACTTTAGGGCTAGTAGTGCGACTTTCAAGAAACAAATAAAGAACTTATTCATAACCACCGGTCTACACTATCGAAACTACGTATTGGAGTCTCATGCCTCTACAAATGCTTAAATTGTTCATAAATTTATAAGTCAATTATACGAGTGTATACCGCGGAATTCATTGTATCCACATGCCTCTTATGTCTGTTTTTGAGTTGTTTCATTGATATTGTTTAGTTGTGAATTATAACGAGAGTGACCTATAATTTTTTAAATGTGTTATGTAAACTTCTTATGCTATTTATGTTTGAATTTTGTGTTTACAATTTCAGGTTGCTTGAAATTAATGTATTGAATATATATATTGTTTAAGCTTGCACTGTCACGGACTGCGGAGGGACAAGGGCCTTTGTCAGGCTGTTCGCCTTTAGCCCTTTGCCCCTGCAGTGAGCTCTGTATCTGGCTTACTGTAAATAAAAATACTACTACTACTACTACTACTACTACTAATAAGACATGGCTTATTTCACCTGAGGCAATTATTGCCTTTTTAGTTGAAACATTCTCAATGAAAGTGAAACTGTTCAATAATATCTTCATAAGGGTTTTGCTAATTTGTATAAATAAAAAAATAAGATCGAGTTACTGCAGCGTTCACTTCAAAATAGGCGAAGCAGACTCAGTGGAAAACCGATTTAAGGAAGGACAAGAGCAACAAGAGAGAAGGCAAAGAGGTCAACCAGGCAAATGCCTGGTTTGCAACCCTACGGGGGGGGAATGAGAACGGTGAGTATAATGATGAGAGGGAAAAGAGAAGAAAAAAGAAAAAAAATGTCTGTCATTGGGCTGATGCGTATGCAGTGGTGGCACTACACAGAAGTTAAAGGCAGATGCTGCTGTGCATATGCTGCTGTAGCACTGTCCTAGTCCTCCGTGGGCTAAAAAAGTAGTGCCTGTGTGAACGACCGAAATAAAAAGGCTGGAAGAAGCTAGATAATCAAAAACTCCTCTGGGGCTCCAACCGTGCAAATTTGCTGCAAGCTGACCAAAATATTTTACATGCGAAGAAAATGCTGCTTAGAATCCACCACATGAAACATTTGACAGTCGCACTGACCCAACAACGACAGCCACTATTTATTTATTTATTTATTTAATTATTTATTTACTCTCAGGGCCCAAGGGCATTAAAGAGAGGAGTGGGGGGTAAACACTCTACAGGTATACAATGCAGCAGGAGTGTGATTACACATATGGAACATATTTGAAATATCCGCATAAACTGGAAAAATAAACAAACGATAAGAGAAAGGAAAAATCAAAAGGCGCAAAAAAAAACATTTGCCGTAGATGGGAACAACCGAGCAGGATTTACACAAAACCGCGAAATTCGCGAAAAAAAAATTCAGGTAATATGGTCACTAATAGCCACCTTGAAATTGGCTGCATTAATTATTGAAGCAATGCAGGTGGGGAGGTGGTTCCAGTCCGAGCTGGTTTTAGGAATAAATGAGTTGAAATAATAGTTTGTCCGGCTGCTGGGTACGCCAACCTTGAACTGATGGTCGTTTCTTGTCGAATGATAAGTGGGAGGAAAAAGCATCGAATCTTTGAGTGTTGAATTGGCGTGATAAATTTTATGAAAAAGACAAAGTTGTGATATTTTCCTGCGAACAGGCAGATCAAGTAGGTTAAGGGAAGATTTCAAGGACGAGATGCTAGCCGTACAAAAATAGTTTGATAATATGAAGCGTGCGGAACGATTCTGGATAGCTTCGATATCATGAAGTAATGAGTTGATATGCGGGTTCCAGATCGACGACGCATACTCCAGCTTTGGCCGAACTAAAGTTTTGTATAAAACGAGTTTTATATCTGCTGAAGCAAGAGCAAAATTTCGTCGTAAGAAACCGAGCATGCGGTTAGCGTCGCTTGTGATATGATCGATGCGTGTTTGCCAAGAAAAGTTATCCGTGATGTACACGCCAAGATATTTGTAACATGACACTTCGGTTAGGGGGTCGTGGTTGAGTATGTAAGTGCACGCTGTAGTATTATGTTTTTGACGGGTTACTCGCATTACTTTGCACTTATTTGTGTTCAGTTTCATTAACCATGTATCGCACCAGGTAGAGATCTTATTAAGGTCAGATTGTAGCGCACTTTGGTCGGTGGAATCCAAAATTTCTCTGTAAATTACGCAGTCGTCCGCGAAGAGTCTAATAGTTGATGATAGTGTATTCGGTAAGTCATTAATATAAATTAAGAATAATAGGGGACCTAAGACAGAACCTTGCGGCACACCAGACGTAACAGAGCAGTGCGTGGAAATAAAGCCATTAGCAACTACGTATTGTGTGCGGTTACTTAAAAAAACACTCCAACCATTTGAGAATATTTACATCTAGATTGATTGAGTTTAATTTAGAAAGCAGTAGTTTATGACAAACGGTATCGAATGCCTTCGCGAAGTCGATAAAAACGCAGTTGATAACTGAAGAACGGTCAGCGGCGCAAAATAGGTCGTTAGTGAGGCTAAGTAACTGAGTTTCACAGGAGTAATTTTTTTTTTTCTGAAACCATGTTGGAATTTGCTAAAAAAGGAATTGTTTTCGAGAAAGCGGACTAAATGGCTGTAGGTAATGTGCTTAACAATTTTACATGGTGCACTGATGAGCGATATGGGTCTGTAATTGATGGGATTTGAGAGTTACCTGTTTTGGGCAAAGGAACCACCTTCCCGACCTTCCAATCCTGCGGTATTGCAGAAGTTTCCAGAGACTGTGAAAAAATCTTAGATAGAGTTATAGCGGATAACATTTCAGTATTTTTTAAGAATTTGGGGTTAATACCATCATCTCCGGGGGAGGAAGGTTTCAGATTACTTATCAATTTGGCAACACCCACCCAGTCTATGATTAATGGATCCATGGGTAAATAATTGCAGGCAGGGAAAGGGGACGAACAGTATGGCGTACAGGTTACAAATACCGACGAAAATACCGTATTTAAGACTTCGCAGCACATTTCACTTGGGATCATACAGTCGTCTTCAGACATCAGTTCAATTTTCTTTTCACTTTTTCCGTTAATGGTTAGCCAAAATCTACGGGGATTAGTTCTAAGCATAGAGGGGAGAGTAACTTCAAAAAAGGAACGCTTATCCACGGCAAGCGCATGCGCATATTCATCGGCTGATTCATTGTACGCAGTCCATCGGTCAGTTGACCTCGAGCATTTGGCTTTCCGAAAAAGGCGCTGCTTTTTATTGCGTAGTCGCTTTAGGGTCGGTGTGAACCACGGGGATTGAACAGTATTCGTTATTCTACGCAGTGGTACATAACGGTCTATTAACTCAGACACCTTGGATTTGAACCGATGCCAGTTTTCGTCTACAGAACGCTGATCAAAATTTTGAAACAGTTCTTCGGTGAATATTTCAAGCTCCCTATTTATTGCAGCATAGTCTGCACGTTTGTAGTCTCTGAATGTTTTGGAGGTTTTCTGTCGTCTGGGATTCCTGTTGGGAATAGTGAAGTGGATTGCTGAATGGTCACTGAGACCAGGTATCACAGAAAGGGATGTAACAAGATCTGGGTGAGTTGTGAGGACTAAGTCTAGAATAGTTGAGCTGGTAGTAGTAACACGGGTCGGGTATTCGACAAGTTGTATTAGATTGAAATCTGAGCACACACTGACAAAAGATGCGCTTTCAGACGAGCTGGAGCTAGCACTTGGCTGGGGTAAACACCAAGAAATATCGGGCAGATTGAAGTCTCCCAGAACAAAGAACACTGCGGCAGGAAATCTAATATGTATCTTATTAAAAACATCATGAAATATCTCGGAAAAGCCTGAAGAAGAATTTGGAGGCCGATAGCAGGCACAAAGAATGTAGTCTTTGTGGTGCAGGCGAATGCACACACAAACTAATTCTAGTTCAGAAGCGACATTAACTTTGAAAGACGCAAATTCATTTGATACCGCAAATAAGACACCTCCGCCAGAACGGCTACCCCGGTCGTACCGATAAAGAACGTAGTTTTTTGCATCATGCAAAACTTCCCTGCTATCAATTTTCGCTGACAACCAAGTTTCCGTTAGTATGATTACATCTGCCAGGCACGCATGAACAAGGGATAATAATTCGTCACGCTTGTTCATTACGCTCCTTGCATTACAAAGGAGAAAGGAAATTTCCCGCTCAATAGCATCAGCTTGTGTGCGCACATCTAGCTACGTTGAAGACGGACCTTCACTTTTGTTTGGGGAACACGATCCGGCTTGGCCCAGACTATTATGATTACTTCGGCAGTTTTGAAAGCGCCCATCCTTTAGTCCAATTTCAACAACACGATCAGTAATGCTGCAATACACATAGCTCTTTTTGTCGATTACAACTTTGTTGTACTTCAGAGAAAATGGCTGACTGTGGCCTTCGCGAAATCCAGTAACTTTTTACGTACGGTGCGCGTTGCCTTACAAAAGTCCTGAGCAACTGAAATGTTTTTACCGCGTAGCTTGAATTTTTGTGAAAAAATTGATTCTTTCGTTTTAAAAGACGCAAATTGGACGATGATTGGCCGGCACTTATTTTCGACAAACACTCCTAATGTGTGCGCACGATTAATCGCTTTATCGGACAATTGTATTTTGAACTTGTCAGAAAGAATTCCCTTAATTTTATCTTCTGCTTCAGCCCACGTCTCTTCCGCACAATCAGATATTCCATAGAATACCAAATTTTCTCGTCGTGCCCTGTCTTCAAAATCATCTAGCCTAGATTGTAGTGTGGCCCTTTCATTACGTACAGCTGACGTAATCATCGCGTCCAAATTCGCTTCATCATGTAGTGCGTCAAAGGAACTTACTTTTTCTTCAACAGCGGCAAGACGCACTGTTAAGTCAGATACCTTGGTGTCAAGAATTCGTTGGTTTTCTTTTACCTCATTGATGGATTCCAAGAGCTGGTCGTGCCACTCATCTAGATGCTTAGTAAGACGGTTAATTGCAGACAAGACTTGGCTAGTTTAAGCTGCAGGGTCCAGTTTTGGAGGACCAGGGTTAAGCTCAACGTCGCCTCCTAGTACAACAAGTTTAACAACATACACAATGTCATAAAACTCAGACACTAAAACATGTGGGCACGGGAATAGCAGCAGGCAGATATTATCGGATCTTTTCGAATAGAGCGAGGGTACAGTACCAACCTGAACAAAAAAGCAAAAAGGGTTTTTAGCGACCATCGTCGCTGCTGCCATTCCATGCCCACTGAAATGAGGCGAAGTCGGAAGGCGGCTTAAGTAGGCCATGCTGGATGCGGTCGATGTCCCTCTGGCGGCTTGGGCCGCCAGGGGGACATCTGAACTGCGGCTTTCTCAAGATGAACGAGTTTGCATCCGAGTTCACGCGTTCATCAGTTTGATTTACCTACGTCTACGGCGAAGATCTGGTCACGTTCGCTCTTGCCAAGGAGCAGTGTTCACGCCGCAACGTCAGGGAGTGGCACAAATCTTCTATAAGCTTATCGCGCAGACTATGCACTCACGCACAAAGAAGACAATTTTACATCACAGCCTGGCTATAATATCTTGCATTCAATTTCACCGGCTCACGACGTATCACCCACAGCCGCATTGCCGCCATGATGTGAGTGCTCCTAGGGACCACTTGTCCTCATAATTATCAACAATATTTGATAGAAGCGAAATGAGCTGCACGATAGTGCTTCAGTGGCGCCCTTACTTCCTTCAAGAGGGAAAAGTTCCATACTTCAGGTGCAATGAAAGAACCTTCCCGAAAGAGGACAAACGCCCATGAGCATGCTTGTGGGAGGCCTGATGTTGAATTCCCACAAAGATAACGCGGCAATGATGCTGACGTAGCTGCATCATTTAAATGTTGACTGAGTCTCAGCGCGGACATGCTCACCCGCAACTTCTGTTTATAGCCGCTAAAAATGTCCCACATACGTTAATGATGCCATGCGCATTCTTGTAGCCATTTTTATCAACGACGATGCCATGCGCTCTTCACTCTCTTTGTGTCATGAGCGCCATAGGGCGAACCCGTAGCAAACTTGTCTGATCGAGAAGCTCAAGCCATCCTGCATAGCACCCTTGTCTGGCGTTAACTGCATCGTTTCTTGCATGGCGGTGTTGTACAAGAAGATAACGTACGGAAGGATGGCACCCCTCGTATATAGACTTTGGTGTCAACGTGCATGACCAGCACGTCATCGATGGTCTTATTGAGAGGATCGGTAAGGCCATTTATCTCAGGGTGGTAAGCGGTGGTCTGGTGGTGGGTTTTCTTGCTGTATCCCAAGACCGCCTTTGTGAGGTCAGCTGTAAATGCCGCACTTCTGGCCGTCATCAGTACTTTCAGGGGGGAGGGGGGGGCATGTATCAGTACAATGTCCAAAACAAAGAAGCTGGCTACCTCGGTGGCATTGCCTTTCAGGAAGCCACGTGTTTTGGTGTAGTGGTAAGGTAGTCGGTGGCTACGACGGTCCAGTGATTTATGCAAGTCAACATTGGCAACAGCCCCCGCAGGTACGTCTCAACCTGCTTTATCAATCAGTAAGGCGACTCAATATGCAGAAGAAAGTCTGAAGGTCTTGTTAAATAATATACTTTAAAGAATGATAAAGTTGTTTACTACTACCTGATGGTTTCTTGAGTATTTAACAGTTTAGGCATCTCCTTGCGTAGCGAGCGACATCGCCTGCAAGTCAGAGCCAGCCGTACTTTCCTTGCAAGAGCTAGGGAAACACCGAAGTTTCCTGCCACCGGAACTTAATGCAGGGCCTAGAGGACTTCTGGTCGCAACACTTTTGTTACCATAAAAAGGTAATTAGGTCAGATTGGGGAATTCTTAGGGAGAATTCAGTTTGGCCAGAAAAACTACGCAAGTGCTCACTTGAATACCTTAGGAACAAAAGTGGTCCACTCCTCGAGATAGTCTACTAGGCCCCTAAGCTCCGGATCGGCTCGCTGTTTCACAAAGTCGTCGGCTTTTATGGTTCCCAAAAAGCACCCGTTGTCCTCGTCGTCCTGGGGTGGTGGGTTTGAAGGCGTTCAAGACAGGCAGTCGGTGTCAAAGTTCTTTCGTCTGCACTTGTAAACAATAGTAATGTGTAATTGTTGAAGTATCAGACTCCATCATTCAAGATGACTTGAAGGACCTTTCAAGTTAGCCAGCCAGCACAAGGCATGGTGTTCGCTTACAACTTTGAAAGGCCTCCTGTACTGGGAATGGCGAAACTTTGACGTAGTCCAGTTAAAGCAAGGCACTCTTTTTTTATAGTGAAATGGTTTCGTGTGTCTTGGATTGGGAACAGCTAGCAAAACTTATGACTTTTGCAGTCCGTTAGTCTTCTGCGTAAAGACCGGTGCCGAGTCTTGCAGTGGTTGCATCGGTTTGGACTTTTGTCTCCGTGTATTCATCAAATGCCACAGTATTGACGGCGTCTGCAAGTGTTGTTTCAGTTCTTAAAATGCTTCAATTTGTGCCATATGGCACTTCAATTTGACATTGGTCTTCGTGAGCTTCGTTAGGAGTTCAGGGATACGGGAATAGTTCTTGAAGGAGCATATGTATTATACCCCCGTCAAACGGGACATATAAAACTATTTAAAAGGAACGTCATCTGTTTGTAATGTCATTTGTTTGCTGTCACACGGGGACTATTTTGTTTTGATCAAATACATATTTATGGTCGAATGAGTTCGCAAAAATCTTGCATTCGATTTTGTAACGAATGAGTAATCTCGATGCCAGCGAGTTTTAGGAGAATGACTGTTACTTAGGTATACGTAACCTTTATCATCTGTAAGTATCTTGTTTTTTACTAGATGAAATTATTACTGGTTTGATAACAGATTGGAACGCGTGAAATTTTCAAAAAAAAAGCTACTCTAAACTACAGCGGCTGCATGCCAACCATGTTTGACTTTTGCTCTGTGGTCGTTGTTGCCTCTATCATGGATGTTGATCGTTCGATTGCACGTGTTATGGTTAGCATTGTGGTGGCTACATGAAACCGCTGACGCCATCCCATTTCTGCATTCGGGAAGTCAGTCGTGCGCCCCACATCAGATGACTTTACTCACGCCCGATCGCGCATTTCATTGGCCATGTTGGTTTTCGAGTGTGTCGGGCAGCTGTGGCAAGTTGTGCAAAACAACCGCGTTTATATTCTAGGAGCACCTTTTCAACCATCACAATAATTTCTTTGGAAAAGCGCATGACGCATGCAAGTTTCAGTATATTTTTATCTGTGATCATCTATAGCTCAGGAAAGCTAAGAACATGGTCATCATTTAAAGTGGCATCTGTTTTCGTTATGTGAGAGCACGCATGTAAAATGACTATATTATGCCTAATGTACTTCGTTGTAAACAACCTTATATTTGCTGTGTGATAGGGGTATTACAACTACGGGCCGAGAAATTGGGGAATGCATTCCTTGTCCGTGGATGGCAGAAAATCTGCGAATGGAGTTGCTTCTTGCGTGCCAGGATGCCCTCCAATGTCGCTGATCCAGTGACTCCAAAAGAGTTCTTTGCACACAAAGCGAAACTTTTCCGGCTTCAGGGTGCGTCCGGAGCACTCTATTGCATGAAGGTCAATCTCAACATGGTACAGCATTGTGCAGGTCAATTTAAACACTGTAAAATTATTAGGTTACATTGCGAAGGTCGATTTCAATACTGTACAGTATTAGAACGTTGGTAAGTAAACCGTTGAAACTACATTTATATTATGCCCTTGTTCATTCCTATTTGCATTACTGACGGTCAGTCTGGGGCACTTAAACTAAGAAAATTTTAATAATTTTTGAAAAAGTTCGTTCTGCGTTGCATAAAAATTTCAATAAAAATAACAACACAGAGTCTCTTTACAAGCTAAACTAACGCACAATGGATAAGGTATTCCAAGTAAGAATTGCTTTGCCTACATATTATCACGAAACTCCAGAAGTGCAGGGTTCTTTTAATTCACCAAGATGGAGCCAGCTCTCGAAAGCGCGTCCATCGCGGCTTGCTCTCGAGCAAAGACGAAGCCCGCGATCTTCTTTTCTTTTTTAGGGCGAGAGCTGCTCGTACTTTCCACCCATTACATGGAGGTGGCATTATCCCCATTTCGAAAAAAAGCAAAAAAAGAGAAAAAAAAAGGTATAGGTTCGCCCCGATGCTATAGCATAGGCACCTAAAGAAAAAAGGAAATATAAAGCACAGATAAAGGAAAAGTAGAAAGTAGAGGCCATGACCTTATAGAAAGAGTCGATGAACAGACAAGTTTACCAAAATAAATAAAAAAGTTCAAAGAGCAGTGAACGGTGGAAATAAACATCTTTCGAACAATGCGCAATGAATGGTTTCATGCGCACAACATGAACAATCTACGGCCTCGATCGTGTCCTGGTCGGGGCCTGCTGTGTTAAGTCTGTGACCACTTCAAAGTTTACGTCACTGACGCAGTGTAGCACTCTATATGGGCACAAATACCGGCTCAGTAACTTTTCACTATGGCCACGGCGGCGAACGAGCGTCCCCACCCAAACTTCGTCTTCGGGGTTGCAGAGCACTTCTCTGTGGCGAGTGCTCGCTGGGTGCGAGTGCATAGTACACATTTCAGGCTGGCACATAAAAATAGGACTTCACCGGATGAGCTAAAACTTACAAGCGGATGGTTACCGGTCTCAGTGGGTCATTGCCGGAAGGTTTGCAAGATTTTAGGTCTAAATGCCCGAGACAAAACCATTTTCTAAAGGACTGTCTTCGTACAACGTATTTCTTGTCAGCTGAGGGCAAGATCAACAGGACATCATATCGCATGTGGTACGATGATGCTATGAACCTAATAGAGGCACTTTCACGTCACGTTTGGGCGTTCTTGCCTAAGAAGCACAAGGAGCCTGCGGAACCATGGAAAATGCTCAATCTAGGAGACACACTTGCGGAAGAACAGAGGAATGTGTTCAAATTTGGACCCAAGTGCTGCGTGGAACCGTCGCTACGGATATCCGACTGACTGGTTTTGGCGCAGGACATTTAAAAGGATGTGAGTGAGGATGAAAGGGATTCTTGTTTTAGAGAATGTGCAGAAGTCGTTGCGAATGCAAGACTCAGTTGTAGACTATGTCCTGTTGTGGGACAGTATACTCACTATTTGTACCCTAAGGAATCGACACTAGTGAAGTCGGTCAAAAAATATCCCCTTGTTGTTTTGCCGGATAACACGTAATATAGGAAGGCTTGAGAAGTTATGCCCAAATGCTTCTATGAAGTAGAAGTAAACCTACAGAAAATCAAGAAACGTGCTGTGAAATAGCTAATTTGTGAGTAGGATGATATGGCGTCACTCTTGAAAAAGAAAAAGGGACTTTGGACGTTTTCCATGCGCCACAGGCGCATAAGCTAGGAGTTCCGTTCAGAGCAATAAGGTCGGAGCACATTTAATCAAAATCTATTGTGTCTGTTTTCTCCAAAAAATACTACCGCCTGGCCGTGTCGGCTGAAGACCCATATTTTGTCAAGAAGTCTGAGGAGGTGGTATTGTATTTATGTGGGGTTGAAGAAGGCAGCTAAATGGTGTTACTGTTGATATTCAAATCTTACACTACTCTTTAAAGCAAGATACTCTGATAGATTTTGGGAAGGCGTGCACTGAACAGGACCATGATGACGTGTCTTTTCGCAATAGCAGTGGAATATTGCTAAAAACGCTTTTTATTTACTTGACATGTCACTCGGTTGCACGGTTTTGCTGTTCAAAGATCGACTGTTTTGTCAAAAGAATTAACTGTGTATTGGATTGAACGTACCCCAGTTCGAAGCACAATTTTTTTCAGCAAAGTTTACAGACCAGTCAACTCTGATTCGGACGACAATTTTTGAATGTTATTAAGATATGTTGACGATTATTTGATTTTTGGCTTAAATAGGATGCGTTCATCTAAAGTGTGATGAAAACATTCAGAAGAAGACGCGAAGGCCTAATTTTAACTTCTGAACAACCCACCGAAAGCTGCTTACAGTTCGATGACATGAAGCCTACTTTTGAGTATTCATGTGTGTGGAAAGATTTCTCCTAGAACAGAGAGGCCTTTGTTACAATACGGTTCCACCCATTAAAAGATAGTTAACATGGAATAGCAATGGGATGTTTCAATTCAGCTCTAACAAAAACGTGCAAGCACCTTTGAAGTCAATTTTTTCCATGGCAGATACTAAAGCCGGAAAAGTTTTCATACCCTACTTCAACTCTTTTACCTGCAAGCAAAAGTTTTTTGAAGATAATGAGATCCGGGAAAAAAGAGGACAAAAGCCAAGATACAAGAAAAATTCCGGTAGTCTCCTACGTACATAGTAGCATGAAGTTAGTGGTTTGAGTTTCTTGCAAGATTAGGACATGTGGCTTTTCCCAAATGTAAGCGAATGAATTGCTGCAGAGGGTTCTTCTTTTGAAGAAATCCGCTGCAGTTCCACTGCCACATTATGAATGCACTATTTTGTGTAGCCATCCTGTTGATGTGGTGACTGGGCCGTTGGATTAATCGTTGCCAGAAGTGGCATTGCTCTGAGATCTACGACAGGTGCAACCACGTTTTCTAGAAACAATTCTATCTTGCAAAAGCGCTGATTGTGCCTTTCCTACGTGGCTAGCATGTTGTCTTGCATGTGCGAGACCGTCTCGCTTAGCTGTTTTATGCTCTCGCTGAGTTAAGATAGCATTTAGCGGATCTCCGATATAGCTCTGCACGAGGCCTTGTTCTGTTTACCAACGTTTCAGAGCCTGAATGTCCAGCGAGAACGAGTGTTCAACGAGACGGAATCTTCAATGAGTCACGTGACGGGCGCGACTGAATGTCCAACGTACCTGAATCTCTAACCGAGACCGAATGTCCGACTGAGACGGAATGCCCATTAAGACCATCAGCAGTTTCTCACGTCAACCGAAAGTCCACGCTCCTGCGGAAAAAGCGCAGGGCATAGTGTGCCGAATCCCATACAGATACGCTTTAATATAATAAAGTAGTAAGCAAAATAAGCACTAAGTGAAATATAAATGAAAAAAACTTGCAGTGTTCTTTTACCGATTCACCCCAGGCGACTTAAAGGCGAATGCCGTTTTTATAACGTTTGCTTATTGGTTCTTGCCACATCCATCTGAAGGTTTTCTGCACCTGAAGTGGCATTGCACTGGTTCTGTGAGCGGAGGCACTCGAACATTGAGTACCCCACCTGGTTTTTCTCGGTCTCCGTGATTGGTGAGCTGATCACACAGGCAGTGCAAAACGGTGACGTCGTGTGAAGACGTGATCATTAGACCATCATGATGACTTTGTACATTATGTGTAAGGTCCAAAGTGTTACAAAATGTGTAAGGTGTGTGACCTAACACATTCTGTGAGCCGTGATGTCACGATGACGTCCTATGGTGACTCAATCACGCGATAATTTCTGCGTCCCTCTTGTTGACGCCTCTGTGACGAGATGCCATAGCCACCGACGGCAAATTTTTGTTTTTAGGCGAAAACTGTAGGTGTCTCATTAACCGTTTGCGTGCCACGTCGGCGCCATCGAGTGGTCCTAAATATCATCTCGTGGTGACGACAACATATATGGCGTCAGGAATCACGAAAATTGTGACGTCATGAAAGCGTCCTGTGACTTCACGTACACGTCATCGCGTGATATCCGAGATTGTTGAAGGTCACCTGATCATGGGGCAATGCAAAACCTCATTTTGTGAGGCAATTTTTCGAAGGGTGGTGTGCATGGTGGTGGGCGTGGGCTTCGGCAGGGGCCTCAGCAGGGGGTGCAAAAGGAACACTCACCCCACTCAAGGCACACCAGCACTGGCCCACGCCCAAGCTACACCAGTGCTCTCCCCCAGCCACAGTGGAAGATGGGTTCACACCCATGATATCATCCTGCTGACACTCATGCACTGGCATTGGGGAATCTGCACATCGACTGACAATAAAAACGAGATGGTTTTCACCTTCATGTCGTCTTAGGTGAATGCGCAAGAGACCCTGTAATTCCTTAATGAGGCATCTAACAGCGTCGCGTCTATCATAGAGATTCCTAATATACACCAGAGGGAACTCAGGCGCTAGTGTTTATGGAAGCTGCAACGCACGGCGCGTCAGCGAGCATCGGAATGATGGGTAGTACACATATTTGTCTAATTTTATTACTTCTGGCCTGCTTCTGGCTCCGTGTGTGTTCGTGTGGCCTGGAGTTGTTTTCTCACAAAACAAAAATCAGAAAATATTCAGTGTTTGTGCCTCACCAAATTATTTTTTAGGCTTACCTTTTGAAATCGGGTAACAAAGTTTAAAAGTGTTCGTTCTTTCTTTCAAAACAAAACCGAAACACAGCAATAAACGAAGCCACGAGTGCGATTCGATGCCCGCAAGTACGAAGACTAGACAAATCTGTCTACTACCCCTCATTCCCATGGTAGCTGAACGATCGCAGTGTGAAAGTCTTCTCTATAGTTAATTTTAGTAAACTCTATGTCCTCTATAAATTCGCGAATTACGCGGTATGCTTCAACTCTGAATCCCCCACGCCTTAATCATAGTGAATGAGAACTCAAATTTTTTAACAAAGGTCAAACTTAGCTGCAGCTTCACAAAAATGCAAGTCCTGAAGTAGCGATGAGCAATGAAACGAAGCGTCTGATGTCTTTCGCGTCTTATGACACCCAAAAACACAGAATTTTGTCTGCCACTTTTCTTCTTCTTCAGAAAGTTCCGTGATAATTCTGCCTATTTGTGGCGAGCTCTACAACCTAGTTCGCGTGCATGGAAGTCGGAGCACTCAGATTGAGTCGCTCCTTCACCAGAGCAGAACCTTACGCCAGCCAAAACAATTCATGGCACGAAATGAAAGCAGGCGAAATCGGGAAAGCATCGTCTGTTCTGCCCTTCCGGCGCTCCAATTTCGCAAAATGCTGCAGCCCTGATCCACCAGAAGAAGGCGTGGCGCTGTGATTTTTGGAAAGGTCCATTACAGTGCTTATGATCAAACTTCATTCAAATTATTTGCCTGTGTAATTCTTAATGGTATAAACTATCCTTTAAAAGATTCCAAATTCATTGTGATTGGAAAATAGTGAAGGTAATTCCGAGACCCAAGAAACAGATAGTAAGGTTCAACATAGAAAAAAAAATCACGCCATATCCTCGGATTAACTGATGCTAAGTGGGCGAAGCTCGAGAGGGGGAGATCATCGGTAACACGTAACCCTCTCGTTAAAGTTAGCCCATTACATTATTAGAAAGACATAGGACTGCGTATGGTATACAAACAAACTTTTGTTTCGTGCTTATTCTTATTTGCAAAGGTGCTTTATGGCTGGTGAGGTGGTGGACCGGTGATTGGGCGTAGTGGAATGTTTGAAGTAGTGGGCAGTTCGCAAAGCTGGTTACGAAGCAGACACAGAGAAAGGACAGACCCATGACTTTAGGCGCTTCACCCAAAATAATAAGCCAATATCCTTGACTTCTTACCTGGCCAAATTGATAGACAGGTTTATGCGTGACAGGATCCCTAATTGGGTGTCATTTAAGCGTACACTCAAACAACAACAAATTAGGTTTAGATCAGACTGCTTAATCTGGTGGGCACATGCTGACAAAGAGAGCCGTGTACAACTTGCTGGGAAAAGAAGGCAATACACTGCACTTGTGACCCTTCACGTTCCCAAAGCATATGGCAGCGTTGAACGTGCCGTCATAATTAACAGACAACAGATGCTAATTTTTCGAGAGTATATGATTGCGTGAATAGCAGAACTTTAAATCAAGAGAATATTATTGTGTAATTGATGGATGCTCACCATCCAAATACAAACAGATTCGTGGAGTTGTCCAAGGAGTGGTTCTCTGTCCACTTTTATTTCACATACTTATGAGCACCATACTAACCTGACAGGATATTTATGTGTACGTATATTCAGATGACATATATTATTCTTTGCAGCTGACAGCCCTACAACAAAAATAACAAATCTGCATGAATATACCAGAGAAGTTATCTCGGCTATGCCCTATCACATCGACAATGCAGAAGCCAAGGAAGGCGTGTCAAAGAAAGCATCGAAACAAATTCGTGAATTGCTCGTAGGGGGTAGTGTACAGAATTCCGCATTCCTGTGTACCTTGTTTAAAAAACCCTCGCGTGTTGCATCACCTGTTTTTTTTTTCGGACAACGTGCCTGTATATAAATGTGAGTCGACGGTAACAACAAATAGCTGCGAGTCCGGTGCCCGTCCTTGTGTTTTATTCGTTTTGTGTGTCCCGTGTTTTTTGTGCCGTTCGTAACTATGAGCTTAATAACATGTTATAGTACACTGCATCCATTAAGAAATTTATTGGTTTACTTAAAGGAACGTATGATGCCATTTTTGTTCATGCGCAGTGATCTTGAAGGGCTCAAAAAAGTATATACTCCGTTCTGTTATCTATTAATAAATCAGTAGTTAGTGCGCACTGGTCCCTGTGTCCCTTTGGTCTGTGTCCTAGTGCGTGTGCGCGAAGCTTCAGTAAACAGCTGAGTAGTCAAGGTCTAGATTTGCCCTGTGTCGTAGGTAGTCGATTGTCATTTTTTCTAACTCACTATTTCTTTTCCTATGGGCCAAACAGCAAACTGGAGGGATTGTAGTTGTAGGCGTATGCCACAGGAGCGAAAGAGAGACACGCCTGAACGATAACCGATGCCAGCCCGGAACGTGAGCCGTGGCTTCACGTGCCACGGCCTAGCGCCTTCTTTATTTTCTTCTGTCGCCATCGCGCGCTCTCCGGTTTGCGCGCCGCCCGAACGAGGGCGCTACATAGTAAACCTCCTCATTTTTTACATTTTCTCTCTCTATCATCATCATCATCATCATCATGAACAAGCTCGAGTTCTCTTTGTCTTTTTTTTCATCCCCCTCTTCATCTAAGCTCCCAGAACACCTGTGCCGATTTTTCCGACGTGGGATCCTAAAACTGTAGTGGGATAGAGAGCAAGTGCAAGAAGAGAAGGAAAGAGAGGGGGTGAAAGAAATGTGTAACAAGAGATAGCTTTTAGCCGAAAGAAGTTCAACCACGAAATTCAAAGCCGCGTCCGCGCAATCTGTATGCGAGCATCTAAACCACTCGGCTCTCCTTGCACAAGAAGAGGCCAATTTTACGAGTTTACGTTAGGAATCGTCCAAGCATTTGATCTAACACACAGGAGTGGCCACTTGATTACACTTCAATGGATTCCTGGACACTGCGGCCTGGTTGGCAACGAAACAGCCGATAGCGAAGCAAGAGCGGTAATATACAACGCTCCTATGTACGTCAAAGTACCCTACTCGCGAGGTGACGTCAACACATTGTTGAGATGACTGATGCGCGAATGCGCTGCCACTTACTGGTCGCTACCAGATCACCGGAACAAGCACCTGTGGGAAACAGACCCCGGTATGACTTTTCGTCTTCCAGATAAAATCAGCCGAAGACATGCTAATATACTGCACCGAATTCGGCTGGGCGTCGCCTTCACTCGCCACTACACCCACCTAATCGGCCGTGCGGGCAGCCCAAATTGTGAACGCTGCCAAGTGCGTGTAACGATAGCTCACATATTTTGTGACTGTGCATTATACGTGGCGCAAAGAAAAATGCTAACTGCAACGTTGGCAAGCATTGGACGAACACCTTTAAGTGAAAGCCACATATTGTCAGCAATGAACGACCAGTGTCAAAAACTGCTACAAAGGCTGTTCTAGACTTCATAAAAACCACTGGACTAGAAACTAGACTGTAGGGTACTATGCTAAGTGGCTACTGTACATACGCACCACCTATTCTTGTCCCCATCATCACCCTTCATCCCTCTTTCCTTCCCCTTTCCCTTATCTCCTGTGTAGAGTAGCAGGCTAGAGCGAACTAGCTCAGGCCGACCTCTCTGCCTTCTAATAAATTCTCACTCACTCCACTCACACACTCTCGGATCTCCGATATAGCTCTGCACGATGCTTTGTTCTGTTTACCAACGTTTCAGAGCCTGAATGTCCAGCGAGAAGGAGTGTTCGACGAGGCGGAATCTTCAATGAGTCACGTTACGGGCGCGACTGAGTGTCCAACCGAGACGGAATGCCCATTGAGACCATCGGCAGTTTCTTACGTCGGCCGAAAGACAACGCTCCCTCGGAAAAAGCGCAGGGCATAGTGTGCCGAATCCCATGCAGATACGTTTTAATATAACAAAGTAGTAAACAGCAAAATAAGCACTGAGTAAGACTGAAAAAAACTTGCAGTGTTCTTTTATAGATTCACCCCAGACGACTTAAAGGCGAATGCCGTTTTTATAACGTTTGTTTATTGGTTCTTGCCACATCCATGTGAATGTTTTCTGCACCTGAAGCGGCATTGCACTGTTTCTGTGAGCGGAGGCACTCGAACATTCAGTACCCCACTTGGTTTTTCTCGGTCTCCGTGATTGGTGAGCTGATCACACGGACAGTGCAAAGCGGCGATGTCGTGTGAAGACGTGATCATTAGACCATCATGATGACTTTGCACATTACGTGTAAGGTCCAAAGTGTTATAAAATGTGTAAGGTGTGTGACCTTACACATTCTGTGATCCGTGATATCACGATGACGTCCTATGTGGACCAATCACGCGATAATTTCTGCGTCGCTCTTGTTGACCGCCTCTGTGACGAGATGCTTATAGCCACCGACGGAAAATTTTTGCTTTTAGGCGAAAACCTGTAGGTGACTCATAACCGTTCGCGTGCACGTCGGGCGCCATCGAGTGATCCTAAATATCATCTCGTGGTGACGACAACATATATGGCGTCAGGAATCTCGAAAATTGTGACGTCATGAAAGCGTCATGTGACTTTACGTACACGTCATCGCGTGATATCCGAGATGGTTGAAGGTCACCTGATCATGGGGCAATGCAAAACCTCATTTTGTGCAGCAATTTTTCGAAGGGTGGTGTGGATGGTGGTGGGCGTGGGCTTCGGCAGGGGCCTCAGCAGGGGGTGGAAAAGGAACACTCACACCACTCAAGGCACACCAGCACTAGCCCACGCCCAAGCTACACCAGTGTTCTCTCCCAGCCACAATGGAAGGTGGGTTCACACCCATGACATCATCCTGCTGACACTCATGCACTGGCATTGTGGAATCTGCACATCGACTGACAATAAAAACGAGATGGTTTTCACCTTCATGTCGTCTTAGGTGAATGCGCAAGAGACCCTGTTATTCCTTAATGAAGCATCTTACAGTGTCGCGTCTATCATAGAGATTCCTAATATACACTAGAGGGAACTCTGGCGCTAGTGTTTATGGGAGCTGCTACGCACGGCGCTTCAGCGAGCATCGGAATGATGGGTAGTACACAGATTTGTCTAATTTTCTTACTTCTAGCCTGCTTCTGGCTCCGTGTGTGTTCGTGTGGCCTGGAGTTGTTTTCTCACAAAACAAAAATCAGCAAATATTCAGTATTTGTGCCTCACCAAATTATTTTTAGGCCTAACTTTTGAAAATGGGTAACAAAGTACAAAAGTGTTTCTTCTTTCTTTAAAAACAAAACCGAAACACAACAATAAACGAAGCCACGAGTGCGATTCGATGCCCGCAAGTACGAAGACTAGACAAATCTGTCTACTACCCTTCATTCCCATGGTAGCTGAACGATCGCGGTGCGAAAGTCTTCTCTATAGTTAATTTTAGTAAACTCTATGTCCTCTATAAATTCGCGTATTACGCGGTATGCTTCAACTCTAAATCCACAACGCCCTAATCATAGTGAATGGGAACTCAAATATCTTAACAAAGGTCAAACTTAGCTGCAGCCTCACAAAAATGCAAGTCCTGAAGTAGCGCTGAGCAATGAAACGAAGCGTCCGATGTCTTTCGCGTCTTATGACACCCCAAAACACAGAATTTTGTCTGCCACTTTTCTTCTTCTTCGGAAAGTTCTGTGATGATTCTGCCTATTTGTGGCGAGCTGTACAACCTAGTTCGCATGCATGGACATCGGAGCACTCAGATTGAGTCACTCTTTCACCATAGCAGAACCTTACGCCAGCCGAAACAATTCATGGCACGAAATGAAAGCAGGCGAAATCGGGAAAGCATCGTCTGTTGTGCCCTCCCGGCGCTCCAATTTCCCAAAATGCTGCAGCCCTGATCCACCAGAAGAAGGCGTGGCACTGTGATTTCTGTAAAGGTAAATTACAATGCTTATGATAAACTTCATTCGAATTATTTGCCTGTGTAATTCTTAATGGTATAAACTATCTGTAACGAGGGCAGTGGTGGAGGTCGAATGTAGAAAAGGAAGAAGGCTTGCTGTGATCGCAGGCTTGCGTTCAGTTAGCCCTTGCGCTAAATAAAGCTCTCCTTCGCCGAGTCAACTCCTGCTTGTTCAACAACCCGTTTCAAGTGGTGGAGGTGCTGGGCACATCTGGTCCTCACCCTGGAACTTCGCAGCCTCACACTCCAACGACCTCCTACAATGACTGATCCGGGGCCATCTCATGCTGCTACTCCAGATCTCGCACCTGTGCCTGTCTTCTGCGCTTGCGCTCTCCGGCAGCGCGACCCCCCCCCCACATATTTGGTGGCACAGAGGACCAAAAATGGACAACTGGATTGCCGAGTATGAACTGGTGAGCGCCGTCAATAAGTAGAACGCAGCAGATAAGCTCACAAATGTGAGTTTTTACCTGACCGACGTGGCAAAACTATGGCACAGAAATCATCAAAGTGATTTCAGTACCTGGTCGGAATTAGCGAAAACCCTCGCGGAAGTCTTTGGCCGTCCTGCTGTCCGCCGCCTTCGTGCTGAACAGCGCTTGCGTGGCAGAGTACAGAGTGCAGATAAAACTTTCACGAGCTACATCGAAGATGTGCTATTTCTCTGCAAGCTCGTCGATCCGACTCTGGACGAGGCAGGCAAGATCAAGAACATAATGAAAGGAATCGACGACGGTGCATTCTAAATTCTGGCTGCGAAGAGTCTCCAGACGGTCGCCGAGGTGATTCAGCTCTGCCAAAGCTATGATGAGCTGCGTAGGCAGCGCGCTTCTACACGTTGCGCTGCTCAAGACACCGCGAACATCTTATCCCTCGACTATCGCCATGACACCACCGACCACTCTGCGTTGATGCCAATCAAAAGCAATTCATTCGCGAGAAGGTCGCCCGCCAGCTATCTATAATCACAAGAACTACCGAGCCGATGGCACCCTTGTCGCCTTCACTCCGCCAGGTCATTCAATCGCAAGTTGCCGAAGCAATGCCGCCAGCTCAGGCTCCACCAACTGTTACCGCACCACTAACGTATGCAGCCACAGTTGCTCGGCCACGTGCGCCAGCGTTCCGGCCATCTACGAAGCTACTCGCCACGTTTATTCGTCGCCGCCTTCCCGCTTGCTGACCGTCCCGTCTCCGGCTGTATATTGCCACCTACTTCTAGTAGTGGGTCGTATGCCAAGGTGAAGGCTCACACCACAGAGAAGAAAGAAGTGCGCGTGGACCCCCGCTCTGGCAAACAAGCCCAACCGACGCGCTTGGTTAGAGCCCTGTTGCTCGGACATCAATAAACCTTGTCGACACCCCCTGGAGCGACGTGACAATTGGTGGAGGTGCTGGGTAGCCCCTCACGGACGTTTCACACCCCTCCTGGAAGCGGCACCACAAGCCCAGTGCGAATCCACACTGCCGTTAATCGGACAAGCCGTAGGATCAGGGGATTGCCACCCGAAGCTGACCCTACAGTTCACCCCAGTATGATGAACACGTCCATTCAAACCACTTTTAACAGGTACGGGAAACCCCCCGGTGACTCGGTACACCCTCGAAAGTCCACAGGTTCCGACACCGTTTCATGGCAACGAGCTCGAAGACGTCGAGGACTGGTTGGTCGACTTCGAACGCGTGGCTGCTTTGAACGACTGGAACGACGCGGCCAAACTACGCCGTGTGTACTTCTATTTGGAGGATGGAGCACGTACCTGGTACATGAATCACGAGGAACAGATGACATCGTGGCCCGAATTCTGCCGCCGGCTGTTGGAAACTTACAGAAGTGCTGATTGCCACGAACGAGCGGAGTGAGCAATCCAGGCCCGCATCCAGATGCCCAACGAAACTGCCATGACCTATGTGGAAGATATGACGCGCCTGTTCCGACGGGTGGATCCAAGTATGACAGAAGAAAAGAAGTTGCGTCACCTGATGCGGGGAGTTGAGGAGCAGCTTTTCGCTGGCCTTGTACAGAGCCCTCCGAACACGGTCGCCGAGTTTTGGTCTGAAGCCGTCACGATGGAAAAGATGCTTCAACATCGATCCACCCTGTATGAGCGGCAAGTGAACACGTCCGCTGCTCAAGTTCTCACGACTTTTGGGAGCAACACCGAGTGTCTGCGCGACCTTATCCGCTCTATAGTACGCGAGGAACTGCAAAAGGCTGCCACACCACCACTACCTACGGTGAGTTCTATTGCACGTGTCGTCAAGGACGAGCTGCATCATGCCCTGCGTGACCCTGTGAGTCTGGATAACGCCACACCCGCCGTGGCTGACTACCACCGTGCGACTTATGCGGAAGCCTTGAAGCGCCCAGCTTCCTCTTCCCCGCTGTTTGTTCAGGCACCTCCTACCGTTTCACTTCAGTTGGCGCAGCCTCTACGGTACTACGAGAACACACGCACGCCCCCACCCCTCGTTTACGCCAACCCTGTGCATCTTGCGGAACAACCAGCCCACTACCTTGACGACAGACGTGCTTCGCCTCGGAAATTCAATGTTTGGCGCACTCCTGCTCGCTGACCTTTGTGCTTCCACTGCGGTGAAGCGGACCATTTGTACCGCCAGTGTCCATACCGGCGCTTCGCGCTGCGCGGCTTTTCAGTATATTCAGCGCCTCCTCGGTATGGCCAGCGGCCCCGGGACATTGAGGATTAGCTGGCTCAACAGCGCATGCCACCGCCTTCTGGACGGCAGCCGCGCTCACCGTCGCCGAGGCGCTTTTCATCTTCGCCACAACGCCATGCTGCCGCACGGTCCCCCAGTCCCCGCCGGGAAAACTAACGGAAGCGACCCTTGGAAGCGAGGTCGCTGGCAGTCGACGTGCTGAAGACCTCCGATCGACGCTAACAGTAAAGGGTGTGGATTCGACTGAGCGATATGTGCGGCTTTCTCTGGATATACCGGAGCTGATAGACGGCTATGCAGTTGGTGCTTTAGTTGATACCGGGGCTGACTATTCTATACTAAGTGGCAAATTAACGAGACTACTAAAGAAGGTAATCACGCCATGGCATGGCTCTGTGATTCGAACGGCTGGTGGCCACACCGTCTCTCCAATTGGAACCTGCACGAGTAGAGTTCGGGTCTTCGGTTATACTTTTGTAGCAAGTTTCCTTGTGCTCCGTGAATGTTCACGCGACGTTATTCTTGGTGTTGACTTCCTGCAGGAGTATGGAGCTGTCATTGACCTTCAAAAGAATCGCATCACCTTCTCAGCCGACCGAGCAATCGACAAGCAGGACGACCAACAACGTGCCGACATTCTTCGTGTTTCTGCTGAAAGTATAACGCTTCCTCCAAGAGCCAGTGTTATTGTCGACGTCACATGCTGTGGATTGCGAAATGGTGAAGCGATTGCAGAAAGTAATTTTGAACACATGCTGACTCAAGGTGTTTGTGTGGCTAGGAGTATCATACAGCTACGTGATGGCTGATCTCAACTGCTCGTTACAAATTTCATCAATTAACACCGACACCTTTTCCTTGACACTTCTTTAGCGTTTGCAGATGAATTAGGTACCGTTCCAATCTGCTTCTCGTCGGAGGCAGTGGAGGCCGCCGATACGTCTCTAAACAATATCGATATTAATTCTAACCTCACACCAGAAAACGAGACAGCACTGCGAAAACTCTTGCTTGAATTCAAGTCATGCTTCACTGCTTCCTCTAAGGTGCGCCAGACTTCGATCACTAGGCACAGAATCATCACTTACGACGACGCCCGCCCAGTACACCAACAGCCTTACCGTGTGTCAGCGAATGAACGAGAAGCCATTCGTACGCAAGTTCGTGAAATGCTTGACGACGGCATCATCGAGCCTTCCAACACTGCGTGGTCCTCTCCGGTCGTCCTAGTCAAGAAGAAAGACGGAACGCTACGTTTTTGCGTCGATTACCGGAAGTTGAACAGCGTGACTAAAAAGGACGTGTACCCGCTGCCACGCATCGATGACTCGTTAGACAGATTACGCCGCGCCCACTATTTTTCCTCTTTGGATTTGAAAAGCGGGTACTGGCAAATCGAGGTTGACGAGCGAGATCGCGAGAAAACGGCCTTTGTTACCCCTGATGGCCTGTATAAATTTCGAGTCCTTCCTTTTGGTTTGTGCTCAGCGCCCGCAACCTTCCAGCGAATGATGGACACTGTGCTTACTGGTCTGAAGTGGCAAACTTGTCTCGTATGCCTTGATGATGTTGTCGTTTTTTTCTGAAACCTTCCAACAACATCTTCATCGCCTCAGGAGTGTGCTACAGGCTATTCAATCAGCAGATCTTACACTCAAACCGCAGAAGTGTCACTTTGGTTATGAAGAGCTCAAATTCCTTGGCCATGTAGTCAACGCGAAAGGAGTCCGACCCGACCCCGCCAAACTTGCCGCTGTAGCCGCGTTTCCGCATCCTACAGACAAAAAGACTCTTCGGCGCTTTCTGGGCTTGTGCGCCTACTATCGACGATTTAATAGAGGGTTTTCGAAGATAGCGGAACCCTTGACGCCTTACACGCGACGACACACCATTTGTATGGGTTACCGAACAACAGGCTGCTTTTGCCGAGCTACGACAATGGATGCAGTCAGCCCCTGTTCTTGCGCATTTTGACGATGATGCTGACACAGAGGTGCACACTGACGCCAGTAACATCGGCCTCGGCGCAGTGCTCGTCCAGCATCAACACGGCAAAGAACGAGTTATTGCCTATGCCAGCCGCTCACTGTCCCGTACCGAGGTGAATTACACGACCACAGAGAAAGGGTGTCTCGCAGTAGTGTGGGCGATCACCAAGTTTCGCCCGTACCTCTATGGTCGTCCATTTAAAGTGGTGACGGACCACCATGCCCTCTGCTGGTTGGTAAACATTCGTGATCCCTCTGGACGACTGGCCCGATGGAGCTTGCGTCTACAGGAATTTGATGTTACCATCGTATATAAGTCTGGACGGAAGCATGAAGACGCCGATACGCTGTCGCGTGCACCCATACCTTTAGTCAATCAAGAAGAAGACGACGATGACGGTTGTCTGGGCGCCGTTAGCTCATCTGACTTGAGCAGACGCCAGCGAGAGGATGAAGAGATTCGACCGCTCATCGACAATCCGGAGGGTCATAGCGCCGTTATACCTCGCCATCTATTTCGTGTCATGACGTCTTTCTGCCTCCGAGGTAATGTCCTGTACAAAAAAAACGCCCGTTCTACGAGCTGCGCTTACCTCCTCGTCGTTCCGAAGGACATGCGGGACGAAGTCCTCTCCGCGTGCCATGACGAGCCCACACCTGGTCATCTAGGTTACTCGCGAACGCTCGCCAGAGTAAGTGAGGCGTACTACTGGCCCGGACTTTCGGCAAGCGTGAAGCAGTACGTTAAAAGCTGTCGTGAATGCCAGCGTCGAAAGTCGCCACCAAGCAAGCCGGCTAGATTACTTCAGCCAATTGATCCACCCCACAAGCCATTTGACCAAGTCGGTATGGACGTTCTCGGCCAGTTTCCTTTATCGTCCGACGGCAACAAATCGGTCATTGTTGCAACTGACTGACCCGCTGTGCTGAGACACAGGTGATACCACGAGCCACGGCTTCTGAGGTAGCACAGTTCTTCATGTGCCACATTGTCCTGCGCTACGGTGCTCCATCTACAGTGATAACCGGCAGAGGAACAGCGTTCACTGCACAGCTTATTGATGAAGTTTTTCGGCTAAGTAACACTAGGCATCGAACGACGACTGCTTACCACCCGCAGAGCAACGGCTTAACCAAGCGACTAAATAAGACAGTCACAAACATGATCTCCATGTACATCGACGTCCAACACAAAACGTGGGATCGCATTTTGCCTTATGTGACGTTCGCTTATAACACCGCCGTTCAAGAAACAACCCGATTTACACCGTTTTGCTTTCTTTACGGCCGCGACGTTCAGACGATGCTGGATGCGATGCTTCCTTATGAAGGCGCGGATCGATTAACAACTGACGCCGAAGAATTTGCAGAGCGTGCCGAGGAAACTCGCCAGCTCGCCCGGCTACACATTGGTCAGCAGCAACAGGTCGATGCACGACGTTACAACATGCGTCACAATGACGTATCTTACAGTCCGGGAGACCATGTTTGGGTTTGGACCCCTGTTCGACGCCGTGGACTCTCCGAAAAGTTGCTCAGCAGATACTTCAGTCCGTATAAAGTAATACGCCGCGTGAACGACGTAAACTACGAAGTGGTTCCGGACGCTACGTCGTCATGATGGGCACAACGAAAACAACCAACCTCTGACATAGTTCACGTGGCGCGCATGAAGCCCTATTTTGCGGGTTCCTAAAAGACCACTTTTCCTGTGTTTTTTTTATTTTTTTGCACTGACAATTGCCTCATCATTGGTGAACTTATCGCGTCTAACATTTGATTATTGGTGCCCTTTATCATTGTTTAACATACTTTGTTTTGTTTTTTTTTCAATAACTTTACAGCATCAGGACGATGCTCTTTCTTTTTTTTGTTGAGGAGGAATATTGCCACCTACTTCTAGTAGTGGGTCGTATGCCAAGGTGAAGGCTCACACCACAGAGAAGAAAGAAGTGCGCGTGGACCACCGCTCTGGCAAACAAGCCCAACCGACGCACTTGGTTAGAGCCCTGTAGCTCGAACATCAATAAACCTTGACGACACCCCCTGGAGTGACGTGACAATATGAAACAGGTTAAAACGTTTATATAACGCCGCCGCCTGCACGACCATTTACGGTACCTTATTCAGCGAACAGTGCCCCTATCGTCAGACAATGGCGCACTCCAGATAATCGGCTGATATGTTTTTCATGTGGCATCCCTGGCCACGTAGCTCGTCACTGCCATCGTCGCAGCTTCCCTTCTCACGACAATGCAGGGGCCTCACATTACATGCCCACCATGCCCACTCAGCCGTGATATCCCGTTCCTGCCGATCCACATCTACACGTACGTCCCGGTCGCCGACCATCCGGCGCAAGCCGTTCACCTTCTCCTCGTCGTCGATCTGTTTCTCCGATGTTACGTCGCAACAGCCCACCGCGAGGGAAAAACTGACGGGCGCAGTTCCGGAGGCAAGAACCGCATTGGCAGCGAAAATTTCAAGACCTAACTGCTGTCCCCCGAATGAATTCGAACTCTATATTGATGGCATTAAGGTGCACGGACTTGTTGACACTGGAGCAGCCATATCTGTAATTAGCGAGAAACTGTGCCGAAACTTGAAGAAAGTGACCACACAACTTACCGACCTATCTTTGCAGACAGCTACGTCCCATCATAATCAGCCTTCAGCTTTGTGCACTGCACAAGTCGTCATTCAAGGTGCGATGTACGTCGTCACATTTGTAGTTTTATTTCATTCTTCGCATGACGTTATCCTTGGGTGGGACTTTCTTTCGTCAAATTCTGCTGTGGTCGACTGTGCTTGTTCTGAACTCGCGTTATCTGTGCCATGCTATGACCCCGACGATGGTGCTTCGTGTAAAGTGTTTGCTGCTTCTGACGTTGACATTGCGCCTTTCTCAGCTGTTGTTGTCTCGGTGTCGTGTGCCTCCCCTCCGAAATCGCCTGTGTTGTTTATGCCATCGGTCCCATCTGCGTGCCGTCGAAATATCATGCTTTCGTTTACCGTCGTCATTTTTTGCAATAGTCACACTGCCATTTATATGTGCAATCCCTCGGACAGCCCGTCATCTCTACTACGTAAAGAATGCCTGGGAAGCTACGAACCTTACGAGTGCAATCTTCCGGCTACTATACCCGATTCTACGCTTTCGCTCCCAATTTGGGCTGTCACTCCTACCAACGCGCCTAATGATGCTCTGGACGTATTCTCGTATGCCATCGACTCTGAGCTCGCACCAACTCAGCGCGAAGAGATTATAAATCTGCTACTCCGCTTTTGTTCTTCATTCGATCGTGACCAGTCAGGCTTAAGCCGAAACTCTGCGGTCGTTCACCGTATTGACACCGGTCGACAAGCCCCGCTAAGGCAGCATCCGTACCGTGTGTCGTCTGCTGAACGCCGTGTCATCGACGAACAAGTGGACGACATGTTGAAACGTGGCATCATCGAGCCCTCACAGTCCCTGGGCTTCACCGGTTGTTCTCGTCAAGAAAAAAGACGGATCCATCCAGGTCTGCGTTGACTACCGCCGACTCAACAAGATAACGCGCAAAGACGTATACCCTCTGCCGCACATCGATGATGCTTTGGACTGCCTACAAGGAGCAGAGTTCTTTTCTTCGTTAGATTTACGCTCCGGCTACTGGCAGGTGCCCATGGCAGAGGGTGACCGCCCGAAGACAGCCTTTGTAACACCGGATGGACTATATGAATTCACCGTTATGCCCTTTGGCCTCTGCAATGCGCCTGCCACTTTCGAAAGGATGATGGATACCGTCTTGCGAGGTCTGAAATGGAAAACGTGCCTCTGTTATTTGGATGAAATTGTGGTATTTTTAAGCGACTTTGCGACCCACCTCAGCCGCCTCGAGCAAGTTCTTACGTGCCTTTCCACGGCGAGACTTCAACTTAACTTGAAGAAATGCCACTTCGGCGCTCGCAAGCTTGTAATTCTCGGCCATGTGGTTTCTAAGGACGGCATTCTCCCGGTCCCTACGAAACTTAGTGCAGTGGCGGCGTTCCCAAAGCCAACCACCATCAAAGAGCTTCGAAGCTTCATCGGCCTATGTTCTTACTTCCGGCGCTACGTCCGCAATTTCGCCTCCATTATCGCCCCCTTGACCAATCTTCTTGCCGGAAGTTCTGATTTGTCAGCGTGGTCGCAGGCTGACAAATCAGCCTGCGACCACGCTGAAAGGATGATGCATTTCAGGAACTCCAACGGCTCCTCACCACGCCTCCCATACTCCGACATTTCGATCCGTCTGCTCCAACGGAGCTTCATACGTACGCTAGTGGTGTCGGGCTAGGGGCCATACTGGCCCAACGCAAGGAGGGCTTTGACGAGTACGTCGTTGCCTATGCCAGCCGCACCCTCAGTAAAGCCGAGAAGAATTACAGTGTAACTGAAAAGGAGTGCCTCGCTATTATTTGGGCAATCGAAAAATTTCGGCCTTATTTATATGGACGTCCGTTTGATATTGTAACAGACCACCATGCGCTTTGCTGGTTATCTTCACTAAAAGATCCTAATGGTCAGCTCGCTCGTTGGGCATTGCGGTTACAGGAGTTCGATATCCGTGTTATCTACCGTTCTGGCCGGAGCATTACGACGCCGATGCCCTGTCACGTTCGCCATTGGCTTCAGAGCCTGTCGGCTGGCCTATCTCCACTAGTGCTGCCCTGGCCATCAGCATTTCGGACATGCCTTCCGAGGAACGCAAAGATGCTTGGATTTCTTCTCTTTTGGACTTTCTCTCAAACCGGACGCGCGCTCCAGTATCCAGGACGCTCCCCCGTCAAGCAGGACACTTCGCTATTTGGGATAACCTGCTTTATTGCCGAAACTACAGCTCGATCGGCCGTAAGTGGTTGCTCGTCATCCTTCGACATCTGCGCTCTGACATCTGTGCCACGTTCCACGATGATCCGCAATGTGGCCACGCTGGTGTGTTAAAAACATACACCCGCTTGCAGCTGCGGTACTACTGGCGCGGTATGTACCGTTTCGTTCGCCGTTACGTAAGGTCTTGCCTTACGTGCCATTGACTCAAAATGCACACTCAACATGCCACAGGTCCCTTGCAGCCGTTTCCATGTCCATCACGAGCTTTCGATTGTGTCGGAATCGACCTTTACGGTCCGCTTCCCTATACTTCGAGTAGCAACCGCTGGGTCATTGTCGCTATCGACCATCTAACGCGGTACGCTGAAACAGCTGCGTTACCTTCTGCTACCGCAAAAGACGTTGCGTTTTTTATACTGCAAAACCTGGTTTTAAGGCATGGAGCACCTCAGGAGTTACTATGCGACCGTGGCCGCGTTTTTCTCTCCGATGCCACCAAAGCGTTGTTGAGCGAGTGTCGCATCATACACCGCACTACCACAGCCCATCACCCGCAAACTAATGGGATGACAGAGCGTTTTAATCGTACACTTGGGGATATGCTGGCCAAGTAAGCTTCATCCGACCAGTCAAATTGGGATAGCATACTCTCTTTTGTGACATATGCTTACAACACTGCAACGCAAAACACCACTGGATTTTCGCCTTTCTTCTTTCTTTATGGACGCGAGCCATCATCAACAATGGATACCATTCTTCCTTATCGACCACACCCTTCAGAGATGACTACCGTTTCTTGAGCAGCAGCACACGCTGAACAATGTCGGAAGCTTGCTCGTGCGTTCCCGTCACATGACCAGACGCGCCAAAAACACCGCCACGATGCGTCAACCACGCATATGAGCTTTGCTCCAAACTCACTGGTGGGGTTATGGATTCCTTCTACTCCTCCAGGACTCTCCCACAAGCTTTCGTCCAGGTACCATGGCCCTTATCGAGTTGTACGCCAAACATCCCCTGTCAACTACCTTGTAGAGCCACTGGATGCATCTCCGGACAAGCGCCGTCGGGGAAAAGAAATCGTACACATCTTTCGGCTCACGCCATACCATGACCCTTCTGTGTACACCTGTTCTTAGGTCGCCAGGATGGCTCCCTCATCGGCCGGGGGTGATTGTAACGAGGGCAGTGGGCATGGAGCTCGAATATAGAAAAGGAAGAAGACTTGCTGTGATCGCAGGCTTGCGTTCAGTTAGCCCTTGCGCTAAATAAAGCTCTCCTTCGCCAACTCAACTCCTGCTTGTTCACCAACCCGTTTCATATCCTTTAAAAGATTCCAAATTCATTGTGAACAGATAATAGCGAAGGTAATTCCGAGACCCAAGAAACAGATAGTAGGGTTCAACATAGAAAAACATCATGCCGTATCCTCGGATTAAGTGATGCTAAGTGGGCGAAGCTCGAGATGGGGAAATCATCGGTAACACGTAACCCTCTCGTTAAAGTTAGCCCATTACATCATTGGAAAGACGTAGGACTGCGTATGTTATACAAATAAACTTTTGTTTCGTGCTTATTCTTATTTGCAAAGGTGCTTTATGGTTGGTGAGGTGGTGGACCGGTGATTGGGCGTAGTGGAATGTTTGAAGTAGTGGGCAGTTCGCAAAGCTGGTTACGAAGCGGACACAGAGGAAGTACAGACCCATGGCTTTAGGAGCTTCACGCAAAATATTAAGCCAATATCCTTGACTTCTTACCTGGCCAAATTGATAGACAGGTTTATGCGTGGCAGGATCACTAATTGTTTGACATTTAAGCGTACACTCAAACAACAACAAATTAGCTTTAGATCAGACTGCTTAATCTGGTGGGCACATGATGACAAAGAGAGCCGTGTACAACTTGCTGAGAAAAGAAGACAATACACTGCACTTGTGACCCTTCACGTTGCGAAAGCATATGGCAGCGTTGAACGTGCCGTCATAATTAACAGACTACAGATGATAAATTTTCGACAGTATATGATGGCGTGAAAAGCAGAATTTTAAATCAAGAGAATATTATTGTGTAAATGATGGATGCTCACCATCTAAATACAAACAGATTCATGGAGTTGTCCAAAGAGTGGTTCTCTGTCCACTTTTATTTCACATACTTATGAGCACTATACTAACCTTACAGGATATTTATGTGTACGTATATGCAGATTACATATATTATTCTTTGCAGCTGACAGCCCTACAACAAAAATAACAAATCAGCATGAATATTGCCGCATGAATTCGCGTGGTTTTCGTGTGGAAGAGGACGAAGAGGTTGGGATTGAGCCGCTTTTTAATGCCGCATGAATTCGCGTGGTTTTCGTGTGGAAGAGGACGAAGAGGTTGGGTTGGAGCAGTTTTTCTTTTTTTGTCCTAGCTTGACGAGCAGTTCTGCGGAAGGTTTCCTTGAGTGAGACAAGATTGGTGACAAGATTGGTGGAGCTGCTGGGTACGACAACTGACGACGCACCCCATGCACAAGAGCCCATCCAGGAGCCGGAACACAAGCCCTGTGCCCGTGGACACGCCAGTTCACAGAACAAGCCGCCGCCAACGAGGCCTACCACCAGAGACACCGGCACAGCTTATCCATAGAGCGACTATGACTTCGCCTCAAGGCGTCATGGAAACTCCTACGTCGTCGGCACCAATTTATTGCACTGTCCAGAACCCGCTGATGCCTAGTCCCTTTCACGGAGAGCTGTTTGAGGATGTGGACGACTGGCTGAGCGAGTTCGAACACGTCGCAGCGATCAACTACTGGGACGAAGCCGCCAAACTCCGCAACGTCTACGCGTGTTTGAAAGACGGCGCCCGAACGTGGTTCATGAACAGAAGTGATGTCTTGACATCCTGGCGCGAGTTCCAGCATCGCCTCTTGGAGACCTACCGGAGCCCCGACCGCCGCGATCGTGCTGAACGTGCATTGCATTCACGCATCCAGATGCCTAATGAGACCGTCACCATGTACGTGGAGGACATGACGCAGCTTTCAGGCGAGCGGATCCGGCAATGCCAGAAGAAAAAAAGCTACGCTATCTGATGCGAGGCGTGAAGGAGCAGCTTTTTGCTGGTCTAGTGCGGAGTCCTCCGAAGAGTGTAGCAGAATTCCTGACCGAAGCCACTACGATGGAGAGGGTACTTCATCAGCGGTCAGCCCTACTCAACCGGCAAGTGAATTCTGCATCACCTACTGAATTTTCCGCCAGCTTCGGGAGCAACAGCATTGAGTGGATTCGCGAAATCGTCCGCTCCGTCGTCCGCGAGGAAATCGCGAAACTACACGGGGCGAGACAGCCGGAGGTAAGCAGCATCACCAATATTATTCGGGACGAGGTCCAGCAGGTGCTTCACAGCCGTCGCCCTCAACCAACGGTTACAAATCTAGAACCACCTCCTGCGTCCACTGATGTTGGGAACCGCACATATGCCGAAGCTCTGCGCACTTCCATGCCGGTCTCAAGCCCTGCAGTCCCAATCCAGACGATGCCGCCAGTTTCAATTCAATCTGCGCATGCTGGTTTGGACATCGACGGTCGCCGTGCCCCTCCGCGGAAGTCCGATATTTGGCGTACGTCGGATAGAAGACCCCTCTGCTTCCATTGCGGTGAAGCCGGTCACATCTACCGGGAATGTCCATACCGACAACTTGGACTGCGCGGTTTCTCTATTCATTCGCCTCGTCCCCTAGTTGGTCAGAGGCCAAGAGAAATTGAGGACTACCTCGCGCAGCAACGTCTGCCTTTCCCACGGCGTCAATCGCGGTCTCCATCTCCACGACGACCCGCAGCTATTGGACCACGTCTCAGTACGATGGCACGGGGACGTTCCCCAAGCCCTCGTCGGGAAAACTGAAGGCAGCGACCTTCGGGGGCGAGGTCGCTGGGACTAAAAGTGCGGAAGACCTCCTATCGACGCTTCCACAAAACGCTGCAGACATTGAATTGACGTCTGAGTGCAGTGCGAGAGAAATGCCGGATTGTGCGTCTGAACCCAGTGGCCGAGTCTCACTCGACATTCCCGTGCTGATAGACGGTCTTCAGGTCAGCGCATTGGTGGACACAGGTGCAGATTATTCTATTATGAGCGGAAAATTGGCAACCAGTCTTAAGAAAGTGATGACACCTTGGAATGGGACGCGTATTCGCACTGCTGGAGGCCACGTTATTACTCCATTGGGTCGCTGTACCGCAAGAGTGGAAATACGCGAGTCAACGTTTGTGGTAACCTGCCTCGTACTACGCGACTGTTCTCGTCAGCTCATCCTTGGAATGGACTTCCTTCGAGAGAATGGCGCGATCATAAATCTCCGCGAGCGAATGGTGACTTTCTCGACGCAACTTGCAACCGATCGAGGCGCTGATAGCTGTCGTAGACCTGCGCTGCGTGTTGCCGACGAAAGCGTGACGTTGCCTCCCCGAGCGACTGCTTTCGTAGAAGTCACCTGTGAAGACCTCCAAGACGGTGACGTGGTCGCCGAGAGCAACGTATCCCTTTTACTGCTTCAAGGTGTGTGTGCAGTGCGAAGCATTCTGCGTGTACGTGACGGACGGTCGCAGATACTCGTCACAAATTTTAACTTCGAGCACCGACATCTTTTCCGCGGCACCACCGTGGCCTTCGGAGACCGTGTAGCGGATGTCACCGAGTGCTTCGCATCCGAGGAAATGGTTGATGGAGATAAGTTTCTGGACCACATCGACGTCAGTTCGAAGCTTTCGGACGAGAAGAAGGCCGCACTGCATACCCTGCTGAAGGAATTTAAATCTTGCTTCGCCTCTTCATCTAGAGTCGGTCAAACACCCCTCATAAAGCACCGAATTATTACCGACGATGATGTTCGCCCAATCCGCCAGCAACCTTACCGTGTTTCGGCTAAAGAACGCGAGACTATACAGACGCAGGTAAAGGAGATGCTTGACGACGGGGTGATACAACCGTCGAGCAGCCCGTGGTCCTCGCCAGTCGTTCTAGTAAAGAAGAAAGACGGAACGCTGCGATTCTGTGTTGACTACAGGAAACTCAATAGCGTCACCAAAAAAGACGTCTACCCGCTTCCACGGGTTGATGATTCTCTCGACAGGCTACGACACGCGAAGTATTTTTCATCGATAGATTTGAAGAGCGGCTATTGGCAGATAGAGGTCGATGAGCGAGACAGAGAGAAGACAGCGTTTGTAACTCCCGATGGGCTTTATGAATTCAGAGTTCTTCCTTTCGGCCTCTGTTCGGCTCCCGCAACATTCCAGCGAATGATGGATACCGTCCTCGCTGGCTTGAAGTGGCAAAGCTGCCTTGTATACCTTGATGATGTGGTCATCTTTGCCGAGAGTTTCGAAGAACATCTGAAGCGTCTAAGAATGGTTCTGGAAGCTATTCGTTCGGCCGAACTCACGCTAAAACCCCAGAAGTGCCATTTCGGCTACGATGAGCTGAAATTTCTGGGACATGTTGTGAGTGCGGATGGAGTGCGGCCTGACCCAGAAAAAACTGCAGCAGTCGCCACCTTTCCTGTGCCGTCAGACAAAAAAGCGGTACGGCGTTTTCTCGGCTTGTGTGCTTATTATCGCCGATTCATTACCAACTTCTCGACGATAGCCGAACCGCTCACGCGACTCACCCGAGATGATGTACCGTTTGCCTGGACTACAGAGCAAGAAGCAGCTTTCACAGAGTTACGGCAGCGAATGCAAGAGGCACCTGTTCTTGCGCATTTTGATGAGGACGCTGATACCGAAGTTCACACGGATGCAAGCAACGTCGGACTTGGCGCTGTCCTTGTACAACGGCACAACGGCGTAGAACATGTCATAGCTTACGCCAGTCGTACTCTCTCTCGAGCCGAGGCCAACTACTCCACTTCAGAGAAGGAATGCCTCGCAGTCGTGTGGGCAACGGCAAAGTTTCGACCTTACCTCTACGGCCGTCCCTTCAAGGTGGTGACCGATCACCATTCGCTGTGTTGGCTGGCCAATCTCCGTGACCCGTCTGGTCGTCTCGCTCGGTGGAGTTTGCGCTTGCAAGAGTTTGACATCATGATTGTGTATAGGTCTGGGCGCAAGCACGAAGATGCCGACGCACTTTCTCGAGCACCCGTGGGACATCCTGATATGGACTCGGAATATGCTGATGGTTTTCTCGGAGCCCTCAGTGATTCTGACTTTATGTCTAGACAGAGAGCCGATCAGGAATTGCGCCCTATTATTGATTCCTTAGAAGGCCGAAATTCTCACACTCCTCGGCGCATCGCTCGCGAATTGTCATCCTTTTGTCTAAGGAGGGGCATTCTTTACAAGAAAAATGCTCGAGGTAGCAACAAAGCCTTCCTCCTCGTTGTACCAGCCGACATGCGGGATGACATCCTCCTCGCGTGCCATGACGAGCCCACGTCGGGACACTTGGGCTACTCGCGGACTCTCGCCAGAGTGCGCCAGCAGTACTATTGGCCACGACTTTCGACCAGTGTACACCGCTACGTGCAAGGCTGCCGCGAGTGCCAGCGTCGCAAGACGCCACCCGTGAAACCTGCGGGCCTTCTCCACCCTATTACACCACCACGGACACCTTTCGACCTCGTGGGAATGGACCTTCTAGGACCCTTCCCTTTGTCGACCACTGGTAACAAATGGATTATAGTGGCAACCGATTACTTGACCCGGTATGCTGAGACAAAGGCATTACCCCGCGGCACGGCGTCTGAAGTGGCGAAGTTCTTCGTGCAGCACATCGTCCTCCGGCACGGCGCGCCGTCATGTGTGATTACGGATAGAGGAACATCATTTACGGCACAAATGCTAGAGGACATTTTCAGACTGAGCTGCACGAGTCACCGAAAAACAACGGCTTACCACCCACAAAGTAATGGACTGACGGAAAGGCTCAACAAGACCATAGCGGACATGCTGTCAATGTACGTGGACGTGCAGCACAAAACCTGGGACGATATCCTCCCATACGTCACGTTCGCATACAATACGGCAATGCAGGAAACAACCCGATTTTCACCTTTCCACCTTGTTTATGGACGCAACGTACAAACGATGCTTGACGCTATGCTGCCGTACGATAATAGCGATGCTCTTTCTCCAGAAGCCGAGCAATACACGCAGTACGCCGAAGAGGCTCGTCAACTGGCTCGCGTGAACATCGGTCACCAACAAGACGCAGATGCACGACGTTACAACCTTCGCCGTCGAAACGTCGCATACCACCCGGGTGAACGAGTGTGGGTGTGGACTCCTGTCCGACGACCAGGCTTGTCTGAAAAGCTTCTGAGCCGTTATTTCGGACCATACAAGGTTATCCGACGTGTGAGTGACCTTACATACGAAGTACTTCCGGACGGCACAGTGTCGTCACGTCGACAACATCGGCCCGAAACTGTGCATGTCGTACGACTCAAGCCGTACTACACACAATAGTCTCTGTGCTTGCGAGTTACTTCGCAAACGTGACAGTGATCTCATGTGGTGTTTTTTTTTTTTCTTGACTCTTCCACTGGTGCTGTTGTGTTCGCGCATGGTCCAAGTGCTTGTGCGCCCTCTTTGTTTTCCCTGGCACTCACTTTGTCATTCTCTGCGTCAACGCGTGTTCTAATTATGGGTTTTTTTTTTTTCTTCTTCTTTTTATTTAGAAGCATCGAGTCGATGCTTTTTAAAAGGGGGGACTAATGCCGCATGAATTCGCGTGGTTTTCGTGTGGAAGAGGACGAAGAGGTTGGGATTGAGCCGCTTTTTAATGCCGCATGAATTCGCGTGGTTTTCGTGTGGAAGAGGACGAAGAGGTTGGGTTGGAGCAGTTTTTCTTTTTTTGTCCTAGCTTGACGAGCAGTTCTGCGGAAGGTTTCCTTGAGTGAGACAAGATTGGTGACAATATACCTGAGCAGTTATCTCGGCTATGCCCTATCACTTCGCCGGTGCAGAAGCCAAGGAAGGCGTGTCAAATAAAGCATCGAAACAAATTCGTGAATTGCTCGTTGGGGGTAGTGTACAGAATTCTGCATTCCTGTGTACCTTGTTTAAAAATACTCGCGTGTTGCATCACCTGTTTTTTTTTTTCGGACAACGTGCCTGTACATAAATATGAGTCGACGGTAACAACAATTAGGTGCGAGTCTGGTGCCCGTCCTTGTGTTTTATTCGTTTTGTGTTTCCCGTGTTTTCTGTGCCGTTCATAACTATGAGCTGAATAACATGTTATAGTACACTGCATCTATTAAGGGATTTATTGGTTTATTTGAAGGAACGTATGATGCCGTTTTTGTTCATGCGCAGTGATCTTGAAGGGCTCAAAAAAGTATATACTCCGCTCTGTTATCTATTAATAAAGCAGTAGTTAGTGCACACTGGTCCCTGTGTCCCTTTCGTCTGTGTCCTAGTGCATGTGCACAAAGCTTCAGTAAACAGCAGAGAAGTCAAGGTCTAGATTTGCCCTGTTTCGTAGGTAGTCAATTGTAATTTTTTCTATCTCACTATTTCTTTCCTTATGGGCCAAGCGACAAACTGAACGGATTGTAGTAAAACTCCTTATTTTTTATATTATCTCCCTCTATCATTATCATCATCATCATCAAGAACAAGCTCGAGTTCTCTTTGTTTTTTTTTCATCCTGCTCTTCATCTAAGGTCCCAGAACACCTGTAGCGATTTTTCCGACGTGGGATCCTAACACTGTGGTGGGCTAGAGAGCAAGTGCAAAAAGAGAAGGAAAGAGAGGGGGTGAAAGAAATGTATAACAAGAGATAGCTTTTAGCCGAAAGAAATTCAATCACGAAATTCGAAGCCGCGTCCGCGCAATCTGTATGCGAGCGTCTAAACCACTCGGCTATCCTAGCACACAATGGCCTTCTGGAGTATAGCAAAATAAAACGTCATAACAAGGATTCAATTGCTATAAGAATTTGAAGGTGGAAGAAATAGCGAATACAGAAGGAGAATTAGAAACAAAGGTATGAAAGAGTAAAAAGAGCGTTGGCCGGCACATGCAGTACCATTTCGCAATGACCTAATTGCCGTCGTGGACAGCCAATGCAGTGTCACAGTAATGTAATGGACAGCAGTGTGCAGTGTTCTGGAGAATCCTGAAGAACTCTCGCTGCTTGGACACAACTATAACTTCAATATTGTACTGCGGCAAGTGAGGCCACGGTCCTTCGTCAATGGTCCCCTTTAATTTCTTATTGTCAGTAGAGACATATTCTTTTCGATCTAGCTTAATAAAAGTTCTTCAGATGGGGGTTTCGTTTCACCATGAATGCTCCACGACAGACCCGTAATTCGTAATTAGAATTGTGTAGCTGTCTACAACAACAACAACATTAACAAAAAAAAAAAACACCAGGCCTGCGCAGAAGGCGCAGCACAGTCACAGCGGAAGCTAGAAGAGCGACCTTTCAGAGCCTCTTCGAAACACTCAAGGGGTAACTATAGCAAGCACACTTGCCTCATACCCACTTGGGAATCAATAAAAACTTTTTTGGGTAGTAGGGTGGCGTTCGCTCTGCCATTTTTCATCATTCTTCTGAGAAGCGTGGCACCCGCTAAGCACTTGCAAGGAATTTTGTGTCAATTGACCTTGCAGTGGCTGACCTCGATGAGGAAGCGTGGCTGAAGTGGGTATGCGCCACAGTTATTAGGGGAACAAGAACAAGTTTTTGAAATTGGTTTAAGCACTGCACGGCCCGCTCGTTACGCTATTCGCATTGTGCGATGACTGGTTGTTTTTTCGCTGTTTTAAAACGCTTTATAAGTCGTATTGACACGATTGCTTTTCCGACATCAAGCCTGCCTAAGGCAAGTTTGCCAACAAGTTGAAAGCACTGGCGCAGCTCAGTGGTAGAATACTAGAATACTGGGCTGACACCCATCGGACCTGGCTACGATCCCCACCGTGTTATTGGTGCTAGGTTTTTGTTTCTTCCTAATTTCGGGCAATGTGGGTACGAACAGCGCGGGTGCCGGCAGACAACTGCGCGAGACCCGAGTTGGGGTCTTCATAACAGCTTTCGCTGTAAAGCGAAATAAAAAAGTGCTCATAGCCTACGCCAACTCTCAACATATGTTATTTAGAAATATCAAAAAGAACAAAACTAATAGAGTGGTAAGCACTACCCCACTTGAGATTTGGGACCACGTGTGAACGTGTACACGGGGTTCGAAACAATTTTTAGGGCTTTTTCTTCTGTGTCTCCTAGAAGAAAAATTGACTCCACAGACAGCACATTCAATACGCGCTTGTATTTTGTCTTTTTTTGTGTGTGCGCTGTACAGTACAAACTATGATCAGGTACGAATGGCACCTAGTCTGCTATTCGAAACATTCAAAGGAAAATAAAAAAAAAACAGTTAACGTACCGGTCATGGCACGTGTCACAGATGTCGCAAATGTTCCAATGCCAATGCATTTCAGAGAGGAATGAAGAACGTCATCTCATGAAACCTGTGCTTAGTCAGTGCAAAACATGTCATAAAGAGAATGCCAGTGAAGTAAGATTGTGACGAGTTCGAACTAAAAACATGCACAATGGACAACAATATTATTAATAAATTAGGACAAGACAAAGTGCGCTGAATGTCATGAACCCTCAATTACGGTACTCGCTGTAATTGCACATGCATGGGTCAAAACTAGAAAAAAAATTTCTGATTAGACAACGCTAACTGACAGCGCTTACTAGTAATTCAAAGGAGCTAGGGCTGCTTTACCTGCAGTCGATCTATGCAAACGAGTTCAGTTATCGACTGTACTACAAGGACAAATACTGCGGAGTATTTCGCAAGTTGTGTGATTACCACTCAAACAAACAGTGTCTCCGTCTGAGTGCATCAGCTTTGAAATGCGAAGCATTTTAAATTAAACCAAATGACGTTTGACCACTGGAGTCAATCAATCAATCAATCATTCATTCATTCAATCAACCAATCAATCACTCAATTTGTCTATCTGACTGATTGATTGATTGGTTGATTGATTGATGGGTAGATAGATAGGTAAATTTATTGATTGACTGTTTATTATATCTATCTATCTATCTATCTATCTATCTATCTATCTATCTATCTATCTATCTCCTTAACTTCGTATGTAGCAAAACGGACATAGATGGCGTGTATCATGAGCATGACTCATGAGCATCATGTATCATGAGCATCACCAATACGGTTCTTTTCACCACTCAAGTGTGACACATACCCACATATCATCAGCCATTGCACGAAGATATGCACCACAAGTCATTCCAAGTGTATAGCGACCCAGGCTTAGGAATTCTTAACGCTATAGCACGAAAGAGCAACTAACAGAAAGCGCAATGATGACCAAAGCGAGGTCGTCTTTGGCATATACTTCTCATTGAAGCGAAAAATAAAGATTATTGCTTGAGCCGGAATCAAAACACAGACCCTCCCCACGCTGGGAAATATTTTATGGCATAGCCATGTTACTACTTCAACATGTTTATGCAGCAAAACACATACATGCGTTATGCCAGTACAGCACCTACGGTGGTTGCAGTATTGGCTATGCGCTCTAATATAAACCAGATGAGCATTTCATAAGTTTCAGATAATGCTGATATGTTGACCGTATACAAAAGCTAATATTCTTAAGATTTCAAATGTCCAGAAGAAAGCCATAGCGTTAGTTTCTAATGACTTTTGACGCAGCTCAGTGACTAAACGACATGCAAGCTCGTGCTAAGCTAGCTGCTTTATGCGAAAGAAACCACTTACCACGTTTAAAAATATGCTATTGATTAATTAAGGGACACTACAAAGTGGACGTGAGCTAAATTTTTCATTTTTCTTCCGGCTATTGTATATGCTGAAGACAAAGATTAACAACAACACCCTTTTGAGTTTATAATGATTCCTTCCACTGTTTGTTTATTTCGCCGAACACACACAAACTGGAAAGGAATCAGTAGCTATATAATCGAAGCAGATGCTTTTCAAACATTTTCAACCTTTTTTGATGACAAACTTATTGGCCTGTTTTCACAGCAGCTGAATATAATATATGTGTGTTGCATGTTTATCCATTTTACTTGCGGATTAAGTAAATTATTTGTTTGAGGAATAAACACGTATTTCTGTTTTTTCAAACGCTTTTCAGTGTAACTATTGCATGTACTGCACTCTACCATGCGACAACCGTGGTAGGAGTGGCATTACTAAATAAAATAACAAATACAATAAATAAAACATGTACACAAACGACTAGGTAAGCTGTAGCAAGGACCTAAACTAATATGTCTAATAAAGTACTAACTATATGTCAATCAGAGCACCGCAACGATCACTTCATCTGTGCCAGTACCGAAATCAGTGGTCTAGCAATGTGCTTACGTTAAGGTGTATCGCGAGCTGCTCAATATATAAGTGGCTGCTGGTAAGGATACACTATGCACAATTTTCAATTTACACAAAGCCAAATATTCACCTCGTAACTCTTCGAGCAAAGCAATGAACTTGGCGTTGGCTTCTCTCCGTTGACGGCTCAGCACGAAACTGATTCTCACAAAACATGAGTTTTGGTGCATCTTTCACTACAACGCGGAATTTTATCTGTTTGCGAATGTTAATACATAGTTGATGTCTTGTGATCCTTACAACTAACCAGTACCAATGTTATAACAAGAAAACGAAACATTGTACAGACAAGATAGTGTGACTAAGGTTTTCCGCATTTTAATTTAGATTCAACGAACGATATTTTCTACCATCTTTCATGCGTTGCTATTACTGGCATGCTTCATGCAGCCTGACAAGCAAATTTTTGCTTTGGTTATTACTCTGTAGGCCGAAAGCGTCATCACAAGCTATCATCTTTGACAGCCTTGATATTGGACGGATAGTGGAAATGTACACTTGTGTTTAGTGACTAAGTTCTTTCTCCCTTAATAAAATGGAGAGTGAAGAATGCCTGTAGTTTAAAAATATGTTGTTGTCAAAGCCGACTTCGCTATCTTCATAACGCTTTCTGTTCGCTGCCCTCAGTATGACACCTCACTGAGTCACACTAGACATTAAAGTAAATTCTTTTTGTATCTCTATCGAGTTGATCTCGACAGCTTGACGTTTGAGTGGCACGATGGTGCAGTAGTGGGATAAAATACTGTGGTTTGAAGGAAGCTCGTCCACAACCTGCACACATTTCCTGCGGCTAAGCAGTACACAGGGAGAGTTCGCCTGCAGGTTTTTACGCACTTTGCCGTTCTCTTGGAACCAAAGCGACTCTATTTCGGCGACAACGGGGTTTGCATTCGGAGATCACGTTCAGAAGTGAGTGCGCACTTCATCCAGGTATCACTCTAGATTCCGAGGGAAGGAATATTCGAAGTTAGGAAAGAAAGGTATCGGTGCATATGTTGAAGGGACGCTCTTCAAAAACCTATAATATCATACGAAGGATGCTTGCGATAAAACCATATTTAAACAATGCAAATGATCTCTGTAAATCTAAGCACTTGAGCGCTGTCGTATACCTTCTCGCCTGTAAATATTCGTATTTACTGCGTTCATGAAAACTCTCAGAAAAAAAGTGTTTTAAAAAACTCATAAAAGCCCTAAAATCTTTTTTAACTCGTGCTCTCAGAAAAAAAGAGTGTTTTAAAAAACTCATAAAAGCCCTAAAATCTTTTTTTTAACTCGTGAAAGATTGAAGTGTAAAGTGGTTGTTGGCAACGAGAGTAGCAGGGTCTGGGAGACGTGGTAGTGCACCCTTTGCGGTGTTCAGCCCCTGAAAGTGAACCGCCTTCGCTATCCCACTCCGTTCGCACATAATGATTAAAATGGTTGCTGCTGCCGTTACAGACAGTCTTGGCGCACACTTTCACAACGTTATCACAGATGTCTGAAGTTTTCTTGATATGTTCATTGAGATAGTTCGTGAGAGCAGTTTGCTGTAGGACCTGGTCGGGACTATGGCTATCATCATAATCGCCAGTTTCAACCTATCTTCAAGGTCACTGCAGTAAGAAAGCCTCTCTCACTGATCTTCACCTCCATTCCATTTTGAGCAATATGTAGTCATATTATGCCTGCGAAGTTTCTGATTCCTTCACTTTAGATAAACCACTGCCACTCAAGTCTACGTCTGGCATCACTAGGTATCCACTCCATATCTTGAACTCAGCAACGTTTATCTGACCATCGTGTTATCTGTCCTACTCACGCTCCCTCTTCTTTATTGGTCACAATTACGCTAACCTCTGCTAGTTGTCTGATCAACTCAGCCATCTTTATGGCTCCTTATGACACTTTTAATATTTTTCATTCCATCGGACGTCGCATGATGTTGTACTTTAAGAGTTTCTTTGTAATCTTCCAACTCTTGGCCGATATTCTAGCACCGGTGCTTACAATTGTTGCATGCCTTCTGCTTTTAAACTGTGGTAGATTGACTGCCATTGCTTGAAAATGCCTGATAAAATCATTAAAGTATCTTCTTATGCTTCGGTATTCTTCTTCTACGCGTGTGGGTGTTTTGATCGGTAATACTCCTACGTAACACACTCCTCAAAAAACTTCTGAGCTTGGTTGAAAATTATGATGTCTTAGCTTAGCGCTAGTATTTGCAGATATATTTAGCACGTTGTAACGCGCCGCTCCATAAATGATTTACCACATGGTAACCTTTCCTCCACACAATTCGCATAACCTCGATACCCAAGGCACAAATGAGTTCTGCCAAATCCTTTTGTCGTTCGAATATCGATATTGAACCCGACTGTAGAGCTTTCTTATGTTTAGTTCTTCAAAGATACTCCTGTCATTTGTAGCGACGGACTTCTAGATAACTCCTGCCGAAATAGTAGTAGGCAGCCCACGACCAACGAGCCTCAAGTCAGGCGGCGCGTGGAGGTGTCGCCACATGTCATCAAATAAATTAGGAGACCCTCAAACTTATCCTTTAAGTACTTAACGTGATCCTGTCCCTAGTGCGTACTGAGTTCAAAATGACTTGTGTCAGTGAATCTTTCGCACACGGCCGCATTTTGTGAAATGAGTACGATGCTTCAAACCAAGGGTGATTGTGCGCGTGAAATATTTTCGAGCTTGCTGTGCTTTCGCTGTATTTCGCGGCTTTGAAAGCAAAGGTGCAGTAACGTGGGCGCCTTTCGTAGTGGTTGGCCCACTTTAAACCATGAATTCATCGTAATCGCATGTTCCAACACCCGATAGCAATGGACGCTTGTGCCACGCATTATTATGATATTACACGTTGTATTTTTAAGCGTGCATACAGGAAGCGTGTGGTTGTGAAGCACGCAAATTACCTTCAATGAGTTTACCAGGAGAGGAGGTTATTTTGACGGTGTTTACAAAGTGTCACGTGGCTTTTTGGTAGAGCACCAGCTTGCCACGCAAACTACGTGGCTTCCATCCCGACTCTTACGCAATAGTTTTTATTCTTTATTTTGTTTGTATCACTGTCGATTTTCCGGGCACACATAAGGTGATAACTTTTCACTTACCACCAACGAAGCCACAACCGACACCAACGCCGAAACCTAAATTTCTTCGAAGCCAGATTTTTAACGCAAAAGAAACTTTCATAGCTTCATCTTCACAGTTCTGAGGCAACAGGACAACTGCCGGCTGTTTTCTGCACAACGAGCAGCCTCGGAAGTGGGTTTGGTGAACTGGGAGAGTGGGGATGGTGAGGAAGAATAGCGGCGATCGCAGACCATGGTTATCGAGAGACACGTAATCAGACAGGAAAAAAAGCATGTCTTTATCAAATGCCTTATTGGAGGCACCCTTGGCAGCATTTATTAGATAGGGAAGACTGACGTTCCAATTGCTGAGGCTGGAGGCGGCATACTATACAAAATCCAGTCGACAAGAACACAGCTGGCACACTCTGTGAAGCACTTGGTTTGCGAGTGACATGCAATAATACAGATGTGACTAATACGGTATTTAGCGAGAAGTTCGAGCCTATTATACGCGCAAGAGAGGTGTGGCCTTAGTCGCGCTATACGCGGGGTGCACTGGACATAGCACGAAGCGTTGTAACGGGAAACTGGATGAAACAAGAGCCATCGTGACTGGCTAAGATGCAGATTCTGCATACGTCACTGTGATTCATAGTCACAACTAGCCAGTGATTTTGATCATTCACTATTAGTGAAGGTAGGTAATGTCAAATTCGAAGCAGTACAGAACGCGATAGAAGTGGCAAAGGCTCGATTGATTCAGAAAAGTATCAATGAGCATGCCCTCCAGCGTTGACACTATGTGGACATTCGTTGTTCTTTTTCTCAAAGCTGTAAGTGGCACTTTAACACAGTAAAATATGCAATCTACAGCTGTTACTTAAAAAACTATAAAGCGGACGCGCTGAGGATCAGTGGAGTACGTAGAGCATATACGAACGCAGGGTTGCATCGGTGTGACAAGTAGGCATTTACCGTCATCGATTCGAAAGTCGCGGTTACATAGGATTCCATCAAAGATTGCAAAGTCGGAAGCTTGTCAGTGCATTACTGTAGATGGTGAGCGTGCAAACAAGTCAGAGAAGTATTCTACCAAAAATGGAACCGGCTAATCCACATGTACCGTTTGATGTCACTGCACCTTGCAGAACACCACATGGTGGTAACATCAAGAGACTTTCAGTACGGTGTCCTTCGTAATAATGTCACGGCTTTGGCACATAACTGATCAAATAATAATATTATTATTAGTACACCTTAGGTGTGTCTCAAGCTTTTGCCAAAGCAGTCTGTTATTTTTGAGATCTTAATAAGGATAATACTCAAATATGCGAGTTCGTCTTTCTACTTCAATAGACCTCATTTTCGTTTGTTGAACGTTTTTCCTCTAGGTCACCATGAATGAGGACGATGTCGTCATTACCGGTTTCTCAGCCTATTTCCCTCAAGCTGATCACCTGGTCGAGTTCAAGGAGAAGCTCTACGCAGGCGTGGAATTGGCCACTGAGGATTTCTCGCGATGGCCTCCAGGTGTGCTTGGCGAGCTTTCTTTTTATTGGTTCAGAGCGTGTGGTAACGTGATGAAGGGGAAACTAGGATGATCCTGCAAGGCTCACAAAAACTCTATTTTTCGGCATTATGCACGACAGTGTGCCACTTTTTCTCAGTGTAAAGAACAGAACAGTAGTTTTGCGCAAACGCAAGTAGGAAATTTTGAAGTATTTTGCAAGTTTACTAGCATATCAGACATAGCTCAATTTTTCATGACAAAATGCTTCCACTGAAAAATATCAACGTACATAAGGAGAGAGCTCAATATTTACTTTCAATTTATTCGGCACAGTAATAATTGAACCGATGTACTTACACATCTAACCTAAGTTCAATGGGCTATCATAAAACAGAGTGAATATATAAGAAATATGAAAAAGAAGCTAACGACGGGGCTTTATGTTTTTTGTCTGCGCAATATCTGCAATATGCCGACGTACCTGTATTATTTTACGTTTATCAACATACTAGTACGCTTGAGTTTTAAAACTATAGAGACTGTGATGGCGATAATGCTTCTCAGTAGAGCCTTGTGCGACATGAGCATTTTCATTCCGAAATTTAGAAGTTTTATTTTACAAAATATTTATTAGAGAATGCCGGACACATCAGCTTCGGTATTATGCTCGATAATAGCGCACAGCCTTGGATGAACGACAGGCGTCTATAGTTCTATATGAAACCTGCCGGACAGTCAAACCTTCGGTTGTCAAAAGCGGTACCCGGCCATACTGCAGTTTTCTCGTGATTGTCATACTCGGTATTGCTAAGTCTTAGCTGAAAGATTGTTGCATTCTGAATTTTCCCTTCTTTATGCACGCCTTCGTAATTAATCCACTCCAAATATTTGTACATGAACGTGCTAAATTTCAAAAATTGCGGTGGTTAACATGCCTGTCTAAATAATTAAAAAATAACTTCCATGAACGTGTTCTTGGACATGTTGGTATTTCATTTGGACGCCCATATAGCTGAAAAAGACCAGACAGTCTTGCTCTTCCTGTGTGCCATACAGTTCGAACCAATGTCAGTCTTTTAGGGAATTGAGAGCTCGACGCTTATGGTTCTAGTGAAAGTGCCAGAATTCATTCAACTCGTTAATAAATAGGAAAGGTAATTAAGGAAGCATAATAGGAAGGCAACCTCGTTGTTTTTATTTGACTCATAATGGGAGACTCGGTTGGATCACGCTTTGAGTTCTACTTGGTCTGAGACTGTTTATAGCTGACTTTTATCCGCTGCCATACAATGCACCTGAAAGAAGTTTTGAACGTTGAAAAACCAAATTTTAGTGCAATCTCATCGTTGTGGCACACAAAAAAATATTAGCATACAATAACGCAGTACAACAAAAGTGAACTTGTGAGCACACACACCACAAAGGAACACTAAAACAATAACGCTGCTGGGCCATGCACCACACGTTTGCAAGCTTTTTTCATGAGTTTTACGCACAAAGTGGCTGGTAAGCCGTCGGTGGAACTCTGAATTTCTGTACTTTTACACCATCATGGTGTGTTGGCGCTTTTGTACAGTATATGCCCAATTCGCAGTGCATAGACCTTACACACCTCTGGTTTCGTATCAATTTGTTCATTATGCCTCTGAAACTTATGGAAATGGGCCTTCTTCAGTGCTCCTCCGTGTATCAATCAAGTTGCGTTTGCGTAAAATTCGCAGATAACAGCGTGACAAAGATGTATTCAAATGACCAAATTTGTGTGCATTCGATGCTCGTCGACTTTTCAGCAGTTTTTGTTATTTCTGCCACAAGCCGCATGCATGCAGTTACGGCATCACATCTGAACGGCTCGAATATATGAAGTTGCACACGCAGATACCGAATACAGGAGTACTATAACGTGGCTCACTTAACCAGATTTAATGCACTCGTTTAAACATAGTGGCAGCAACGCTTTGCAAACAGCTCAACAATAATCTATTTCCCAAATTAGCCTTTACGCACAATGAGGGCCTCAGCGTGGCATACAATGATTCTCCTTCACTCATATGAAGTGTTTAGATGCTTTCCTCCTCGGAGACTGCTCTCTTACTTCAACGTTCATGGTAGAACATCACATGACAGGTAAAACAAATGCCCAAGCTGTGCCTCAATGTCAAGCTCAACCTTAACGATATTAGTGGTGAAAGATCTCTCACAAAATAAAAAAGGTGGCGCAATTGCACTTCTCTATTGCGAGCGTTTATGTGAACTTGTAGCTCCTATCACACACATGATGAAGTTTGAATTTCAAATATTCACACTGCCACCTTCCTCAACGAAACATCTTTTCTTCGGAAAACATATATAATGGTTCTTTTCAGTTACTAGTGTGCTACGTTCACAGTGGTTGACAGGTTGGATTATTCGCAATTGAGAATTTCTTAAACATAATGGCAGGTTATGAGCACTGTATTAAGCATACACAAGACGGAAGAAGCTTGGTCGCATATGCACTCCTTCATCAACTTGCATGTTTTGGTAAATTATATTTATAAAGGAAGCACATTTAATTATGCAATGAATTATGAAACATCAGCCAGTCCCCCAACAGAACACATTGATAACTATTTTTGTAACTACGTGTCATCTGTACTTAACCAGTGGGTTAACATGATGTATAAATTTTCTGTTATTTTTATTTTGTACTAAAAGACGAGTCATTAAAATGAGCACGTAGTTATTTGTATTGCGTGCGAAACTTGATTTCTTTCAATGACATGCATGGCAACTATAGTCATTCCTCAGCCGATACGAGAAGCAGTGTTCGCAATAATTTATGAGAATCAAAATAGCAGTAGCTCTCACGTATGTGTAAGCATATGTATACTTCCGTCTTTTTGTACAAAACCCATACTCAATACCAAACACGTGAAACAACATATACAGTACAGCCCAAGTAGTACATCCCATTCACAGCTGTGTGGCAGCCCAAAAAATATTTTATGTTATTGCACGCCGACATGTACACTTCACAATGCCAGTATGCAAGCAGAAACCAAAGAAATTAGGTGCACAAGACACGTAGTGGCAGCCCACACATAGAGGCAACTGAATTCGTACAATGACAATAGTATTTCTTTCTAGAAATAGGCGACCATGCACGTAGGCGTAATGTAAATTTCTGATTACCTTGACTGAGGGACGACGACGAAGTGAACGCTTAGCAGATCGCTGTTTCAGTAGGTGCTCTCTTTTTTCACCTAATTAGAAGTGAACTTCGCGAATATCACATCCGTGTCCGTCGGTGATGGACGTGGACGACCACAGACGTCCGCCAGTTACGGCGGAGTCGGCGGTGGCCGCATCCAGGAAGCGTGCGGGACTCTACAGCGACTGCGACAGCGAGGGCGCTCTTGTTTACTCAATGAGCAGCGAAGAGCCTTCCGACGACGACGATTTCAAGCTGGTGCTGAGCCGTAAAGCGAAGAGGCGGAACGTCAGAACATCTTCGTCATCGAGTATGTTGAACGACAAAGTGCCAAGGAGACCCGTGACAAACACTATCCTTTTTGTCCCTGAGGTACCGGATGGTAACATGAAGCGCCTCAACAGGCAATCTGTTTCGATGATGCTGGAAGGACTCGTGCCAAACGAGATCACAGACATCAGAGTGAACACGCGTAAGAACATATTGGCCATCGATGTTTTGCATGCTGCGGAACTTAATATACTGCGCAACGTCAACGAGCTGGGGGGAATGAAAGCTCGCTCCTACATTTCTGTGAGCTCTAACGTCGTCACTGGAGTCATCTACGATGTGGATACTGCCATTCCCAGCTCCGACTTCGATGTTCTGGTCAAACCGGCAAATGAAGCCAGCGTCATCGCAAAAGTTGTCCGTTTGGGAAACTCACGCTGCTTGAAGATCATGTTCAAGGTCGACTCTCTTTCTTCGCACGTAAAGGTGGGCCATTTTCGGCATTCTGTGCGACCTTTCGTACCGAAGCCCTTACAATGTTATAAGTGCATGAAGTTGGGCCACGTGAGAAGCGTATGCGAAAATAGGATGGTGTGTCCTCGTTGCGCGGAAGCCCATTCTGCGGATGACTGCGAAGCAATTACCCCTAAATGCTCGAATTGTCATGGGTCACATGCAGCTTCGTCAAAAGAATGCCCGAAAATCCAAAGAGAAATAGCGGTATTGAAACAAATGGACAGAGACAATTTGTTGTATCGAGAGGCTGCCAGGACCGTCCGAAAGAGGCGTCATCGTCGCCGCAGTTCATCAAAGAATGCCGCAGAATCTGCAGCGAAAGCACCGCTCCACCATCCTTCTCTTCCACCGCCCTTGCCTTCCAAACCGAAGGCGGCCAGCGCGGTCAACAAACCAACGAGCAGCACTGTTGCAGATGAATCAGTTTGGCCTTCATTTCCGAAATCACAGCAACCTGCAAATCCCAAGCGCACATCGACAGTCACATCACTCCAGACAGCCGCTGATAAGCTGCCTGAGGAGGACACAGAAGTCATCAGAATGTTCCGAACACTGCTGGATGCCATGTGAAAGCTGTGCAGCAGCCTGAAGTCTCCACTCGCTCAGAGTGCACTACAAGTACTGGATGCCCTAAGTTCAGTATTTGCAAGCCTCCAGTAGCAACCACGGCTCGACCAATTTTCTCCTTCCGCAACGAGGTCCGACAAGCGTCGATAATGCAGTGGAACGCGAGAGGCCTGAGATCCCGCATCTCTTCATTCCGTCAGTATATATTCATGAATCGTATTCCTATGATAGTTATATGTGAACCAAACGTGCAACAACCTCCTAAACTATCAGGGTATGAATCTTTCGTTTCTTCAACGTGCGCGGAACGCAGCAGGGTGGTTGTTTACATACGCACAGATTTCACGTATGTGCATCATGCAGTTCAACCGCATGATGACAATCAATATGTCCGCTTACGTGTTAAAAAGTAAAAAGTGTCATTCACACTCATTGGTGTCTACATATCACCATCCGGACGATTTGAACAAGACCGACTACGACACCTACTGACAACAACTACGGGCCCGTGGGTTATAACTGGAGACGTCAACGCACATCACTTAATCTGGAGTAGTTCGACGATCAACGCTAAAGGAAGAAACCTCGTGTCATTCGCCTCCAAGCATGACCTATGTTTCTTAAATGACGGCGGTCCTACATACCTGCGGGGCCTTACGTACAGCAGTTGCCTCGATTTGACTCTGGTATCAAGAAATTCCGGTCGCAAGTGCGCTGGTTTTCAGACGTCTAAACGCATGGGAGTGACCACTTTCCAACTTATATGCGAATAAGGGGTCTTACTAACTCCTCTCCTAAGACCACAATACGAAGAAGTTTTTGGTCCAAATTTCAGCGACTCATGGAAAATACATGCCGTGAAGACCCTGACCAGAACTTGGAGGATGTCATCAAAGAAGCGATGAGGGAAGCTTCCTGTCTCCTCCCGTTCACCGGCAAGCGTTCAGATTTTGACGTTGAACTGGAAAAACTGTGTGCGCTTCGTCGAAGGGCGGAAAGAAGATACAGGCGGACGAAAGCAATATGTGACTTGAGGCTGGCACGACGCATACAGGAAAAAGTCCAACGACGTTTAGAAAAACTTGAACAGGAACGCTGGAAATCATTCTGCGAATCATTGGATCCCCGAAAGCCGTTGTCACGCATCTGGAGCACTATTCGTGGCCTGCGCTCGACTCCCCAACAACGAAATCATTTCATGGCTTTAGCTCTATATTTAGGCTACACCCAACTTGAATTGGCAAATGAGTTTTGTACGCGAATCGCTGGTGTGTCCGCCTTGTCCGCTGCCACCATTAGTTGTGTTATCCCTGAACCCCGCATCTCCGAAATGGACAATCTTTTCACTATAGAACAACTTGACGCATCTTTGGCGGCTTCCCGACAATCATGTTCAACAGAACCCGATGGCACCACCTACGCCACTCTAGCAAACCTTCAACAGGAGGCAAGGGGACAGTTGTTAAGCTATTACAACCACTCACGGCAGGTGGGCATTGTTCTCCAGGATTGGAAGATAAGTCGACTTGTGCGACTACTCAAAGCAGGAAAGTCACCATTTGATTTGACATCATTTCGCCCGGTCGCCCTCGCAAGTTGCCTAAAAAAAGTCATGGAAAGGATGATACTTACACGCCTAGAATGGTACCTCGAGCGCTACAACGTATACCCAAACAGCGTGACGGGTTTTCGGTGAGGTAGGTCATCTTACGACAACGTGATTGATCTCACAACATTTATCCAGCAACAGAAGAGCCTAAAGCGCATACCACTGGCACTCTTCCTCGACGACAAAGGGGCTTACGATAACGTAACACATAAAGCCATCCTAGACTCGTTGGGAGCTGTTGGAATCGGTGGTCGGATGTTCCAATGGATCCAGGATTATTTGCCGAGAAGGTCCTTTTTTGTACAAACCTCAGATGGACCTACCATCAATTACTACACCTCCCGTGGCGTCCTTCAGGGTGCTGTAATAAGTCCCTTTTTATTTACCCTTGTGATGGTAGGACTTCGTGAAATTTTGCCAAGTACTATCCTCATATCCATATATGCTGACGATATTTGTCTATGGACTTCGGCTGTAACTCGTCTACAACTACGTGCAAGAGTCCAGCAGGCTGCCACCCTTACATGCTCATATCTCCGCAAGCAAGGTCCTTCCGTCTCAACGGAGAAGTGTGCATTAGTTGCGTTCACTCGCAGAGCCATGACACAATACCCCGTTACCATTAATGGGCAAAATATTCCATACTAGAAGAACCATCGCTTCCTGGGTGTGATTATTGACAGGGACCTTTCGTGGAGTGCCGACTGCATTTACCTGAAGAGAAGGCTAACTTCCATCATCCATATAATGCGGTTCCTCTGCGGAAAATCTTGGGGCACATCGATAAGGTCAATGTTTTAGCTATACAGGGCACTGTTTCTGGGATATTTGCGCTACAGCTTGCTATTACTGGCAAGTACGTGCAAGACGAACATCCGCACCCTCGAAAGTCTGCAAGGACAAGCACTACGCGTGTTCTTAGGATTGCCGCGATGCACCTCAACCTACGGGGCAATTATGATCTCAAGAGAGCATCCGATTCAAACATACATCACCACTGAGAATTTGAGAGCCCACATAAGACACCTCTGCCGAGTTCCTGGTCACCATGTTGCAGTGTTGCCACTTCAAAGACCACAAGCGATGTTTTCAAAGATTATTTCTGCCCATGGAGAATACCTTCCTTTCGGCTTCACTCCAGCAACAAGACCAGCGTCACCTCCGTGGTGCCTACAACAACCACAGGTGTGCCTCACTATTCCGGGAATAACGAACAACAGCCGTCATTCAACAGTGGTCCTACGACAGGTGACATTGGCGCTACTCAACGAAAAATACGGCCAGAGGACCCACATCTACACCGATGAATTGGTCTCGGCTGACAGCTCCACAGGTGCTGTTGTCATCTCGGCGTACCAGGTCACTCTAAAGCTCAAACTGTCGCATAGGACAACATCCACAGCAGCGGAGCTTGCCGCCTTACGTGCTGCTGTACTTTATATCGCGGAAGCCCGACCTCAAAAATGGGCTGTGTTCTGCGACTCCAAGGCATCCCTTCAGAGCTTGCGATCAGCTTTACGACAAAGGGAGCATGCACAACTAGTGAATGAAATAAGAGAAGTGATTCACGAAGTTTTATCTAAAGGACATGACATAGTGTTCCAGTTGTGACCGGATTATTGTGGTATTGTCGGTAATGACCTTGCTGATAATGCTGCTCAATCCGCCCACGCGGACGCCCAGCCAACCCCGATTCCATTGTCGAGAACCGACGCTGCAAGGGGCCTTCACTCGTTCGCTAACACCATGTCGGAAACTTGGCTGAGTGACCCCAGTGTCAGGAACCACCGCCTACACAAATTGGACCCATCGAGAAAGCTTCAATTTCTATAGGACCTCTTCCGCCAGGATGCAACTTTACTGTGCCGCCTGTGGTTAGGAGTAGCTTTTACAAATGTGTACTCCTTTCGCATAGGAATGGCGGATAACTCCCAGTGTGAATAGTGTGACACTGACGAGACAATAGAACATCTACTGTGTTCATGTGAACGTTTTTCGAGCGAACGCATCTTGCTACGCGAAACGTTAGAGACCCTTCACAGTAGACCTTTCTCCGAAGAGAAGATCCTTTGTTCATGGCTGTACGCGTCGCAGGCCGGCAAAGCGACGCGAGCACTGCTATTTTTTCTAAAGACGACCGGACTACGCGACTTATAAGCGTGCAATGGACAAGGTCACATCTACACACACGTTGCCCTTCACTTCTCTCTATCTTCTCCTTTAATCCCCTCAACCCTTCCCCCAGAGCAGGGTAGCAAACCGGACGTGCGTCTGGTTGACCTCCCTGCCTTTAATTTCTTCCCTTCCTCCTCCTCCTCCTCTGATTACCTTAGTTTGCCATATAGAATCAAAGCATATTCCACATGGTCAGTCAGTTCAGGTTCCTGCAGAAAAGTTAAAAAAAAAAGCCCGGTGTGCTTGATTGTCGATCCACTTGCCGGAATTTGTAAAAGCGCGAAGCAGGCGTCCACAACATGGCAATGTGGTTTAAATATGTTGCTGCCTAAATTTGCTCCTAAGTATTTCAAAATTGATGCGATTCTTTAGGAATTATGCTATGCCATTTGTAAGCATTATCACACCACTGAAATTTTATTACGCTTGATTTGTACAACCATGTTTACAACGTTTCTATACTAGCTAGGGCCATCTGTGGCTTAGAGATTACTTCATTTTTAATTACTCTTTTCATGGCGAATGAATATTTAGCATGTTAAAACCAACTCTAGCAGCATGACTGCTGAGTCAATAAAAAGTTACGCAATCACATATATGCCTAAAGTTTGCTACAGACAATGGCTGCTGGCTCGTCACATTGAGTCCTAGAATTTGACATGGCATAAGGTTGAATGAAATATGCCCATGCATGAATACAGGATGTAAAGCAGTGAACACCTAGGTTCATAGTTAAAGAAAGTGTGAAAACAAAGCCAAAACTGATATATATTGGCGGGCCAGGACGACGTAGTACTAGCAACTGAAGTTTAACACGTGTTTGATTTATTTAGTCATGTTTTCAATCTTTCAACTACCACGTGTGATTTTTTTTAATGTAGTGTGTGTATCTTTCTGTGGTTTTCATTTAACTTCTCTTGTTAGTAGTACAACGTACGCCTTTATTTCTCATTTGTCTATGTTGGTCTTTTATGTCAAATTATCTTCAATAATAACAACGCCGCAACTGAACCAACTATCAGCTTCAAGGTTAAGTTTGCTGAATAAAGCCGATTTCACTCAGTGTCAAGCTCAGCAATGTGACATTTTCAGAGCACAAGCTACTAGAATGAGTGTATGCAGTGTGAATCCGAGCATTTGCCGAAATGCCGAAAGATGTTCGACATATTCGAGATATTGTACAGTGAAGCATTGTGGAGGATTACCGCAGAACACTGCCACGTACCTAAACAGGTGGGCGAACAACGTTTTCTGCTCTTCCAGAAATGTCTTCCTGAAAGGGCTACGCAAATAAAATTCACGAATTTTTCTGTAGTAAGAAAATACAATTTGTTGCAAAGGACTCAGTCATCGCTATAATAATTGCAGAGTTTTTAATAAAACATTCAAAAACACAAAACTAAAATGCTGCTGAGTGTTTACTCGTGAGCATTTTGCTTGAATTGTACACAGGGTGACAAATACTCGAAGATATACGAATGCCTTGCAACACGATAACTGTCTGTGTACCACCATTGGGACAGTTTTTGATGTTAGTGCATTTACCATTACACTGAAAACGGGTGGGAGTGTTAGCAAGGCTCACTATGTAATTCATCACGAAAGACCCCAGCTTCATTATGAACAATGAGCCATAACCATGCTCAATGGACCGGTTCTCATCTTCACAGCTACTCTTTTCAGGACTTGCAATTTCGCGACATCGTATTGATTCGTATCAGAATGCTCAGTAAACTTTCAGGGAGGACAAAAAACAACCTGGACCTATTACCGGCGCTTTTACTTGCTGCATATACACCATAGCTCAGTGAATACCCTCCATACCCCCTGAAAGCACACTGACTTATTTGGACCTTTTCACAAAAAGAAAATCATGTCAAACAACAAATTTACCAATGCGCACGCACACATCATTTAGCGAAAAAAAATGTGCTACATTCGCAGGACTTTTAAAACACGCATCATACAATGTTGCTATATGAGTCTAAGAATTTTATTGAGTTCCTTATTCAAATCTGTATACTTATTGTGCGTGCGGCGCCGATTGGTGACATCGACTATTCGCAAGTTTGACGTTTTATGTTAGTTTGAATTCATGAAAAAACAACCAAAATGTAGATGCTCTTTGGTTGAAGTGCTGCGTAAACCTGATCCCAAAGGTCCAAAAATGATCCTCCGCATCATTCCCTACGACAATGTCACTTCACGACAGAAAGACGTGGTCGATTAGAGCGCTCGCAAATTTATTAAGCGATATGAGAATTTCGTGCTTTCTTGGTGCAACACACTTATTATCCCTGCAGAGCTACATGCATGCCCGACTGCGGAAAGTATTGCACGGAGCCTTGAAAACAAATAAAAAGAAAACATGGTGGATATAGGTGAAATTGGAGTTTCTTTTTTTCTAGGTATCGTTCGTGATGAGTGATGTCAGATTGTGAATAGACCGTCTTTCTCTCTCTCTCTCTCTCTCTCTCTCTCTCAATATATATATATATATATATATATATATATATATATATATATATATATATATATATATATATATATATATATATATATATATATATAGATATATATATATATATATATATACTCATTGAAACGAAATTGAGGACAGAACACAGACCGTCAATACACCCACCCTATTGCACCCTAAGGTAGTAGGGCTTAGGAAGAGGTAGTATTAGGGGATAATAGCTTATAAAACACCCTATGATGCTAGTTTGCGTTTGCAGCGTCGATGTTCAAATACAGTATTTTTTCCACATTTGAACCTCAAAACACACGTCCTTTAGCAACTTGTTGTAGTGTACTTTTTCAATGCTATTTTAGCTATCCTGTTTATGTGATGGTTTGTTATCACCACCACCACTTTGCAGTTGTGGGGATGTCAGGCCCTGGAGAAATAATCGTGCAAAGTTCTGATGAATATAGATCGGTCAAACGCAAGGCAACCATTTCCCCTACCGCGTTTGTACGTGCCTTGGGTACAGGGCTCCACAGCTGCTTCGAAAGGCGTGTGGTGGATCCGTGCTGCAGCCCTCAGTTTTCGTCAGAGGCACAGTCACAAAGCCGCACCTACCATTTTATTTATTTATTTATTTACAGATACTGCAATCACCATTTGGTGATTTTAGCAGGGTGGTACATGAAGTTAGTCATGAACAAATGGCAAGTACAATGACATATAATATATACAGGTTATACAATGTGTATAGGGCAGATACAAACTTCAACTGGCAATAACATACAATAAAAAAATAGGAGACTACAATTATACAAGCATGTACAGTGGTATGTAAAGCGATTTAACAATTCATCTGGTTAGTGCACTTTATAATTCCGAGGAATTAGAAAGTGCAGAGGGTACTGAAACAATTGCATTAGTTAGTTTGTTCCACTCGACTATGGTGCGAGGAAAAAATGAATACTTAAAGCAATTATTGCGTGTGGGAAAGGGGGTTATGGTGAGGTCATGTCTCTGCCTGGTAGAGTAGCCAGAAGAAAAAGAAAAAATATCGGCTATGTCTACTTGATATTGGCCGTTAATTAGTTGGTACAGAAACTTAAGCCTTGAGTTACGGTATCTTAATGATAAAGGTGAAAGTTGAGCTCTGCTTAATAGGTCAGTAACAGAAGTCCTCGAAAAATTATTGTAGACAAAACGAACTGCTCTTTTTTGCACTTTTTTCTAATTTGTTAATGTTAGTCTTAGTAAAAGGATCTCATATAATAGCGGCGTAATCTAATATTGGTAAAACAATTGATTTGTACGCTAAAAGGCGGACAGAAGGAGTGGATAGTTTGAGAGCACGACATAGAAAAAACGGTTTGTAAGTTGCATTGGCCGTTACATGTGTAATGTGTTTGTTCCAGCAGAGATCATTCGATATGTAAAGCCCCAAGTACTTATAATAAGTGACTTCAGTCAAAAAGGTGTTGTTAGCATTGTATCTGAAATGCAAAGGTTTTTTCATGTGTGTAATTCACATAAAAACAGTTTTATTAAAGTTAATGACCATCTGCCATTCCTCGCACCAGGAGGCTACTTTTTGAAATGCCTGATTCAACAGAAGTTGGTCGGATGTGCTATGAACCTCAGAGTACAAAACACAGTCATCTGCGTAAAGTTTCACTTTAACAGGAATTTGTTCTACAATAACATTAATGAACAAAAGAAACAGTAGAGGCCCTAGAACGGAGCCCTGGGGAACGCCAGAACCAACCATTACATATTTTGAGTTGCAATCGCGAAAAGAAACAAGTTGTTGTCGTTTAGTTATGTAGAAAGAGAGCCAGCCCATTAACTTTTTGTTTTTAAGTATTTTCTCTAATTTAAAAAGTAATTTTTTGTGGGAAACCTTATCGAAGGCTTTGGCGAAGTCCATAAAAATAGCATCTAATTGTTTGCCGTGGTTAATACTTTTCGCAAAGTCATGTACGGTTTCAACTAGCTGAGTGCAGGTTGAAAAACCTTTTCTAAATCCGTGCTGATGTCTAGTTAAGAAATTGTGTTTGTTGAGAAACTCTACGATATGATTGTGTATTATATGTTCTAATATTTTGCAACATGTTCAAGTTAATGAAATTGGTCTATAGTTACCGACCTGGTTTTTGTTTCTCTTTTTGTGTAATGGTTTAATTCGGGCAGTTATCCAATCATGCGGTAGTTCACCATCGAGTAATGATTTACAGAACAGCACGTACAAATACTTTGATGTCCATTCTGCATACCTTTTTAAAAAGTCATTGGGTATGCAATCAGGGCCAGGTGATTTTTTCGTGTCTAGTTTCAGTAACATGTTTAAGATACCCCTTTCCGAGATAACAACATCAGACATGGGAGGTAAGGAGACATCAAAAGTTGGCAAGGTACCATTGTCTTCAGTGTAAACAGATCTGAAGTGTTCATTAAAAAGGTTCGCGATTGATTCATGATCACTTATCTCTCTGCCATCGTCATCAAATATTTCGCATTCATTTGGCTTAGGAGAAATGGTTCTCCAAAACTTCTCTGGCGATGAAGTAATGAAGCTAGGTAAGGACTCACCAAAGTAATGCTTTTTATCTGAAATAACCTTAAGTTTAATTTGAGATGTCAATTCTGCAATTCTTTCTTGACAACTGAATCCAGCACAACAAGTTTTACTTTTCTTTTTTAATCACTTTACCTTCCTTCTCAATTTCAATGTCTTCCTAGTTATCCACGGGTTCTTGGTTCTGGGCTTTTTACACGTGGTTGGGACATAACGCTCAATCCTTTTGCTTACAATGCCCGTAAACTTAATCCAAAGATCATTTACACTATCATCACTATCGGCAAAATCATCAAAATGAAAAGAAGGATATCGAGTATCGACTCATCATCGGCTTTACGAAAGTTATAAAAAGTAGTCACCTTGGGTTTTTCACAGACAGAAAGATTTGACACGGTTAGCACTACAGCAAGGTGATCGGAAATACCGGGCACAATGTCACAAACGCAATCATGTGTTATATTTCCAGAAACAAAGACAAGGTCTAGAATTGATTTCGAGCTGCCTTGAGTCCTTGTGTAACTTTCAACTACCTGTGATAAATCATGTTGAAAGGCAATGTCTATCATGGTATCTGCGGAAGCATCGCAGTGACTAATGTGTGTCATTGTTGGCCAATCAACACCTGGCAGATTAAAGTCACCTGCCAAGATTATTCGGTCACCGGGCTTTACATAATTTTCCATATATTTTTTTAGCTCATCGATAATATTGACTGAAGAACCAGGCGATCTGTATAAAGCACCCAATACATATCTAGTGTTACCATGATTGACCTTACAAAAGATACATTCGGCATTAGGCACATCTGGCATTTTAATTAATTTTAACCCCTTTTTAAACAGAATACATACACCTCCTCCTTTCGAGCTGCGATCCTTTCTACATGCACTGAAACCCGGTGGAAACACTTCGCTGTCATAGATCGAATCTGTTAACCATGTTTCAGTTAGGAAAGCTATGTCAGGATTCTGTGAGAGCAGAACCCCTTCTAACTCAACAGCCTTGTTTACAACACTTCGGCAATTAATATTCAGAATTTTAAGTGAGGTGTCATGTGAGATGCTTTGTCAGTTTCTAATTTTGTTCATAATGCGGTAACAGGATTTTTTAATGTCGTCCCACCCATACGTTACCCCATCAAGAATTAGTTTGTCGTACGAGAGCTTGACTTTCGCGCCTTTGGCCCTTTCGGTAGTTGATGTTTGCCATAATTGCCTCCTGATATCTCTAACTCGCCTTGAAAAGTCTTCAGATATGGATAGGTCACTGTTCTTTAATTTATAGGCTGCCTTCAGGATAGACACCTTTTCGCGATGATCCAGGAATTTTATTATAACCGGTCGTACTTTGTTCTCAGCCTTTTGACCTAGTCTGTGGATTCTCTCAATACCATTGACTGATACGCCGAGTTTGAGTTGGAAAACTTCGTCACTTTGTCACCATGCGGTAGAAGTGCGTGTTAAAGGGCAACACATGATCACGATTCTCGAAGCCTTCTGCTAGATCGAGGCTCATAGTCGTATTCTAGTTATGGGACGGAATATTCCAAAAATTAATATAAAGGACAGTATTTCTATTGCTCTTGTGCACAACATGTACGGAATATTAGGCATATAACTCTCCACATAACTCCTTGCAATCATACAGGATACAACGGAATGCCAAGAGTTCATGGAAAGATCAAAGACTTGAGCCGCTTCGACGCGAACTTCTTCAGTACGTACCCGAAGCAGGCTGACGTGACGGATCCACAGTTGCGACTTCTGCTAGAGACATCGTACGAGGCCATTATGGATTCTGGTTACGACCCGGAAACGCTTAGGAAGCGCAAGATTGGCGTCTTCGTCGGTAACTCGGTCGCTGAGTCAGGCGAGGCATTCAAGCTGGACACCGCCAGAGGGGACGCTTTTACCATACTTGGATGCCATAGGGCTATGTTCTCCAACAGGATTTCATATTCCCTTGACCTTCAAGGTACGTAAACTTCGCAATCAGTGATACGTAAGGTCAGTATCGAAAAATAATGTCTCGTTTATGCCTAGAATCTAGCGCAATTTCCTTGCTACGCGGAAAAACTGTGATATATTTGTGTGATGAAGAGCCATCATGGTTTCAAGACAATGACTATGGTCTCCTCTTTTTCCTATGAGTACATCTCTAAACATTTTCTTTGAAGATGTTCACTGTGGCAATAAAAGCCTAGATGATGCCTAGCATGAATCTGGCAGTTCGCAGTATTTTTGCATGACCGCTTATGATAAATACGTACGAGGAGTGCTTTGGTCGTGTCAATGGCACCACATATTCGTTTAGTCAGCCATGAATGTAGGGAGCTGTAGGGCATAATACCTTGAAAATTGTTCAAGTGTACACGCTGTATCATTTTGATTTTGCTGTTCCAAAAAAAAAGGACGTGAAGAGATACGGCTAGAAAATGTGAGAAAAAACTCACAGTTCAAAGAAGCGCCTGAACTGTTCTCATTACACCTGACCCAACATAGGTAGTTCTTTCATCGTCGTATTTCTTGTAACTATGCAAACTGGAAAGCAAGATGGCGGAAGATGAAAAAGACAACCAACTCCACAGCCGTATATTTTATTATATTTCACGGATAAATTACTTCACCAGTAGCTATGGCATTTTTTGTGGCGTTTTAAGGTGTTCAAGGGCCTATTTCAAAAGTTGTTCGTAGTAGCCCTACTGATGTGATATGTAGTGGAAGTTATCTAAACTGTTATTATTGCGCTCATAAGCGTGCAGATAAAACGGATAATTTCACTTTCTCAACTTTACAAATGCAAACTATCGCTTGGCCGTTGTGATTGTGAAAACAGCAATCACGTAATTTCACTGAGCACAGCATCGGCCACTGAGCAACGAAGTAGAAAAGCATCTTTGTGGAGACTAGCGACAACACCCATCTCTAAATTAACATGTCCTACCTCCACAAAACTTCTGTTGGCGAAAAAATAAAAATGATTTACTCGATTCGCACACTGGCATATATTTGTCTATCTCGAATAAAACCATTTTCTCTAGAAACCATTTACAGAGCGCATGGTTTGAAGGCCGTAAAGGTCAAAAAATGTTTATACACTAAGTGAAAAAGAAAGCATGTACTTGCAGCGCTAGTAACTCGAAATTAGTGTATTCATCTGAATTAAAAAGTTTTGCCTACAATAGCAACAAATGCATAAAATTACACCCTCAAAGTGGCATTGGCAGGCAGCGAAGTCCGATGCTGCAAAATTGTAGTATCTTCGAGTTTCCTTTACCACCTTTCAGTGGCACGATAATTTTAAATGTTAAAACAAAAGACAGCCGAAAAAGACAATAAAAGAGATACTTTCAATCATTTGATTGTCGATATTATGTGCGAAACCATAAATACTTTGTAGATAGTATTGCTCTGTCTGTTGCGATGCAGTTCTCTTTTTCGACAATGAGTTATTATCACATGAGAGCCTCGTTTGAATAATTGAATGTCAATAAAGTATAAGTGTCGCTTACCGCGTGCACTATAGAAATTGATGTTATATAAGGCAGACAGCGAGGCTCTGCAGATGGTGCATATTTGACTATTTTGATGGCTGTTTACTTACGTTGATGGTTCTTTACTGAATAGCTTACTGTCAGATAGCTTACTGTCGCAGAGAACGTGAAAACTGACATCAGAACTTAGGAAGTCACACACATCTTTGCGGAAAAGTACACTCTAAGCCATACAGAACTGCGTAGCAGAAGCACCGTTGTTCATGGTGATTTTACTAATTCGAACATAATTGTCTTAGGTGACAACATTTAAATCCTCAGGGCAAACATTGCCTTTGTCAAAATGAAGCTGGTTATTCTTTGAGCTATGCATAAACGTACCAGCGCTTACACGACTTGACAACCAGTGGCGTGAAAGTAGACTTGAGGAAAGATACCAGTGCATGAGATCTCCTATTATTTTCCGATACCCCAGGACCAAGCATGACCGTCGATACGGCTTGCTCGTCAACGATGACAGCCCTGAGCGAAGCGCTGCTCGCGATTCGATCAGGACGCTGCGAGGCGGCCATCGTGGGAGGAGCCAGCGTAACCCTCGATCCGCACTTCATGAAAAACTTCCAGACCTTGGGCGTCCTGTCGACCGACGGGAAGTGCAGGCCATTTGATATAGGCGGTGAGAGTTTCTTTCAGCGCTAGATTCGAGAAATGGAGAGCGAAGAACAATTGAAGACTGTGTTGCCAACCAGGGCAAAAAGTTCGGCAGAAATCGATGTTGTGCGAAGCGTGTGTAGGGATAGTGACTATGAGTCTGGTGTAATATTCTTTGCTGCGAGAAAGGTTACGACATATCTTCAAAGATATGCATGAATGTCATAGGCGCAGACATATAACGAACAGTCAGATATATTTTATATAACCATTTGTTTACAGCTGTGTAACGATGCCAATAGTAACGTGGTATTAGCAACAGCAGAAGCTTTTAGTTATGTAGCGCTTGTGCTGGCGAAGGTGATAGCCATAGATAATGCCAAGTAGACCGACTTCAGTTGTTGGCGATTAAGTCTGCAGCTCTCGGTAACCCGACCCGACCCCTGTGTCCTAGGCAGCGAAAGAAAGAGACGCACAGAGAAAGAGATAGAAACTAACATATTCAAAAAAAGATACTGGAAACATGTAGTTTGCTGGATAGTGTAGAAAGAGAAATATATTCAGCAAGTGGCACGCCTTCTATTCAAATTTTTCTATCTTCGTCCTCGTCTTCCTTTTTTTGATACAGCCAAACTCATTATATGCACAGATGACACCAGTCTATTTTTTCAGAAAGCTCGACACTTCTAAATATTAAAGGTAATGAAGCGCTATCAAATATTAGTTACTGGATGACTCAAAAGCACTTATAAATTAACATTAGCAAAACTAAGGAAATATGGTTTCGACCACGGAACAAGAATGTTCAAGTAGCCCCGTTAACGTTAAATAATGCAGAAATTGAGTTCGTATTGTCAATAAAAACTTTTCGACATCTATTTCAATGAGCACATATTAAGGAATGACCATAAGAATTACCTAATTAGCAAACTATTGAGTGCAATAAGTGTCATGCACTTATGCCCTATAAGCATCAACATGTTATATATTTCTCCGTTTGTACCAAGACTTCATTACAGATTACTGGATTGGGGCACTACAACGAAAGAAAACATTTACAAGCTCGCAGTTTAAAAAAAAAACGCCTGATTTGATTAGCATACAAGGTTTCATACGTCTCACACAATAGTGACCTCTTTATAAAAAACAACACTGTCTAGGTAAAGGCAATCTTTAAGTATCATTTTTGTCGACAGTGTAAAAGTATAATTTATTTCTACAGTATAAATCTAACCCAATGAAAAAAAAACTAGTACTCTACAAACACTAGCCGGAATACAGGCTATCCTACTAAAGTATAATATACGCAAACCTGAAGAATGGCAAAATCAAGAAATGTCGCGCTAACTATGGTCAACAAATGCTTCGGTTCACGCTCCCAGCTTTAATAAATAGAATCAGTAAAGAGCAGCTTTTTATTATTCGCGAAACTTCATTTAAAGAGCTACGGAAAAATTTCACCACAATATCATTATTATGAATATGCTTCATAAATAACACCATCTTTTTTTCTTTTTCGTACTTCGCCGTTTCTGAAGGCGAAAATTCATTTTATTAGATTTTCTTTATTATGCCTATAAAAGCAGGTTAACTTTTTTGCTTGAAGGATAGTCTTGTACAGTATATTACATGTACATATTTGTTTTCGCGTGAAGGATATTCATGTATATTATAATATGTATACAATTAATTTCCCAGTTTTTTTTTCTTCTTGTTTTTTGTTCGTTACCACCTTTTACGCTGTAGCACGTGTAGGGTGGCCAGGACGATTGTATGAGGTTTTTCCCCAGGTCTCCCACAAGATCATGTTTGTAAATAAATAAATAAATAAATAAATACTTAAATGATAGTTACAAAAACAATAATAATAATAATAATAATATAATAATAATAATAATAATAATAATAATAATTGCACCTTCATGGGTGAGAATAACGTAGCAAGTGAAAGGACGCAGATGTGAAAACTCGTCGAGAGCCGAAAGCTGCACGTCTGGCCTTGGAGATTTCCTGACGCTTTCTTCTTTAGATTATTGCGCAGGCGTTTCGGTTTCGGCAAGTACTGATTAGAAAGCGCACGCTTCCTCTCGACATAACTTGAATGCTAATATTCTCTTCGTATATCGCTTTGATCAGCAGTGTACGAAGTATCATCTGCAGGCAATTCTCTTACACAAGATGGCGTTCCGTAGTAGGCTTATTTGTCGTCTTCCGGGCCCTGCAGCACTTTTTAAAGAAACGGTAGAGACCCCATTCTAATGCAATCTACTACTTTTAATGCTGTCGACAAGTCCGCGTCATTTAAGATCAACACAATGCGAACCTAGTGGACGATTTACTTGCATAGAAGCGACTGCCAGCAAATAGATCCTGCCTCATAATGCGTCACCCCACTCACCTGCAGTTAGGGCACCCAACAGCATCAATACGCCAAAGGGACCCTGTTCAGCAAGTGAAACACGTAGCGTTCAATACACATCCACATTCTAGCTATCTCAGTTTGGGGCCTGTACCTGTAAGTTACAATTTCGTGTGCGCCTTATGTCTAATTGACACGTGTCCATTCAACGAGAGTTGCTACAAATGGCGGCTTGAGACGAGGAGTAGAAGTAGGGGTGGAGGAGGTGAAATCTGTGAATTTCACTTAAAACACTATTCAATAAAATTCCATACATCATCACAGGTAGGCGTCCCGGGCAAATGTCCTTTATAGATACTTAGGCGCCAAAATTGCAATCATAGGTATTCATTGTTCCATTCCCAGTCTCGCACACAGCGGAAAAAGTACTCGCTCTGCTTCGGTTTGGAAACTTATATGCTCATAACAGGTCGGCCAGACTCTTCTCAAATTACACTTTTGTGCAGGTCATCATAATCATCCGACTAACAACGTCCAATGCAGGACAAAGTCCTCTCCCATGTTTCACCAATCAACGTGGTCCTATGCTTGCTGCTGCCACGTTGCAAAAGCTTTTTATTTTCATCTGTCTACTGAACTCTCTGTCCCCCCTACACTCATTGACCTTCGCTAGGAATCCTGTCAATCATCCTTATTAGCCAGCATTTACACGCAGGTATTTAAAACCATATACCGGAGTAGCCTGGATGTCTTGGTAAAACGTTATACCGTTCTGTTATGTTTGCAGATAAGCTTACCCATAATACCTGTGTTTGCCAACGCAGGCGGTGGCTACGTTCGCAGTGAAGCCGTCGGTGCGTTCTTCCTTCAGAAGTTTTGTGACGCTCGACGTGTATACGCAAGGGTGGTGAACGCCAGCACCAATTCAGATGGTTACAAGGAACTGGGTGAGTCCGCTATGTCACGAACTATTCCTACCTTGAATTCATGTGCTAATGGGGCTTGGAGCTAAAGGAACGCTCTTACATGATGTGGCGTCTCCCCCACCACGTTTATAAGGCGGCATTAAACGTTTCATTTTACAATCGCAATAGTTCTCAACTACCTTTGTTTTTTATGCTTGCCATTTGTGCGAAACAATTGCGTCTGACACCCTATTTTCTTCATTGTTTGCAATGTCTTTAGATGCCTTGCTAAATTGAATGGCTACGCTATTTTCTCCACACAAAGTAGAAAACAGAACTGTGAGCCACTGCACGCAATTGTTATATTGATGCGTGTCCTAATTTGCAATTATGCGTAGTCATTATGGCGTCCCATTACAAGCCGAATGTCATCACAACTTACGTGCCGCGCACACAACAGCTGATACCATTGTTACCAACACGCATTTGCTATTTGCCGCTGTCTGCTATAGCAAATCGATGCCTAGATATGAGCTCGCGTCAACAGTTCGCAGTATGCGTCAAATTTCTTATTTCAGGAGGATCTATCCACATTGAGTGCCACTTGCGAGAACCAAACAGTAATGCAAGAAAGAGCGGCAGAGATTAAAAAAGGAAGTTTGAGGCAGTGAGAAGGCATTGTCCGTCTAGGTAGAACAGTGGCTAGGTTGGCCGGCTTCTGAGGCGAAGGTCGTGGGTTTGATTCCGGCAGTGGGGATGAAATTTCGAAGGAGGCGAAATGGTAGAGACACATGCGCTGTGCGATGTCAGTGCACGTTAAAGAACACCGGATGGTCGAAATTTCCAAAGCCCTTCAATATGGCATCTCTCATAAACATATGGTTATGAACGTAAAACCTCGGATGTTATTAGAAGCCGTTCCTGACCGAAGCAGTGTCTTTACGGTCCTTATCCTATAGTAATCTATCGAACACACTCGATCAGTATACCAAGTAGACTGAAAACTCGGGCAATGATTAAAAGTGTGCTCTCTCAATATTTAAACCATGATGATAATACATGATATGGTCAAGCGGGCAGTGGAGAAAAACCTGCGATTCGATGTTTTGTTCATAAAGCATTCATATCAAAAATAAAATAAAAAGAAACTGCTCATAGAATTATTTATTTAATGTTGCTGTATTGTCAACAACCCCGTTTTACAGGTGATTTTTCATTGCACTGTGGGAACTGTTCTCGTCGTGAGACAAATTGCTTTCTACTGAGAATTGCCTACCTGTATTAAATGGGCTCATTTATTACCATCATTGCTGCCAATAGGTTCATGACCTTGGCCTAGGACTTCCTGTGGTAATTGTGCTGAAAAAAGCTGGCTGAAATCGCGAGGCATCTATTAGAAGTGTGGCAGCTGCAAAAGCTTTTGTCATATGCCGGCTTAAGAGTCGACGGGTAGCGGTAGCTCGAACCATAATAGAATTCACGGAGGCTCATTAAGTGTCACTCGAGAGGGAGAACCAGTATAGCGTTCACTCATATTCACTGCAATTACTACCGGGGACGAAGATGGCACCATTTAGCAATCAAGGAGCCCGTCACTGTGAGTGGACGTTTGAAGCACCACTTGAAACATCCGATACTGACAATGTCGCGTTAACGACAGCGCATATTTGAAGACGGCTCAATAAATTCATTCGAGTGGGGATAGGTCGGTGACTAAGTAGGAACCGTCATGCACGAGCGCGAACTTTGAAGAGACACCAGGAGCAGTGGCTGGAAGGGAAAGCCACACAGGCACTGCAGGAAGGCAGGTGGGCGCGGAAGCAGTGCTGCTGCGCATGCTGTTCTGGCACTCTTGGCCGTTGGAGGTGAAAGCCCGTGACAGGTCATGGCACTTTGAGTTCCTCTTCGATAAACAGTGTACTGCGATTTTGTACAAGGGACGCGCGCTATTCATATTCACTTACTTTTGCTTCTCCCAGGCGTCCCGTTTCCTTCGTCCGTTGGGCATGAGAAGCTTCTCCGTGACTCCTACAATGAGGTCAACGCCGACCCGGCCAAAGTGGTTTACGTCGAGGCGCACGGCACCGGGACCAAGGTCGGCGGCACCCAGGAGTTGGAGGCGATTAGCAACGTGCTGTGCACACCAGAGCGCGAGAAACCGCTCTTGATTGGATCTGTCAAAAGCAATATGGGACACTCCGAAAGCGCCTCTGGTAATTTCGTTGAGGCTAATCAGGAGCCTCTGCACAGTCCACTAGCAGACCGTAGCGACTTTTCTTTCAATATGTGTAAGCTTATCTCGGTATAATGATTGCTTTGCACGCCTATAATCACAATTTATTGACGTTGCTGCGGTGAGCGAGGCTTTGTCAGCCCAATATTTACTTTTGAGCGTTTATTGTTAGCGCTCATCCAAATTTTACTGTTGTTGCATGATGATGTTAGTAAGACCATCCGAACTCAAAGAATAAGTTTTTGCTGTTATTAGGTAGAGTTCGTTTGGTGATTGCAAGTATCTTCTGACAACGTCATATGTTCTTACGTAACAATATGTGCTTGCTAAGCCACACCAAGTGAAAGCAAACTATAGTATAGACTATTTAAGCTGCACTAAGCTTTTGAAGGGTCTGTGGTTAATATATTTATGTATTAATGAAACTGCTACAATTTTACCTCTTCACGTACCTGCAACTGCATAAACAGGAAAAATGTCCGTCTTTCCATCTGGATCACATAAGACGATTGTCGGCGGAAAGACAAACACAGGAATAATTGTACTTTGCGGTGCTAACTTGGAACCGTAGACGCCCACGTTTCAAATCAAGCATCTGAATCACTTAGCTACACATTATTTTCTTTTTATGACTGTGTTGCGATTTCACATGAAAAACACACATACACAAAATTCGACAAAAACACCCTCCCCCCCCCAAATCATTATAAGCAATAATGGTATAGTAACCATTATAAACAAGCATGTGCAGATATTTAGAATCGATTCAATGAAATCACATTTTCTATATATATTGCTATATAGGCAGTTGCCCCCGAATTCCATATGCTTCTCCTGCTGTCGGAACAAGGGTAATGGCCACTGTTTATTTCTCATTTGGAGTGAAAATTGCCGAAGTGGCTGCCACAAAGGGGAAAAGGCACTTTTTTGGAAATATTGTCAGCGCTACTTGTGCTAGCTGAACGGTAACAATCACACGTGCTCGGAATAGCGAAAAGAATCCTTTGAATATCTCTATCAGTTATGGATTGTTGTTTCTCGCGGCGCATTTCTTTATGCCTTATGCTCGTCGCGTGCTCAGAATCATCTTTCTCCGAAGTGAGCTCATCAGTGCCATCACTTTCTCAATCAATCAATCAACCAATTATTTAATCAATCGATCAAATATTCAATCAATCAATCAATCAGTTTATTTGGCATTCGTTGCAGCAAGATAACGAATGCGAGGACATGAACGAAACGCTGCTATCAAGCAGCTTGACAAAGGTTCTTGCCCCAATTCCTGGCACCCAAAGTAAACGACGTACCATACATACAAACATCTCTTGTTCTACATTTTCACTAGAAGTTTCTGGTCCTCATATGTAGCCAAGTAGGTAACAAAAGTAAATATATATATCTGAAGAAATACTTGACAATTATGAGGCACGATGTTTGGTTACACAAAACAGAAAATGTAAAACAGTGCATCACGGAAGTGGACATAATGTACAGTAATGACTGTGCGCACATAACTGCACACAATGCGACAAACTTGTATACGCTGTATGGACTATTAAGCATTCATATATACACATCACAACTGTGTTGACACAAAAAAGAAGCATGATATCAAGTCAGCTTTCAAAAGAAGAAAAATAACTGATAATATATGAACAGAACATGTAACTGACAAATTGTTTCATAGTGATAGCGTAATGTGCCCTACTGTCCTGAAGACAAATGATCAAGCACATACCGCTTGATTGTGCTTCATGAAGAATTTTCTATTCGAATGTCATTTCTTTCATTCATTGAGCAAGCGTTGTACACGGTATGACAGGCTGCTCATTCCATATTTCGTGTGCGAATAAGTATGAGCCATTTGTCTCATGTTGTATGAAATAGATTTTGGTATAGTCAGATTGCATACCAACAAGAAACAGTGGTTGTTACCTCCGAAGTATTTTTGACATTTTAGAGCGAGAGTGAGATTACACAAATTCGCAAATGGGCAGATCGCAAGGATTGAAAATGGCTCTCCAGTATGGGCTTCGTACTGAGCAGGTGCTATGCGATGAACTGCTTTTCTCTGAAGCAAACTCAACCTATGCAAAATGACTTTTGTAGTGTCACCCCATACTAAGTGACAATGCGTTAAATGGCTCCCATGACGTCGCAGCTTTTCTCCCCCATACTGAAAGTGGCTTTACCCAACGCTTAAAAAATTCTGAGGCGCTCGTACCAGCGGAGCCGTGGAGTGAGGCCCGTTGGTAACTACTTTATGTTTTTTGTTTGCCTAGTAAAGTTTACTTCTCCTGCAGTAGCACATATCTTATGTGATGCCCTTTTAGGCCTTCCAGTTGTTGTTTTGTGGGCGAGAGCGCCTGAATGGTAGCCGTTAAACATCGAAATTTTTCGCTACCTGGAAGTGGCCAAAACTCAACAGAATGGCTTCGTTTTGGTCCCAATATAAATATAGCTTCGGAATCTTTGGCATCCCCGTACAACTAAAAGAGAAAAAACAAGAAACGCAGAGAGAGTTAACCAGGCTTGACTCGACTATCTACCTGATCAATGAACGTATAATACTATCAGACTTCTCAGAAATCAAGGACATGGCATGGCCAGTTTTTCATTTCTTTTTTTTTTTTGATGGGGGAGGTGTAGGGGGAAGTCGACTCTTAGGAACTTGTGGGGTGCCTATTACACATGTGCTACCGATACAGGGGTGACAGAGGTGTATTTTGTGCATATTGGTTAACGTAACATTTAGACCGCGGTTTCTCAAACTGCGTTTCACGGATCCTAGGTGTTCCGCAGGTCCCTACTTGGGATATCCTTAGTAACCGAGCAGTTCTTCCTGGTACCACACTCGCCAAGTCAATTAGGTTGCGTTCGTGAAGTGAGATTGATCTAAGGAACATCCTATACTATCACACCATTATTCGTCGATTAAAGTTAGGTTTTGAACGTCAGTGATGAAACATTTACCACGAAAGTGTTTTTGCTGAGGTCCACTACGACTCGAGCGACACATTCCTGTGGTGAATATTGTGTTCTAAATTATAAACTAAATGATGAAAAAGCAAAAGAAACACTACAAGGAGAAGTTCCCTTGCCAGGAGCTAGACATACAACCCCCTGCTCCGCAAATCGTGGTGCGAGCCGACTAGGCCACAGGGCGTACGCTCTCCAGTTGGCTAATGACGAGCTATTTATACACAATATTCACAGCTGGCAGTACTCAGAGATCGACAATTTCAGCGTGTTCTTGTTGTCACTGGTGAGATGGCTCGAAGGGTCTGGAGGGTGTGCTTTGAGTCACTGCCCCGCACATTGACATGCATGCGCGTCTCCACAGGGCGTGCTCTTCCGTGCACCTACACTTACCTAGCTATTCGGGTGGTTGGTACGTCTTGGGCTTCTGCTGGAAGCGCACGTTGAAGTTACAAATAGCATGAGGTCACTTCGCTCACTGCAACGGCCTCCTTGCTTACGAAGGGAGTTGCCCTGCTACTTACTAAATTACTTTATCACTACTTAAACACCTCCAAATTTCCCAATATCTGGAAAACTACATGTATTTTTTCCAACATTTAAATAGGGATCTAAAACTGATGTTTGTAATTAGCACCCCATTTTTTTATTGTGTACCACATCCAAGGACTTTGAGGTATACCTTTTCGAAACATATTGTACTTTATCATGAGAATTTATACATCCCCAACGAATACGTGTTTCTCCCAGGTTGCTCAACCAGCCAAATCTTGCTTGACCTATGACGCAAATCTCCCCACCTATTTCTCACAGCGGACTGGTTGACGTAGCTTACTGGGGCCTGAGCAAGGTTTTTGACGTCGTCGGCCACTAACTGAATCTAGTTGTGCTTGCACACTTGTTTGTAGACTCTTCTGTTTGAATTTCTTGCAAAGCTCTCTGCTTGTTAGATCATGTAATCTTGCCTTAAATGGTTAATTGGCTTTCTTGTACAAATTGACTAGTGGTGTCCCTCGGGGGTTGGTATTAGGCCCAATCTTGTATTTAATATACCATATTTAAGTTTCTATTGAAATTTGTTAATCTGTTTTCTTGTATGCCGATGGCATCAAAATGGTTAGGCAAAATAATTCAGTGAATAACTATCGCTTACTGGAGTCAGGCTTGGGTTCTTTCTGCGAATGAAGATTTTAAAGCGGTGTTCGAAGGCTTCCCGGGACTATCACTCGTTTGCTCACTTGAGATACCAACGTGACAAGTGGCTTGCCTTATTCCACTCAAGAAGCATTTTTCTAACTTCGGCGCCATCGCTCACAGGTATCCCTGCTGTTGCCAAAGTGATCCTCGCCATGGAGACCGGTACAATAGCGCCAACTCTGCACTTCACCGCGCCACACCCGGACATGACCTCGTTGTGCGACGGCCGTGTGAAAGTAGTTGACAAGGCAATGCCATTCGACGGAGGCATGGTAGGCATCAGCTCTCAGGGCATTGGTGGTGCCAACGCACACGCTATCTTGGATTCCAACCCAGGACCCCACGTGGATAGTTTTCCTCGTGAGAAGCCAGATATCCCGAGGCTTGTTCTAATGTCTGGAAGGACCCAGGAGGCACTGACGGTGAGTTTTATGTAGAAAATTTTACGTTTTGTTCTACAAAACTGCTCAAACATGTGCAATGAGACACGCAAATCTTCATATAATTGATGCACTATAAGTTACCTATGGCAACGTTTTCAGTGAAACACTGCAGCCAGTTAAGCGACAGCGAGTCGACATGTGCCACTATAGATGAGAACATGGTATATTCAAATTGTGATGCCATAGGAACAGCGTAAGTTGCACAATATTTCTAAATAGGTGCTCAGGATTAACGCCGAATGGCCTGCCAGAAAGCAGAGCAGCAAAACATAATAAATTGAGCCAGACACAACGCATGCTTGGTGGTTTGTTTAGCCTGAAATATTTACTGCGTGTACGTAATCAAATAGTTGCACGTCATCAGAATCCACAATGCCCACAAGGTGTGCTCTCTAGACAGCGTGAGTAAAAAGGTTATGTGTACCTAAATGCAAGACACACACACACACATGTCCGATATATATATATATATATATATATATATATATATATATATATATATATATATATATATATATATATATATATATATATATATAGTGGGAGTAATAATTCAATGGGCCAGTTAGTCTTCGTGAAGGTATGGGATATGGCACAACGGGAGCGTTGTCAACAAGGATAAATATATTTATTTTCCAACAGTTTCAGAAGGGGTCCTCCCTTCATCAGGGGATGAGTTATACTGACATGAGCTTCCAAACTTCGATGCTGCCGCGTCCCTCTCGCCTTGAAAGATGTTTGCGATAGTGAGAGGGAACTAAAAAGGAAAGAAAAACCAAAAAAGGGGAAAGAAAAAGACGAAAAAGAAAAAAAAAGAAAGTAAAAAAGAAGAAGAACCACTGTCAACACTGAGAACGAAAGCAACTGTCCATGTACGTCCACATACGGTTCATATCACGTGCTGTTCAGTTCTCGACGTGTGTCGGGCCACCCAAGATTGTCGCCGCGGTGCCGGGAGGGTCCGTAACGGCGTGCGTAAAGAAAGGGTTTCCCCGTAATGGGTCGGTCGCCGTGCGGCGTGCATAAAGGAAGGGTTTCCCGTTAATGGGTAGGTCGGCTTTCGCTTATCTTCGGTTCGTCGTTACCTTCATAGTCATCAGTGGTAGGGCGAACGTACACTTTTGAATTCATGTGAAGAAAATAAGGACTGTTAGCACGTGGCGAAGTCAGACAGATAAAATCATGGGTTCTGAAGCCATGTCTATAAACTCACCCAGACTATATATATATAGATATATAATATATTATATTTAGATATATCTAGTATAGATATCTAGTTTGTTATAATATATATATATATATATTTATATATATATATATATATATATATATATATATATATATATATATAATATTATTATATATAATAGAAATGAGATCCAACGGACAATATTGCCATTGCCAGGAAAGTCTAGAAGTTATTTGAGTTAATTGACCTAATCATAATGCAATTGTGAAGAAAGAGAAGTGGGTGAAAAGATAGCTTCTCGTGGGAAGGAACTTGCCGTGTGTTTGTGGTAGAGTGTCCACTTCGGCTGTGGGAGGTAGTGGGTTCGAACTCACGTGCCGCCAGATACCCAGCACCTCCACCAAATGTGACGGGCCGCGATATAGGTGTATAGGGTAGTGTTAACAGGGAATCGGCAGCCGAACAAGATGGCCGAGTTGCCTCTCGCGCAAGCGCTTAACGCGCAGACGTTTTCGTCATCTTCGTCAAGTGCCACGCTTGCTTATGTCGGTGATACACCGTAACAATATAAATTTTGAGCCTTTTTTTGCACCAGCACAGCTTGAAAACGCTCCCGCGCCAAAAAAGAAAGATGTCAAAGTAGATGGCAAACAAAGCTACAAAAAATAATACCTTAAAATTTCATGCATGCATTGTCCCTGATTTGGGTGAAATTGCATGATTTAACACAAATATTTACGTTCATGTGAAGTCAGTTGTCTTGTGCTGCCATACCATGCTCATCATGTTTTTACACGTGGTACCAAAATCATTCTTTCCACATCCTATGGAAGCTTAATTGCTGAGGCATTGCCTCTAATATATGTTGGATGATGTGCGCTCGATTTCAAAACACAACGGCCACATTGGAAGGATTATGAAACAGATAAAGGTTCACTTAGAGGCACATTCCACAGCACCACATATCATATTTGCTAAAGGGTTGACCATTGCGGCATCTCTTGATTTTTATATTGAGAGTCACTCAATCGAAACTCCCTTATTCTTTGAACTGCAATTGTTAAGAAGGGAGAGCTAGGAATGGCCTACAGAGCTGCAAATTTTGCTTTTTAAAATAAAAAGGCTGCAAAGCAGAAGCAAGTAAACTGTTGCTTCTCATTTCTACTTCAAAAGCATTCTAGGTTTCCCTGATAAACAGCCATGTAATCTGGAGGGAGGTGATTGATCAAGCTCTTGAGATCTTGAGAGGTACACCCCTACCTTAATTTAAAGTTATTTCGAAGGCAGTTCATTTTTTCTTCATTTTATTACTGCGTTTGCAGCGTACACTAAGCCGAGTGGAGGCCGAAGGACCATATCCGGACTCTGCCTACGCCCTACTGAACCAAATCGGGCCAGCGAAGTGTCAAGCAGTTCCCGTATCGAGGATATGCCATCGTGCCAGTAGGACGGCGTCAACAAGGAGGTGATCAAGATCGTGGAGAGGGTACCATCTGAAAAGCGACCCCTCTGGTTTGTCTTCACTGGAGTCGGCTGCCAGTGGAATGGCATGGCACGCCAGATGATGCAGTTCGACATCTTCGCCGAATCCATTCGGAAGTCCCATGCACTCTTGAAAGAGAAATTCGGAGAAGACTTGATGGATATGCTGATCTCTCACGAGCCTCAGTGCAAAACGATTACGACATGTTTTGTCTCCATTGCGGCAGTCCAGGCATGTACCATCAGTACTATTGATATATACAGTATGTGTCAGCTTTGAAAACAGTGTGAAAACAGAATGAAGTCCTATGAAAAGGCCAGACAAGCAGAGACGAACAACTCTGTGCACGCTTATTACAACGAAAAATGCATATGAAAACTGAGAACCAAAATGCTTTCGCGCTGTTTTCAACATGGTAGCCTTTACCAACGAGCGCCTGAGGACATCCTTCCGGGACATGTATGATTTTTGGTGTTGCTGTATTAAAAGTCAAGGTAACATTTGATGCAGTACCTCTGGTCAATAAACCACGGTGCTCTGTCAAATGGCTGTAGAGCTCACCGGTAGCTAATCATATGTTTTTAACCATGCCTTCTATTTTTATGCGTTGTGATGACTTGAGAGAATGTGCCCCTAAATTTTTATGCAGTGACAGTATTCCACTTCTGGTGTAATCATGAAGGCTGCTTGTTCAAAGGTAACAATTCGTTTTACACAGCATAAAAAATGACGGGGGACTGGTTCCTAAGGAACAATTATTTACAAAATGACACAACAATACTTATCAGAAAATGCTAGAAAGCTTGTTCATATGCTCGACCCAGTATGCAGCCGTTAATAGGACATACGTAATAGTGCATCTTGATGTAGAGAAACGAGTTGTTCGATGACAATGCTATTATTGAGGTGACATCACATAGATCATCAAAATTGTGAATATGGTAACAGAGTAAAGGGGCATGCAGATGCTTAAGAGTCCACCACTCTGTTAGATCGCGAGCCGGATGGGCGCTCACAATCTCTGAAACGAAAAAAAAAACGCCTTCTAGAGTGTCTTCCTACTAGGCTGTTTGGACACACTAAAACTGGGAGAATCTAGCGTTGCGTCATTCCTTTGCGATTGCCCAGGAAAAGTGTGCATTTGTAGTTCGATATGTGGAGGCGAATCAACTTTTCAACAGAAGCTTTCCTTCCTGACATTTCTAGAACGAGGTGGTACAGCAAAGCAGTTTCAAGCGGACGGCCTTTTCATTGCCCCCCATGACCCTTTCCATGCTAAGCTGCGTGCGGCGTACCAAGCTGGTGTGGTGTCGTGGCCACATCGAGTGCATAAGTAATACGAAGACCGATTTTTTTTTCGCCCTGCGACCGGAAACAATTGCTCCCACCTGGCCTAGTGCACATTGCAGTGTGGCGTGTCATCGCACCATCGGACATTTTCATGGAACTTATGCCTTCCATCTGAAAATTCGTTATGAACACATGTGACTAGTTCGTGTTTTCGTACGTTAAAAGTAAATTAGTGTGTCGAGAAAGGAGAGGCGAAGCGGTCGCGACAAGCCCATGCTGAGGTAAAGGCTTTATTCGGAACGTAGACGTAGGTGGAGTCAATGCTGCAGCGTCCAGCCAGGTGCCAAAGCTAGGCCGTTCTCCAATGCTACGTGGCTTTCGCTGCACAACCCACGCAACTCGCATCTTTTTCGGAGTGGACAGCTAGCCAAATCTGGCTTGGCGCTACAAGTGCATATATGTGCCATACGTGTCATATGAAGTTCTGTTTGAATGGGTTGAATATGCAGTGTACTCTGTCATCTGAGTGCACGTTAGAGAACACCAGATAGTCAAAGTTTGCGGAGATATTCACTACGGCGTCTCTCATAATCCTATTGCGGTTTTGGGAGGTAAACACCACATATTACTATTATAGGGTGTAATCTGACAAAGTATCAAATCTGAGTTATCTCAACTGATGATAGCCCCACAGTAATGTGCAAGCACGTAAGAACCGAGTATTCCAGTTATAACAAGGAATTGATTACAAATTTGTCATAGAATAAAGTAGATCACAAAGTAGTGATGGTAACCACATTGAGATTTGTTTTTTTCTTCTCTAGTACTTCAGGTGATTGTAAAAGCAGATATCTCAATTCGCAGTATACACAAACGAAATACAATCGTCAATACAACATTCGAGAGTAAGTAATAAAGCAATCGAACGCACAGTAAGCGAGAGCCGAGGAGAGAATCTAACTTGGTGGAAGAAGCTTTCCAGGTCTTTACCTTCCAAAAAACCACCCCTATAGTGCCAACGGAAGAGGCTGTTCTGTTGCAGTGCATGCACGTTCACATGCGAACGGTTCTCTTGGTTTCGACAAGTTAGCGCATAGCTGCGACGAGAGCGCAAACTTCTTCTTCTTCTTCTTCTTGGGGTTCAACGTCCTAAAAGCACCATATGATTATGAAGAGACGCCGTAGTCAACAGACCAAGAAATTTCGACAACCTGGGGCTGTTTAACGTGCACCTAAATGTAGGCACACGGGCTTGAAGCACTTCCAACTCAATCAAAATGTGACCGCCACAGCATAATCTTGATTACGCGACCTGCCGATCAGCAGCCGAGCGCCTTAGCCACTAGACAACCGTTGCGGGGTGCGATGAGAGTGCTGATAGCAGTGTTTTTCACAGCGGCACCTGGGCAGAGTCTTAGGTCAATTGATGGTCTACCCTGGTTTAACCTTTGTGGATGGCAAGACGGACTGCAGTGACGTCAGCTGTGGCGAGGTCATGTTAGATGTCGGCAATGATGCGATCTGTGTCTTTCTGTTGCAAAATGTCTCTTCAGTAGGCCTATTACTTTACGCTTGCTATTTGGTGCACTTGTCAAAGTGCCTTATCTGATTGCGATGTACCCACAATGTCTCCGATGACGTCTTGTCACGGCATGAAGTTTGTATCCTTAATTTAACCGACACAGATATGTTTTTAATCCCTTAAGCACTGAGGACCACGTATGCTCATTATGAGCGGTCGTCTCTGTTTTCCTTATGAAAACCTATGTTCGTCATGGCTTTTCGACAACGTTTCAAGAGGTTTTTGACGAGCCAAGCTTGTCAAATAGTGCATTACTGTTCATTACTTGCAAGGCAGTAGGGTTCCACTAATTTGCCCTTTGATTTCTTAAGATCGTGCGTTAAATATGAGAAATTGCGCACGCCTACTTTACGGAGCTTATAAACAAACATGGACACAACCATGAGGCTTAGCTTCGTGGTAAATCTTTTTGCTTTAGATGACGAAAGTTCGAATAATTATGAAATTTGTGCTCCTTTTTATTGCTGTTCTACAGTTTGAAAACTATTAAAAAATAAATTCCCAGGATGGGGGTACTACAAGACAGGGCGAAAAATGAGGAGTAGCCCATTATTTCGTTCCGGATAATGTTTTTGCGAGTATTTTTCTCTTTTATTCATGTTACTCAAGCATTTCAAGACACAAGATAGTTTGACTAATTTCGAATTAGCGTACGTGATTTATTCGGCACTTCAGATTCAACAGTTCGCAGGTGCACTATAATGCAATTCGCGTACAATGCTTACAAGCATTAAGAAAGTCGCCTAAATTGCACTTCTCACTGCTGCAATGCAAGGGAACACATGGAGACCACGCTATGACTATAGTTAAATTTTTTGCTTATGTAAACTCGTTTGGGTCATTTGTTGCCAGTGTTTTCCAGTGCCCTGTCGACTCACGCGTCTACCACACGTTGATATGTTGCGCCACCTTACTGCATCCAGCGAACCTGGTGGCTTAAGTCGGTTTCGTAATGCGGCTCTAGGAGTGCGCAAAATGGTGAACTTCATACCTCTTCAATGGCTCGATAGCTTCAGTTTTCGGAATTCGAAAAAAAGCTAAACATATTTGTTACCTCCACTACGTAAAGATCACCTGGCTATATCTAAAGCGGGTGCTACTGACCTGTTGCATTGATTTATTAAAAACCTGGTGCTCAGTAGCATGCATTTCACAGCTGAAGTATACAAATAGGATAAAATAAGCGTGTAGAGGTTCCTAGTGATGCAGCGTTATGCAAAGATCCATGTCGCTTTTTTCTTTTGCCATTGAGCAATGAGGAATTTTGAAGGAAATGCCATGCGGGCAAAAGTTTGAGACTTGTGAGCAAAAAGCAAGCATTGACTATAGCAATTAGAAGAGGTATAAGTTGAGCTGGTGGGTGTTGATTCAGGTTCAACGGGGTGCATCGTGAATACCGATACGGGACGAAAAAAGCAGCACGGGACGCTTTGAGCGCAATATAAGAGAAAAAGATGCGTTCTCAAAAAGCAGTCAAAATATTTTTCTTTAAACAAATCAAGTAATCTGTATAATGTGTAAGGAAAGCTAATTAGGGTGATTAATTAGTCTGCTAGAGCACTGCGTAGGCATTTAAAGCTCCCTGCCATTTTGGAAGGTATGTAATATTGCTTTAATTTGGCGCAGCATCACAGCGGACTATCACGCCCGATGTCGAACAGGCTTTTGAGTAGTTCATGTAGCACTGTTTTTCCGGCAGCATCAGAGGTTTTTCATAATGCGGTTGAATATTTCATATGCAGGTTGCACTCGTGGACATGCTTAACGCCCTGGGGATTCAACCTGATGGCATGTTTGGTCATTCGGCTGGTGAGATTGGCTGTGCATATGCAGATGGAGGCTTGACCGCGGAACAGGTCGTGCTTTGCGCCTACTGGCGAGGCCGCTGCCTGGAAATGGGCTATGAATTTGACGGTGCCATGGCAGCAGTAGGCGAGTCACGAGTTATTTGTTCAACGCTAGCTGTTTGCTTCCTGAATGTTGAGCGAGTTAATTCGGATTGAAACTTGTAAAGATGTGTTGTCTTGTGTTCCCCTGCTCTTTTTTTTTTTGTTAATGGCTGTGTTGCTGTGCCTTTTTGAGAAAGAGTCCTTTACTTGCATGTCTTCCTGGGCAATTATTTTGAGAAGAAAAATTTTCAGGCCCCATTATTTGGTTTTGTACAACCTTGATAAAGAATACTTTGAAAATGAAGGCAGTGCAGTTGTCGGGTACTGTTTTTAGAGTATATTAATAGCTGTGATACATATTCTAAAGAAAATTAATTAGACTATGTTGGCAATAATGCATTTTGTTTGAATCAAGTGCTTATTTTTCACCAAAACCACGACCAAAGCAAAAATACATAGAAAAGGCGGGTGCATTAGCTGTTTTTAAGCTTTTGCAGTGTGGGCGTGATTTTGGAGCGTCATTCGCCATTGAATTTAAATGTGCACTGGCTAGCCCAACAGTGAATGCTTATGCATATTTGATTCAGTTGCTGAATTTCAGCTAATATCTCGGCCAAGGGTCAATCTGTGACGTTTTGCTGCAGATCAGGAATGACGCCTCATATAGAACCAATCCCCGGGTGTAGCGAACTGGTGAGGTTGTGTATGTTGATGTTGTAAAGCTTTATTTAGCTGCATCATGAGAGGTTCGAAATTTAATTACTCAAATACTCAAAAAGTTCTTATTGAAGACGGCGATAAAAGAAGGCGATAAGAGAAAGGCTTGAAGTGCCCTCAAGCTAAGGCCCCATTCATCAACGAAGCATGCAAAGAACATGTACTATCAGAGAGCGGAACTGGTTAGTAAATGTTTGACATAAAACATACAGGATTCGTTAGTGTTTCTGGTGTCATGAATTTTTTTTAGTTCGTGTTTGCACACTCTTTCTTTTTATACCGTAATGAACAAGCTGTCGTAATTATCATGGTGTGTTTGTGGGTGGAGTGGGGGGGGGGAGGGGTCTGTTTTAAACACACCCTAAAATTGTGAAACGTACCATGGTGAATACTCACACACACAAATGACGGAAGGAACTCACGCTTTACGCCCTCTGCAGAACTAGGGTGTTGAAGCAATCTGCAATTCATCATGTGCAAGCTTGAGCCCTTTTTAAGCGAGAAAACATTTAGGTTCAGTTCATGCAAGCGAGATATCAATCTAGTGTTGCATTGACGTATAACAGTGAAGTTTGCAGTAGTTAAAAGGGACACATTTGGACAGGTACGGCATATTTTGTATCTAATACTTACACATCTGGGACAAGAAATAATGGCACTAATAAAAAAAGCGCTACTTCTTGTCTGTGCTATCACATTCTAAAAGATACTACACAGATCCATAAAAACAACGTGCTACACATTTAGAAAAAAGTTTTAATTTGTACACTCACATATTTACGTGTTTCCAGTGTACTTTACTACCTTTGCTACATACCGCAAGCAGCTTGTACTGCTTGTAACTATTGCCCTTGCCAACCAGAGAAGCAGCTGACAACTATTCATGACTCATTTGCTTGTTCAAACGCTATGCCACAACCAACTTATCTTGCAGACTGCAGTTCCACGTTGCTCGATATTGGTATCACAAACGCCCCCAGTTTTTTTAGAAAATTTCGCTAACCTGCATTTTACCACCTTCACCTAATAAGAGACTAGTGCCCTTTGTGAGAAGAGAACGGTTAGTATTGAGTTAATCAGTGTGCCGGCCTTTCTTGTAGGGTGACCCCAATAAAAAAGCCGTTAGCAATGTGTTACTAACGTGTAATGAATATCGCAGTCTACAAGTAAGAAGCAAAATTTCTCAAGAAGCAAAATATGCACACGTTTAACAAGCAAGCGGAGACGAACATAAGCTTGCAGGTTAAAGTCGCGTTTAGATTCAATAAATGATTATTCAATATCGAGAGAAAAAAAGAGTTGCGTCCAGCGTGAAGCGTGAAGAAACATCAGTTCAGTGGTTCGGCAGCGTCTACTTTGTTATTGATACTATGGTAGTTTAGGCTTTTGTATCGGTATGTGGGATTACGTATAGATTAGATTTTCACGCTAAAGAACATCTTACAGTCCTTGGCACACCAGTTGCTGCTGCAGTTACATTAGCCCCTAGCACGAGCCACTCTCCTCCTTCTAACTGTGTGACTACCACACCTCCCATGACTGAGGCAGATTTGGTATAGACACGTCTAAGAATCTGAGCTTGGCAATGAACGTGCACATTGATATAGATGCGCACCTAGTTTTGACGTTGGCCAATACTGCAGCCTTTGATTTGATGTGTTCCCTTAGCAAGATAAGTTTTCATAATATTGAGTAATTTTTGATGGCTGAAATTCAGGTCTAACTTGGGAAGAAGCGAAACAACGCTGCCCCCCAGACGTGTACCCGGCATGCCACAACGCGGAAGATTCGGTGACAGTTTCCGGCACTGCCGAAGCGGTGGAAAAAATGGTTGAGCAACTGCAAGCTGAGAACATATTTGCCCGCAAGGTGAACAGCATGGGAGTGGCTTTCCACACCAAGCACGTCCACAGCATTGGTCCTTCTCTTCGAGAAGTTTTCGAAAAGGTAATGCGACATTACCATCAAAATAGCATGGCAAACAGGTGAACACATATTGCTGAAGTAATATTTTTGAATGATCTCATGAATAGTACTGTTGTGTAGTCGAACTCAGGTGCATCGCCAACAACCTATACCACTAAGAAAAAAGCGTTCTTTGGCAAGGTTTGCAAAAACGGCGTGTGCTCTGAGCACCCGCTAAATGCTTATTCTAAAGAATGTTGATCCTTCCGCTCACATATATTGAGGCTTGGGCTAATACTGAACAAGGGAATCTTGACAAGGAAGCGCGAATTCTAAAGCCCGGAGGGAAGCTATAGGACCAGGGACAACGCACCTCCCATGTCCTTCTTTACCTTGTGTGCTGTGTATTTCGCGTCGTCCCTCAGTTACCGCAAACATTGTCATCTAGTCGTGACATAATTGAACTTCGATTAACGGGTAAACTTTTAATTTGGTGAACCTGCGCCAGGAAAAGTAAAAATCTAAACTGTAGAAAAACACTGTACATCGATAACGATGCAAAGATTGTCGGCCATGGATAAAACTGCCTGCAGGTGGTGCAGCGCGTCGGCACTTACACATGTGCCACCGAAGATTCCAGCGTTAGCACCAGCAACCACGTATGTTCCCGAACATACTGAAGTGTTGCTGTTGTGCGCGTACATTCATCAAAAGGTTCAAGATTGTGTGCCTTGTTCCTCGTGAAACAGGCGCAGTTTGCGCATGACAGCAGTTAGACGTGCAACGGATTTGATTGATTTGATATGTGGTGTTTAAAGTCCCAAAACCAACGTATGATTATGAGACACGCCGTAGTGGAGGGCTCCGGAAGTTTCGACCACCTGGGGTTCTTTAACGTGCACCCAAATTTGAGCACACGGGCCTACAACATTTCCGCCTCCATCGAAAATGCAGCCGCCGCAGCCGGGATGTGAACCCGCGACCTGTGGGTCAGCAGCCGAGTACCTTAGCCACTAGACCACCGCGGCGGCGCAGACGTGCAGCGGCGCGGCAACAAGAAATTATAAATCAAGGAGTGCATGCAACAAGTGCGTGAGTCCCCAAAATTCACTACCTAGGTATAGTTTGCTCACTGAGGCTGCAAGGTCGGCATTGGTACTGCGGTCCAACACCCCAGAAGAGGAAGTCTCTTCCTCTCTGTGATTTTCGCTGCAACTTGCAACTACGAATTGCAAAAGAAGGATTCCCGCTGTAAAAGTGCACCTCGTCCATGGCGCATATTCAAAAATAATTTCGGAGGGCGGGGGGGGGGAGGGAACGCTTGTCTTCTATTACGGGAAGGGCACCCCCTTAACACGGTTATTTTTTGTTTTCTATGTAATGGCGAAAACAATATGAGGGGGGGCTAGCCTTGTATACCACTTCCTGGCTACGCTGCCGCCCGGACCCAAAGAAGACGTGTCATTCTGCATGTGATAAAGTTGGCCGTCAACATCTGTGCAAAAGGGCGGGGCCGTATGTCCAGCTGTGTGCAGTGACTCTGACGTTGATGTTATATACCAAGCATGGACATCAGCAAAGGTCTCTTGGAGCAAGCGCAATCCTGACGAGGACAACCAAGTCGCCATAGCCGAGATTGGTAGTATATGGTGGAGCCTGAAAACTAGGTAGCTAGAGTAGCGTTATGGATTAGACTTATTGCACCTTGCCTGTGGAAAAATCACGCACTCAAGAGATTGCCAGAAAAGCTGTTGCAGAACATCAGTACACGCCGATTCAAACTAAATCATATCATGGTTTGACTTTCCGCCGCCATCCGCACAACTCACTTGAAGTAAGAGCGAATTACACACTAACACACTTCGGTCTCTTGGGTGGTCAGATATTTTTCCAACCTTACTCGTCAACCACCCTTTACTGCTATCACTCCCTTAAAAAACGAAAACAAAGCCAAAATATTCGATCTCGTATTTTTCTCTCATCGAATATGCTCAGGCATGCTATTCAGCATTCTGGTTTCTGTGTCGTGCGCGCAATAAATTCACAGGAAGTTAAGAAATTTTCACATTCTTCCGCAGGAGTTTTCCTTCCGAAATCTACATAGTTGTAAATAATTTAGCACTGCAATAAAAGGTAACGAAAACATGCCGGCACGAGATTGTTTTCTTTCCTTTATGGCGGATGCTTTAGGCTCGTCTGTTTTAGTTAGTTTTGCGTTTGCTTTGCAAGGCGTTCATTTTGTTCGTTTATGTGTGAATGCGATTCTTCATGTTTGTTGTGGAGCCTCCTTCGCCGACTTAGTCGGCCACATTATTATAATAGGCAGCAAAAACAAGTCCAGCAATCTAAAACAGAATTTGATTTCTCCGCACTATCTTTGAATTTTTTTTTCCGCAATGAAACAGATAATACCTCAACCAAAGGCCCGAACCACGCGCTGGATTAGCACATCAATGCCGGAAAGCCGTTGGCAGGAACCTGGAGTGCAATACTGTTCTGCCGAGTACCACGTGAACAACTTCCTGAACCCTGTGCTTTTTTGCGAGGCCATCAAGCACGTACCGAAGAATGCCATCTTGCTGGAGATAGGACCACACTGCCTTTTGCAGGTGAGTGATCTGTCGGCACAATATCAGAAGTTGTCACGGTTTCATCACGCGATATGCTCAACGCACCTCTTTTGTTCTTCGGGCATGTAAATCATTAGCTGGACAGCCTAGCACTATCTATAATTGTGCACGCTAAACATACTGTAGTAGTGCGAAAGCCGAAAACTAAACTGAACGTAAGAAGCAGAGGCGAGAGAGGTCGTACACAGGTTGCTTCTTGTCATTGCTTTTATAATAAATTTTACTTTCACGTTTTTCTACTACATGTTTTCAACAGAGAGCAATTCACCACAAAAAAAAAGAAAGTTGTCCCAAAAGATGTGCGTTATCCTGTAATTTGAAGAGCCCCCAGTTATAAGCGAACAGCTCTTTAGAGTTGGGCGTCACTCGCATATGCACCTACTAGCGCCGGGATTCGACCCTCTAGAACCTGGGTTTTATTGCGATAGCAACTATATGGCCAGCCTCGGCTAAATTTTGCTGTCGCCGCCACTGCCATCATCATTCACACACACACGCACACACACACACAGGCACGTAAGCGAACGGCAGCGCATTGGAGGGAAAGGAAAACGTGCGCCATAAATGCCCGATTCCTAGATTTCTACCAAAGATGACGCTGCCTGTCCGGCATCGCAGCGCTACCATGCATTGCTCTGGCTTCCTATTGGTGTCAGCACCATCCTCTCGCAAGTGTGTATACGCGGTCGGCGGCGCGTGCATAGAGTAGTATGAAAGGTGAAGAGAGAACCCTTTCATAGACCTCGGCGGCTGATTTGGGTTCACAGCGCACCAAACTGGTGTGATGTAACTTTGCAGCAGATGGAAGACCGCAGAAAAGACTGTCTCGAAGGCCATATTTTGGTGAATAGGATGATTATACAGTCTCCGAGACCACTTCTACGAGCCTGCTCATGTCTGGGGCCGTACTTTATTTTGAGGGGCGAAGCTCCTTATAGCGACACATGTTCGTCCCTCGTAGGGCCGTAGTATGTAACAGTTGTTACATTTTGACCTCCAAGGTGGTGCTGGTGGGAGATTTCTTCTGTGCGTTGTTGAACAATGAAACTAGTGCTCAATGTACATGCCAATGACTGCTAAGGGGGAATGAGAGAATGGAGCATTCGGCTTTTAGTTAACGCGCACGCTGCAATCCCCATTAGCAGCCATCGGCATGTACATTGAGCACTATCTGACAAGAAAGGGTTGCTACGTTATACTGGCTGGGCGTAACCTCCTTGGTTTTAGAAAAGTTTAGCGAGCGTTGGGCCGCAGTGTCATGAATACAGTGAACTTGTATATAACATGAAGTCGAGGAGGTTGAAGGTGGAAAGTAGACACGAAGCGCAAGCCGTAAGAAAGTGTGCGTGCGCCTGCTCTCGCTCAGTCCTTCGAACGTCCGCTGGATGACGGTGCTTCTATATGAGGAATATATTGATACGCAACAGCCGGCACAGCCTGTCTGGAAGAAAGAGAAAGACGACGTTGGTGGCTAGTTGTTGATGAACTGTCGCCATCTTGTTCGCCGAGCACAGTGCATCGTATTTAATTTATTAAATAAGTTACCCGTAACATTATTGGTGGAGGTGGACGACTCCCGTACCTCGATGGAGACGCGCAGCGGTCGCAACACCGGGGACTCTTCGGCTACTTCAACTGCCAGTGCCTCATCCCCACTGGTCTCTCGATCCGAGTCGACAACCTACGTCACCCTGCCATCCCTGTGGGATCCTGGAACTTTCTCCGCTGACGGCACCATCGACGTTGACTCCTGGCTGCACTGGTACGAGCGAGTCAGTGCTACCCACCGCTGGGATCCCACGCTCATGCTCGCCAATGTTGTGTTCTACCTCGACGGTACGCCGCGGAAACGGTTCGAAACCAACGAAGCCAAAATCACAACCTGGGATCTTGTCAAATCGAAAATCCGTGATCTTTTCGGCGATTCATCTGGTCGTCAGCTCGCTGCCAAGAAGACTCTCACCAGTCGCGCCCAGACGTCTACTGAATCGTACGTCTCATACATTATTGACGTCTTGGCGCTTTGTAGCAAGGTCGATCAGCGCATGTCAGAAGAAGAAAAAGTTAACCATGTCCTCAAAGGGATTGCTGACGATGCCTTCAACCTCCTGGTTTTTAATAATGTCACGAGCATCGACACGATCCTGACAGAATGCCGCCGTCAAGAACAGGCTAAAGCCCGCCGCGTCACGCGCCTGCCGAACACAGCTGCTACTTCCTCTTGTGATGACTCCGTCCGCCCAGTTCCCCATTGTGACAACCTCACCCGCATCATTCGTCGCGAGGTCGAGGCAGCCCAACCAGTAGCTACTCCATTTCCAGCGCCTGATCCTTCACCGACCACTATCTCACTGATACAAGCCGTCGTTCGTCAAGAATTATCGAACGTCGGCCTACACCCCATTCAACCAGTCCACTCTGCCGAGCCTTTTTATCGTCGTCCCTCCGCTCCTCGATTTGGTTCCAACTACTTTCGACAGCGCAATTTGTCCGAATGGCGTACACTGGACGACAAGCCCATATGCTTCAACTGCCGACGTGTCGGTCATATTGCTCGCCACTGCCGCAATCACTGGGCTCCGCCAGCACGCTATGGGCCTCCTACCCAAGCCACTTCTGACCACCAGTCGTCCTCAACACTTGATTTTGGTTCCCCTATGCCGACCACATCCTCTGATTCTGCCGCACCTCTGACAAGACCTCGCTACGCCCGCTCACCATCCCCTGCTCGCCGTCAATCTCGTTCGCCCCCACAACGCCGTCCTGCCTCTCCGACCTATTCGCAGCGCCCCCGACCGGAAAACTAGGCAGTGCAGCTTCTGGAGGTGAAGCTGCATTGACGACGACCTCTGCAAGAAATCCTGGTGTGACATTACCGACCACCCGGAATCTGTTGAACGTTACTTTAGACAATGTACCTGTGCGCGCGTTGATCGATACCGGCACGCATGTGTCCATAATGAGTGCTGCTCTTCATCGCCGCCTAAAGAAAGTTGTCACACCCGCCTTGAACCGAGCCGTTCGAGTCGCCGACGGGGGAACTGCCGCGATTATTGGCATGTGCTCTGCCCGTGTGACTATCACCGATAGAAGCACTGCTGTTCTTTTCACCGTTATAGAAAATTGTCCTCATGAAGTAATTCTAGGCATGGATTTTCTAACCGCTCACTCGGCCCTTATAGATTGTTCAGCCGGCTGTCTTGACCTTGAAATGCCTCTACTTTCTGATCTGACCAACCCACCCCAAAGTCGCCTTTGCTGCATTGATTTCGCACGCCTTCCGCCTAACTGTGCCACACATATCGACCTCTTCTCCACACCACCTGTACCTGACGGCGATTACATGGTGGCACCAATTCATGCCGTGATGCTTACGCATGGCGCCGCTGTTTCGAACACCATTTTGACAATCTTTGAAAACCGCACATGCCTTCCTATTGTCAATTTTGCCCTCACTGCCCAAATTCTTCCACAAGGTATCTCCCTGGCCTAAATTACTGCTCTACAAGACCATACGGTTGAACCCTTAAGAGTGGATGATTGCTGCACCTCAGACAATGAACCAACTCTATCACGTTCATCGGGCGTCGACGTTGACCATATGGTACCATCAGACCTCGCTCCTGATCAAGCAGAAGCCCTTCGCCATGTCCTGGAGTCCTATAGTGACATTTTCGACTTCGCCAGCACGGCTTTAAGCCGAACGAGTGTTGTTACTCGTCGCATCAATACTGGTGACGCGAGTCCCATTCACCGACGTCCATACCGTGTTTCCGCGTCCGAGCGCACAGTCATACAACAGGAAGTCGAAAAGATGCTTGCAAAAGACATAATCGAACCCTCTTGTAGCCCCTGGGCTTCTCCAGTCGTCCTGATCAGAAAGAAAGATGCAACATGGCGCTTTTGTGTAGATTATAGGCATGTCAACAAAATCACGAAGAAAGATGTTTATCCGTTGCCTAGAATCGACGATGCCTTAGACTGCCTTCACGGTGCTACGTATTTTTTCACTATCGAACTTCGATCTGGCTATTGGCAGATCGCTGTGGATGAGATGGACCATGAGAAGACCGCATTTGTCACTCCTGACGGGCTTTATCACTTCAAAGTTATGCCCTTTGGTCTCTGTAATGCGCCGGCCACATTCGAAAGAATGATGGACTCGTTGCTCCAAGGGTTTAAATGATCAACCTGCTTATGTTATTTAGACGACGTTATCGTTTTCTCGCCCACATTCGACTCTCATCTCAAGCGTTTATCGGCGATTCTTGAAGTTTTTCGTCGAGCCGGACTTCAACTGAACTCGTCGAAATGCCACTTTGCTCGTCGTCAAATAACCGTACTTGGCCACATCGTCGAAGCCGCAGGAGTCCGCCCGGATCCCGAGAAAATTCGCGCCATCACGGACTTTCCTGTTCCGAAGTCAACAAAGGACGTTCGCAGTTTTGTGGGCTTGTGCTCCTACTTTCGATGGTTTGTTAAGGACTTCGCCATCATTGCACGCCCACTCACAAACCTCCTGAAGAAGGACACCCCGTTTTTCTGGGGCGCTGATCAAGCCTCATCTTTTTCCCAGCTCACGACGCTCCTTACAACACCGCCGATTTTAGCCCATTTCGATCCATCAGCTCCAACCGAGGTTCGCACTGACGCTAGTGGGCATGGCATCGGGGCAATGCTTATGCAACATCAACGCGGACATGACCGTGTTATAGCATATGCAAGCCGCCTGCTATCTACAGCCGAGCGCAACTATTCAATCACGGAACGTGAGTGTCTCGCTCTCGTGTGGGCAGTCGCCGTGTTTCGCCCATACTATGCGGGCGTCCATTCCGGGTAGTCACCAACCATCACGCGCTCTGCTGGCTGGCCTCACTCAAGGATCCCACAGGACGCCTCACTCGTTGGTCCTACGATTACAAGAATACATGTTCAACATAACGTACAAAACAGGGCGGTCACACCAAGATGCTGATTGCTTACCACGCTACCCTGTGAAAGAGGCTGCCCATACTGACACCTTTCCAGACCTTCTGTCTGTGACGCAGCTACTCAACCTTGGCCACGAACAATGCCTGGACGCTTCCCTGCGAACCATCATTGGCAAGCTTGAGTCAAGGCCTCGCGACGCATCTCTACAAATGTTCCTGGTAAAATACGGCATCCTGTATCGCCGTAACCTCGATCCATATGGCCATGACTTGCTCCCCGTCATACCAGCACATCTTTGTGCGACTGTTCTCAACCAACTTCATGACGCTCCTTTGGCGGGCCACTTGGGTGTCTCTCGCACATACGACCTTGTACATCGTCGTTTCTTTTGGCCTGGTCTTGCCCGCTCTGTTCGACGCTACGTCGCCGCTTGTGAACCCTGCCAGCGCCGCAAAAAGCCATCTTCCCTACCAGCTGGATTTCTTCAGCCGATCGACATTCCCATTGAACCTTTTTTTTCGAGTTGGCCTCGACCTGCTTGGCCCATTCCCGATCTCCAGCTCAGGCAACAAATGGATCGCTGTCGCCACTGACTATGCGACACGGTACGCTATCACACGAGCACTTCCGACGAGTTGCGCAACCGATGTGGCGGACTTTCTGGTATATGATATTATTTTATTACACGGAGCTCCACGCCAACTTCTCACTGACCGGGGCCGCACCTTCCTATCAGCTGTCGTTGATGAAATCCTGCGCTCTTGCTCTGCCAAGCACAAGTTTGCCCCTTCGTACCATCCGCAAACGAACGGTCTTACGGAGCGCCTACACCGCACCATAACCGACATGCTTTCTAAATACGTAGCGGCCGACCACCAGGACTGGGACGTTCATTTGCCATTTGTTACGTTCGCATATAATTCGTCACGTCACGACACTGCCGGCTATTCACCATTCTATCTTCTATACGGCCGAGAACCCGCCCTACCATTTGACACCTTGCTGCCCTCGGTCACGGAGTATGCCGGCGAAGCCATCGCGCGAGCCGACCACGCACGCCAACTCGCCCGCAGCCGCCTGCAGGCTTCACAGGAGCACCAAAGACAGCTCTACCATTCCCATCATCGAAACGTGCACTTTTCACCGGGTTCCCTTGTCCTCCTCTGGTCCCCCACTCGGCGTGTACGGCTTTCTGAAAAACTGCTGTCACGCTACACTGGACCATACCGCGTCGTTCGCCAGGTGACTGACGTTACATACGAGATCGTTCCAGCCGATTCAACGTCATCATCGTCACCTTTGAGTGACATCGTGCATATAGCTCGACTCAAGCCCTATCACCCTCCTTCTACCGCATCCGAGTTGCTCAAGCACCGATACGGTGCTTCTACAGCCGGGGGGGGGGGGGTTATGATACGCAACAGCATGCACAGCCTGTCTGCAAGAAAGAGAAAGACGACGTTGGTGGCTGGTTGTTGATGAACTGTCGCCATCTTGTTCGCCGAGCACAGTGCATCGTGTTTAATTTATTAAATAAGTTACCCGTAACAATATGATGAAAAGATGCGAGATAGTGGTACTTGGAGTGTTGTATAGGTGGACGAACGGACACACAGACAGTTGCATGGACGGACGCACGGATGACTGCACGGATGGATGGACGCATGGACAGACGCAGGAGCGGATCCACGGACGAACGCAGTGACGGATGCACAGACGCACGCAAGGACGGGCGGTGGACGCACGGGCAGCCACACAGACGCACGCATGGACGGACCGAAGCAAGAATGAATGAACGGACGGATGCTTCGCCCCACTCTCCATCATTCACTTCGTGGATATGCTGCCATTTTTTATAGATTGAACACTTCTCTCTTATTGCGCTCCTTATAGCTTCAAGCGATTTGCGAACGGCACAGATATCGATACTCACTTAACGGCACAAATTCTCACTTATGCAGTGAACTTGAATACATGTAGCGGCACAAAAAAAACTTAAAAATGCAAGTGGGGACTCAATTTAACAGGCCAAGAAGGAATTTTCTCGCAAACGTGCTGCGAAGCATTCCGGACAGCTTTTTGTTTTTCCCTGTGAAGCATTCCACGAATACAGTATGCGAAATGAAGAGCACAAGATCTCTGCGCCGAACATCACTATACCGGAAATGTTAGGTGAAGGCTTAAATGATACCCCGCTGCTGTGGTCTAGTGGCTAAGGTACTCGGCTGCTGACCCGCATGTCGCGGGATCGAATTTAGGCTGTGGCGGCTGCATTTTCGATGGAGGCGGAAATGTTTCAGGCCCGTGTGCTCAGATTTGGGTGCACGTTAATGAACCCCAGGTAGTCGAAATTTTAGGAACCCTCCACTAGGGCGTCTCTCATAATCATATGGTGGTTTTAGGACGTGAAACCCCACATGTCCTGGTACACTTGTTTCCTTAAAGCAGTAGGTGATGTGTTGCCATCTTACCGGTGGGGTTAAGCTGCGTAGCTCAGCCGCGTTTTGGCCCGACTGACCACTCTTGTCATTTTTATGTTACTGTATGGTGCGTATACAAATACATGAAGCGGTGCTTCACTGCGTGTGGTTTGACCAGATCGTCAGCAAATGAAATGCGTTTACTACAGTTTACTGTTAGTATCTACGCTCTTCTACATTGAATCGGGTCATGACGCCTATGCAACGTTAGCCTTAAGCGCTAGTAAAGCGCATTCTGCCTTTAATAGGGATGCTCGCCCTGGGTGACTCTCTTCACCCTTTTGCAGTAAATCAGGTCTTTCCTGCGGTGTTGCTACGTGGTTAGCTTGTGTCCAACTTGCTACGCACTTCTGCAGCATGACTAAACTACTTATTTACATCTTCGTCATCTCCATACTACAAAAAAGAGAGAAAGAAAGATCGTAGAAAGCCCGCCTATCTGTGCTATTTTTTCTGTACCGCGTGGTTCGCACATTATGTTTTTTTTTTCTCATTATGTTCACCATAACATCTGGGTCAGCCGATAAGTGTAGTCAGGAAAGCTTAGTGGCTGACGGCGCTTTGCGCTACACTGCGTTTACTACGTGTACGCACATGTTCTTGCAGCAGTAAAAATCTTATGAAAGAGCTCAGCAGAAAGCTTTCATCGATAAATTACGTGCATGACGGAGCGGCAACAAAGGACTGGGCAATGGGACAAGCACCTTTTAGGGGCGAAGCTCTTTATAGCGGCACCCGTTTGTCTCTCGTAGTCGTAGTAGTAGTCTGTAACCACTCCTACATTTTTACGCCCAAGGTGGTGCCGGTGGGAGATTTCTTCTGTGCGTTGTTTAACAATAAAAATTTGCAGCGTGCGCGTTAACTAAAAGCCGAATTCTCCTGTTTCTCATTACCCCTTAGCAGCCATTGGCATGTACACTGAGCACTATCTGACAAGAAAGGGTTCCTACGTTATACATGTTAGGCATAACCTCCTTGGTTTTAGAAAGGTTTAGCGAGCGCTGTGCCGCAGTGCCGTGAATACAGTGAACTAGTATATACCATGTGTTCGAGGTGGTTTATATCATGGTTCGAGCCGTAAGAAAGTGTGCGTGTGCCTCCTCTCGTTCAGTCCTTGAAATGTCCGCTATATGGCGGTGCTTCTATATGAGGAATATATGATGAAAAGATGCGAGATGGTGGTACTTAGAGTGTTGAATAGGTGGACGAATGGACACACAGACAGATGGACGCACGGATGGCTGCACGGACGGATGGACGCATGAACGGACGCAGGAGCGGATGCATGGACGAGCGCAGGGATGGACGCACAGACAGACGTGTGGACGCACGAACAGACGCACGCATGGACGAGCGGATGGACGCACGGGCGGCCACACAGACGCACTCACGGACGGACGGAAGCGAGAACTAATGGACGGACAGATGCTTCACACCACTCTTCATCATGCTTCCATTTTTTTTTCAAAGAAAACACACCACTTCCTTCCGTCGGTCAATAACAATGCCACACAAACGTTGAAATCAATCAAAAAAGATAAAATTTAGACTGAAACTATATATTTTATATAAGGCATGCCGCCTCAATAAATTTTCAATGTCTGAGTTTTTTAAAGAGTTCTTAAATCTAAGCTCGTGGTTGCGCACGGTAACTGTTTTAAGTATAGTGTAAGTGCCGAACTCACACACTTTATGTGATAGTAATGTTCCTATGTAGTTGTGCAACGGCCAGATAAACACAACTAAGGCTCTTCGCATGATCACCGTAGTTGTACACCTACCAACAGCGCGATGTGCACGAACTAAAGTATGTTTTTTTTAACAACTGGGTCTCTATAACACGCTAGATTCACACAGCATTTTTTTTCCTCAAGTTTAGGAGAATGTGAAGAGCATTTGGCGATGTGCATGAAACAAAAAGCGGCACCCACTCTGAAATTATTCTGGTGAATGGAGGTATACGACGAGAATAAACAGCACTCCGGAATGTTGCACTCGCTTATTTTATTGCAATGCGTTAGCAGCCGAGCAAGACCAAATGCTTTCGTACGTCATTTCAGGGATACGTAGAAACAGTTACACTCGCGCTGATATGCCCGAACAAATCACACTTTGACATCGCGTGGGACGCACATAGAAACACTACGTGGCTAACAGACGATGCAAGAAGCGATCCACACTTGACTGTTTCGGCCAGTCCGCCAGGCGGTGACTCTGCTCGATCTCGCGGCCAATAGGTCTTCGTACTAGTGTGCACCGCCCACAGGAGGCGCTTCCCATCAACGCCGTCAATACACACGAGCCTTGTTGTTGTCATCTACTGTGGCCGCACCGCACTATAGTTGGTCACTTAGCAAGCGCATGTTTACTACAATTATTATTGGTCCTAAAAATTCTGGTCTTGCTTCATAAAACATTCAAATATGTTGCTATCGCATCCATTGCTTAGCTCTTTTGGTGCAATTATGACTTGTTTAGATCAGCAGTTGAGCTCTTTATAACCAATGACCACAATGGTGGGTGGCCGTTAGTGTTTATTAATGTTCTTGCAAATAAACCTTGGTGGTCACACTTTTCATTACGAAAGCGCAATGAATTTTCGCTGTTGAAACCTGGAGTAGGAAAAAAGGGAGAGCAGACAAACTTGGCAGGGAAGTAGGCTAAACTACTTAGTTTCATGCCACATGGCTAACAGCCGTAAGACAGCTAATATCGCTTACATTGCCTCTGACCGATACCGCATGCATACGTGCTGCTGGGTGTAAACGTGCTGGGTGTAAACCTACATTTATATTTTTCTGCAACCGGGTTCCGGTACATTTGGTGGGCGTGAGGTGGTTCTGTCAATCAGAAGTATAATAACACGTATTAAAAATGGGCGCACGCAATTTACCTTAGATTTCGTCACTCTTTTTAATACAGATCAGTTGATAAGTATAGTGCTTCGTTGAAAAATGGAAACCTTTGCGTTTGAGGTGTGTTCTAGTAGCGGATAAGAAGATGAATCTCTATTCAGCAGCACAACATAAAGAGCACTCAAGCCCATAAAGCGCTCCTGCATAAAAATTTCCTGCAAAACTTAAAAAAAAATCATGTTGTATGTCTACTGTATTGAAGAAGTGTTGCCAAATGACTATATATTGTGACGGAATTCAAATGACATATTGACGCTGACAGAAATATAGGATGAATTCTAAATACTGCTTCTGTTTTCGAATGTGGTAAAAGATTCCATCTCCCAAAACAATGTAAAACATAAATACTGATGCTTGTGAATAAAGAATCGCGAAGGAAGTAATCTTCAAAAGTGACTGCTGAAGAGAAAAAACTTTGAGCCTTTAATTTAACATCAGCAAATACTTGGTGTGGTAACGTCCTGGCACAACTATTTGGTGCAGAGGGGGAGAGAAATTCACGCTAATTTTGACAATTTTCGCAGCACGTGTTCTGCGTAGTCGCTCCCATTTCTTGCGAGGTTTGGTCAGAAGAGAGTGACTGATCGCAAACCGATAGCGTTGTTATTCTTGCTACAAACTTAGAAAACGCCTCCACGGACGAATCTCAGCTCGAAGTTCATGCAAGATGAATGCCGCCGAAAGACCCTAGGGCTCAAGAGTTGGCTCAAACGTAGCGTCTACAACTATGTCGGACGCGCTGCCGTAGATGATCGTGGAGGCCATGACTCAAAAAACGTCGTGCCGCCGCCACCAGAGTTTCTGGCCGCAAAAATAATCTACGCGCTTTCGCACCTAGAGCACATAGAGCGCTTGTGTGCTCTAGCATAGTGCTGCCGTGAACTCCGCGACCAGCTTCGGATAGGGGCGCTGCCGTCCAGCTGCGCACTGCCGGTGCATACGGTAGATGCCATAACACTACACAGTGGCTCCCTTTGCCAAAAGCATGTGATTAAGCTCTGTTCACCACTCATTGCCTTTGCCTAAACCGAAAACGCCATATGCCGCAACGTTCCCGCCGATGTGCTCGTGCCGACACTCTCCAGCCATAAGCATCTCGACAATCGCGTGCTTCCTTTTGCGCGCATCGCATGTCGCCGCAACAACAGCCAAAAAGACAATCTCGGAGTCGTGTTAGAAGAAAGACATTGACAGAGGCGTAGGAGTATCACTTGGCAAATTTCGTTTAACTGCGTTAAACCGTGGCATTTCTCGGCCTGCTTTCGACTCGAGACTAGGTAGTTTATGTTGCATGTAGCACAAAATTTCTTGGCTTTCGTGCTGGCTAGATTTTCCTCATCGAACATGTAAATGTAATAAACAAAGCAATCACCATACAAGGATGCACAAAAGAATGAATAGCGCTCTTTTTTCGGGTATTGTACACGCAGCCCATTCTTTATACTTTTTCTGTCACAAAGTAGAATGGCATTGTAATTTTGGTCACAATCAAAGGAGACTGACCGTCTCTTCAAGCGATAGTTGTATAAACATTCACCATGACCTTTTTGAAATGGCTTAAGATGCTCAATATTTTAAGTCGTGTTTTTTTTTTTGTTACCTCCCAGTCGATGTACGAATCGCCCTACTCTGAAAGGTTTCTGCACCCAACGTTGTTTTGCAATGCCCGGAACACGCTATTTACCACCACTACCTGAGTGATTCGCTAATGTTGGAATCAGTGACGTAACGTTATGACGTAATGATGGGATGTCACATTACAAGCTTTTACGATATGTGAAGTCTCGCGTGTTCGCAGCACCATCGCGTCACGTGCAGATGCCTCAATAAAAACTAAACCTGACCATCGCGAGTCGCAATGGTCCCGCGATGGTAAGTTTTAGTTTTAATTTAGCCATCTGCCGCTTTCGCTATATTGTATTTGCTTGACCCCATTAAATTCATTGATCTGCGGGGCGGCCACATTAATTTTTTCCAGGCCATACTGCGGCGCGCTGTAGGCCCCGCTGCCACCTGCGTGGGCCTCATGAAACGTGAGGCGGACAACCTCCAGTACTTCTTGGGCTCGCTGGGGAAGCTTCATACTTTGGGAGTCAAGATGGACTTGTCGGCTCTGTACCCTCCCGTCCCGTGGCCTTTACCGCGTGGTACGCCCAACATTGGACACCTGGCCGCCTGGGACCACTCTGAGACCTGGCATGTTGCAAAGTGGGACGACTTCCCTATGCCAGATGATGTAACTTTGATTTTAATGCATTTATATATACAGCTTAGGTTCAGTGCATATGCGATGTTTTGTTTACTTTTATTGCCCAATAACGACAAAGCACTTTTAGTTGTTCCAGAGAGTGTTTTTTTTATTAACTTATTCAAAACGCGGTATTTCGGGGCTTCTCTGAGCGGAGGATGTATGCTACATTTCGGAAGTTCCTTTTAGCACTATGAAAGCTACATGTCCCCTCAGTGAAAACGAAGGGCGATTGGCTACTGCACATGTACTTATCCACGTCGCGTTCTCTGCTCGACCGCTCGGCGATTATCTGGCGTCTGTTCACACGCGTAAGGGCGACTAAAGAAACGGGACGGCATCTTCGAAAAAAAAATCACTGCATGGATCGTAGCTGGTGCCCTTTCGCTCGAAATGATAATGTCGTCATTGTGCGCTAAGAGGCCTGTAAGTTACGAACTGACGCTTGTATTTTCTTTAGATTAGTGCACTTACGCTTCGGCTGCAATCTGTTTGGGACTATATTTCTCCTCATTAAGAGAACCATTATGAAATTTTCAGTGCATTATGCTTAGCAGCCCTGGCTAAACAATCAGCTTAACCCAAAATTACGACAAATTGTACATGCTGCTTTGTGTTTACTGGGGGACGGCCCTAAGAGATCACTCATTTCACCATTTATTCCATGCTGCCAGAGCATTGGGCGAATAGCAAGCGCAAGTTCGAATACAAGGGGTTAGTAGCGTCTTCACGAGCGCTGACATGTTTATTTGTACCCGCAGTTAGTGCCGGTTACTCATACAGCAATTAAAGACACGTGAGGTCAATGCAAGAAGGAATAAACTTTTAACTTATTGACGTGACACAATACGTGCTAAAGAAACGCTGCTACAAACCTTTAAGGAGAGAGGAACGCTGCAACGAACCTTCAGGGGGTGGGAGGGGGGATGTAAGTTCGTGGCAGCGCCCGCTTTCTCTATTAGGTGAGTAGATGGGGTAGACAATGTCCCCTCCGCCTACTTTATTAGGTGACAAGGGATAGCAGCAGCCTATGAGTGCCAATATCCCAACCCTGCGCAAGTGCGTGGTTTACTAACATCTGATCTCCTTGATAGTGCTGAACGGTAGTGGTGAGAAGGTGTCAAGTTCTTAGGAGCAATAATAGTTGCAGGGACTTCGAATCGGGTCTTATTCGAGTGCATAAAAAAATTGCTTATTCAAACTGTAATTCTAATAACTGCTTATTAAAGTGCTTATTCAAACTGTAATTTTAATAACTAAAGCTGAAATGTGATGTGCCATCAATTGATACCAAATGTTAACTTGTACGCTGTGTTCATTACAATTAATCTGATTAAAAGTGACGTTCGAAAACGACTTGGGACTCAATCGCCATTCCAGTATCGCGCTGTTGTCACGAGTCACTTCCATGAATAGAGAGGAATCACACTATCACCATCGTGTACCACATCTGCTTATGTTTCAAAGCTGCAATAACAAGAATGCGATATAAAAAAATTAAAGACAGCTTCACCCCAATTTCGCCTAGCCTCAAGCCAGTGATGAGCTGGGCAGTTCTTACTTTCTCCCTGGTTTTTTTTTCATAGTTTTATCTGGGTTTTTCTCCGTTTATTTCAATATTTTGCTATTTTTGTTCTGATATTTTCTGCCAATTTGTTTCTGTCATTATATTTCCACTTCCTTTTATTTTGTTTGAGTTGTCTTGTTTCTGTAGCCACAGTACAAATATGCGCACTTTAAATGGTCATCATGGCAGCCTGAAAACATTCCCCGCTTAAGCACGGTTAAGGAATTTCATTTTTTAATGAAAACGCTTTTGCACTTATTGATGCGTGAGTGGGCGGTGCGTTGTAGCCATTTAGTGAGAATTGAAGCTCGTGTTTCAGAGATGAGGTGGCTATTAACACTGAAGCCACTTGTGCAGTGGAACCGCGAGACCCAAGCTTCTGGCTCGACTGATGCGTGGCCGGAAGCACGCGTGCGTTATATTTATCGGTGTCATTTTTTTAACTTCTTACTCTGAGTTAAAACAAAAAGTCACAGTGAAGCAATGAACACGATAACAACAAATTCAGGTATAATGTGAGGAATGACGAACACAACGAAACTTGGAGTGCGTTACTCAAGCGCGAAGGAGGCACGAAAAGAACGCAGGTGGAACGACCAACAATTAACAATGTTCACAGGTCAACACTTAACGTGCTGCGAGAACGTTAAGAACACACGAAACTCACTTCCAGGGTGAGCACCAACTAGCAAGTGTCACGGTTATTTCACTATGTCTGAACAACGCAAGTCTCTCGCAAACGGGACATCTTCCGCGAGCGAAGTGTACTTTTTGCACTCGGTAACCCAAACGCGACCCTTCCGGAGCGACGAGAACACTGCGCTGCGACCTTGCGATCTGCGAAGCGATCTGCGAGCGACCTGCGAAGTTTCGGGAAAATTGGGGATAGGCGCGGCCGAGGGCACAGGCGATTCACTCTTTCGCCGCAGCACGTGCCGCATTCGCAGCACGAGTTTCCAGTTGTTGCGACAAACTGGTGCCGTGCCTTCAGCTTGGAATGCTCAAACAAGACGTTAACTCTTGAAGTTGCCTTTTCGTGATGACAGAAGTGACTCCATGGAAGCGTCGGCGAGGTATGAAGTATTGCTGGGGCCACGACAGTACAAAAAGTACGATTGCACGTTATCCACTTGTAAAACTATCGGTTGCCGGACAAGTCACACGAGAGAAAATAAAAACAGGCGTGGGTCACTGCAGTTATAAAAATAATGTTCTAGCTTTCTTGCCTTGCGTTTTTATTATCTAGATTCTTCGCTTGAAACTATTTATTTGGACTGCCTGAATCTGTGCGTGCACGCACGCACGCACTGGTTCAGGCAGTTGAAACAAATGAGAGTCGCATCGGTGCCAAGCATTGCACTGGAAGCTTATAAGCACGCTCGCACGCACGGACGCGGGCAGGACCTACAACGCCCCACATACGGTAAATTGCAGGTTTACGACCCAATGCATATCGGAACGAGTGCAAAGCCGAACGCGCACTTCACGTCATTTCAATGGTTCGCTGGTAAAGGAGAGAAGGCGCTCACTTTCTCCCGAGATCGGTGCACCGCGAGCGGTGAATGGGGTCTATAAATAGCTCACCTTTAATACGTGGACAAACTTGAGAGTCTGTCGTCGAGCCGTTAACGCCGCACCGAGATCGCCCGTTAGTAAGGAATGTTTTTTTTTCTGAACATTGCGCCAATCATAAACGCCTTGCATGCGTAACCAAGGGAACCGCAATTAAACTTTGCTGTGGGAAATCTCGGAGCATAGACTTGCTTGATTGATATGTGGGGCTTAACGTCCCAAAACCAGCATAAGATTATGAGAGACACCGCAGTGGAGGGCTCCGGAAATTTCGACCACGTGGGGTTCTTTAACGTGCACCCAAATCTGAGCACACGGGCCTACAACATTTCCACCTCCATCGGAAATGCAGGCGCCGCAGCCGGGACTCGATCCTGCGACCTGCGGGTCAGTGAGCACAGACTTGCTAGCAGAGTTATTGAAAGTGGAACTTGGTGTAAACGTGACTGCCTCCAATTTTAAATAGGAACATGCCCGCTTGCTGCAAAAACGAAAAAAAGGCAATAAATCATAGCTAACCGTGTGGCTGTCCGCGATAGTTACTGTCTAACTTTGTGTTCCCCCTCGTACTTAAGTGACCTGCCTAGGTAATTTCATGGTCTTCTCATTGCTGAATTTTACGGAAACCACGAATTCTTACTTTGAACAGCCGGTAAATTCACCGTGTTCCCAGGCTTCACCATATAGACGATTCCTTTAAACGTATTTTTTTTTTCTTGTCATTACTAGTTTGCACCAATTATACGCACTATCGTAACACCTACAATCGACTATAGAAATTCGGGGCTTCCAAAATGTGGAGCTAGAAACAAACTACAACGGCTTGAGCATTGACGCTCCTTTTATTTTACTTAACATTGCCGCCATGGCACCATTTTGGGCCCGTAAAAACGGTATCAAAACCAACAAACATACTACAGAGAAATGGAACGGAATGAAAAAGCTTTATTTTCGCCCTGCAGGGTGCACTTAGCACGTAGCGAGTGTCTCCCACGTAGGTACCGACAGCAATTTTATAGTTATATATGTTGAAAACTTATCAAACTACTTTTTATACAAGTGCAAATTTGTGGTCTTGAAGTCTGAGCGATGGATCCACAGTTTTGAAGGAGCACACGGGACATTATCACTTTTACCGAGAGTCTTTTTCTCGAGGTCATACTTCAAACTTCCAAGTATGGAAGATTTCTGAGATGTGGAGGGGCGGTATGGTAGCGGGAGATACAGTGAATAATAGCTTCAGTTATGCAACACAATCAGCCAACAATTCACTTGATTGGAGAGCAAGTAACGACGTACTTGCTATCTAATCCTGATTTGCTTATTGTTACGCAATGACATACAGCACATCATGATTGGAATTCATTCTTGAGTGCCGCTGTCCACAGGAAACGAGAGCCAGTTGAGCTAACAAGTAGAATTGCTGGCTTGAACACAACGCCTGCCAAAATCAAGAACATGTGAACATGCTTTGAGGGAGTTGAGGTACTTAGTTGCAGTATAGTACGTTTGAACATGCGGATGTTGTAGTTGAGCTAAACGCCGTAAGGCATATACGCGTAACGATTTATTAAACAAGATGCCCGAATATTCACATTAGATACTATATTGGTGAAATTGCAGGGGAAGGAAGACATTACGGAAGTCGATATCGAAGGCCGTCCCGAAGACCAATACCTTGTCGGTCACCAACCAGATGGCCGTATCGTGTTTCCTGGATCTGGGTACTTGTATCTCACTTGGCGGTTTCTGGCCAACCACTATGGAAAGGATGTCAACAAGGCACCTGCTGTCATGGATGACGTGAAGATGAAGCGGTTCACGATCTTGCCTCCAACGGGTAAATATATTCTTTTTGAAGAACTTTCTCAATTTATTTTATCTATTGTCTCTCAATTATGGTACAATCTGGCGTTGTAGAATGGAGAAGGAGTGGTACTTCATGTGTCACCATGTAAGTCGAGCTTACGCTAAAGTGCATTCTTGTATGTCACATTCTCGGCGGCTTTAATTAGATTTTAATTGGTACAAAATAGGGACCATTTATTCAGTGCTCTTCTTAGTCCATGAGCAATTATTTAAATGCATTTGAAACCTGCACGTTACACACCAAGAGGTGCCAAGTTGTTTCACCTACTAATGTATGTGAAGCACTTCTTAGTTTTGAGTGTTTGTCTACCTATCTATCTATAGCAGCCTAGCTCTGAATATTCTCGGGGCCGCGTCATTAGATTCGTTAGTACTAAAATAACATTGTAGCCCATGAGGGTATGGGGCAAAGATGTGTGAAAGAAGAAGAGATAGGACAAGGGGAAAGAGTAAAACATAGCATATCTTTGTATAGCATAGTGAGGCGTGAAGGAGTTTGAGGGGGGGGGACGAGGGCAAAAAGGACGAGACAGGGTACATCAAGTACAACTATGCACAGTATATACCTATCCCACGTTTGTAAATAGCTGTGGGAGCCGTCGGCATGTTCAGGCGCTCGTAGCGACGTCGCGGTGCGTAGGCTCCGCCCAGCCAAACGCTTGTATCTGCCCTATATGATCACGTCGCAACCGTTGCAGCAGCTGCAAAGCTGCTCCTGAGCAAACTCGGGGAGCTTCCCGCGCGAACGCTGCTGCTCTGCCAGTTGTCAAGTGATCGTAGAGGGCGGTGCAGAGCTTTGGGCTGGGTGAAGCCTATGCGCCATGGCGTCGCTACAAACGCCTCGATATTTGTTTACAACCATGGAACTTGTTTACAACCACGGATATTTGTTTACAACCATTATTTGCAACCATATAATAGGTCTGTAGCAAAGGATCTGAAAGGGTAGTTGAGGTGAGAAGAGGCGCGCGTGACCTCGGCTGTTTCCTCGCTCTTCGCGCCACTATTGCGTAAGTAACCCAAATTTTGTGTGATTGCTTCTGTAGCCCCTATTCTTTAGTAGTTGGCTAAGCACATAAATAATGTTGGGCAAGTTTTACTGCATTCTTCCTTGAAAATGATGCCGTTCGACTCGCAAATAATGACATGCGCACCAGAAGAGCTTGTCGATACAGCAGCTAAGAACCAGTGATTATTGTGCCCGGCTGTTGACCCGAAAGATGCGGGTTCCATTCCGTCATCGCCGCACCTTTTCGTGAAGACAAAATGCTACAAGCTTGTGCACTGTGCAGTGTCAGCGCACATAAGAAAACTCTACATGGTCAAAATTTTCTGAGCCACGTTCTGGAACCAGCGCCATGGCTGGTTATACTAATGTGCCTTTGACCGGTTTCTTACAAAATTTTTGGTGAAGTCTACTTGATTGCTACGAGAATCTACCTGCAATCGAAACACTGCCTATAAACAACCTTTGTAAGTCTTCACCAACTTTCTTTCAACAGCCTAGCTGTCATTGGATCCCAACTTGTGCGGCGCCTGACAGTGGAGTTGTGGTGGACAAGAAATTGGCACATTCATGATGACAATGACACTGCTCCTGCACACTCTTGGCGGTTGATTCAGAACTTTTTGGTGAAAAACAAGGCTCCTGAAGTTCGCCAGGCCCCTTGCTATCCCGATATGACGACTGCGACTTTAGGTTGTTTCCCAAAATGAAGAGGGCATTGAAAAGAACGTGTATTCCGACGCGAGAGAACAATATAGCTGCAGGAAGGCTGAGTTGAACTTCATTCTAAAAGCGGTCATCTCGAAATGCTTCCAGCAGTGGCAGCACCTCTGGAAGAAGTGTTCGTAGTACCAAGTAGAGTATCTTGAGAGTCATTAGGTTGGAAAAGGTCCAGTTACGTCACTTTTTTTCCTTGGACCGAAGGTGGGATATTTTACTAGCAGACCACGTATATGCGTAATGTGGGCTTTTAAATAAATCTTTGGAATCATTATCACAGGGATAAAAAAACTACAATTTATGGTTATTTCCTTGGTGATACTTTCTTTATTCGTGAAAAAAAAAACACGACTAGCACGCAGTGGGCTTTTTACACTATCAGAAGGGCAGTCTTAGAGTGATCTCTACGTCGTGGCCTTCGTAGACTGCCAAAAACTGATCCCTGCTGTTAGCATTTATGATGGCGGAGCACTACTTGCCTTCGTTAGCTTGCTCGAAGCCTAGTTACGAGTATCATTGTAAACGTATGCTCTAAGTTAGTTACATTCCCACCACGTGAGCACGTGCTGCTGGTACAAAATTAACAGAATAATGAAACAACAGAAGTAATAATAGTGCTCTTCATTCCTTGTGTGATGTCAATTTCTCGCAATAACACCCGACCTTACCTTGGAACTCCCAGGTGGAGTCCGTTTCCAGATCACCGTGTTGCCCGGCTCTGGCGAGTTTGAGGTGTGCGAAAACCGAGCGGTGGTGTGCAAAGGCCGCATCCGCCTCGCCGAAGAAGGAGAGACGGTGCTCATGAGGGACCCTCCCGGAAAGCCCCGAGAACCCGTTGAGTACGATATGGACTGTGCGGACATTTACAAGAACCTGAGCCTCCGTGGATATCAATACTATGGAGCATTCCAGGGCACCCTCAAGGCTTCCTCAACAAGTAAGAAAAAAATAATGGTAATATTAACATGTCCCATTATGTAGGGTCCTGCTTAGGCTCCTTCCGAATTATTTTGTTGGTATATATTTGTTAAGAAGTGTGAGTAATCTTTTTTACGTGCAGCACAAGCAAAGCAATATATTTTATTCAAGCAAAGTATTATGCCTGCCTGATTACTGGAAACTTCAGAAAAAAGCCTATTGATGCCTTTCGGTCTTCCAACGACATTGTTCCCCCGATATATGCATATCTTCTCTAGTTAAAATTCTGTATCGTACCTTGGTTACGTCATAAGAAAGGCTTCCGATGTACAATATATTTTCAGTAATGGTAATGAGCTTCTTAGTACGCACATCCTTGTAATATATTACGAGTGCAAGTTTTACGAGAATGTAAAGTTAGCACGTCACTCACTTGCGCATCGATTTTGCAGAACCATACGCAAAGCTGAAGTGGGATGGCAATTGGGTGGCTTTCATGGACACGGTAATGCACACGAGCTTCATCTGGAAGCCAAAAAGAGCATTTTTGCTACCACTTGCGGTACAATCCATCCGTGTCGACCCCATCGTTCACGCAAAGATCGCCGAAAGAGCTGGAGATGAAGGTGAGCATTGTTTTTGCCAGTTGTACCCTTTATGTTACCAGGTCTGTAAAGATGAGAACTAACAAACAATGTTTCCAAGAGGATGAATAGATATTAGGGGTTTAACGTCCCAAAATCACCATTTCATTGTAGGAGACGCCGTATTGCAAGGCTCCGGAAATTCCGATCACGTGGGGTTCTTTAAAGTGCAACTAAATGTGAGCATACGGGCGTACACCATTTTTGCCATCATCAAAAATTCAGCTGCCACCCCCGGGATTCAATCCCGCGGCCTGCGGGTCTGTAGCCGAGTACCTTAGCCACAAGGCCACCGCGGCGAGTTGTTTCCAAAAGAAGCATAAGGAATGTCATTAGAAGTAATTGTAAATGTGAAGAAATCAAAGTGGACGTAAAGACTACTTGCCGTCTTGTTACGTAGACGAAGTGGGTGCAGTCGTGATTTGGTGAGAAGGGCGAGAAAAAAATCAAAGACAGCTAATTGGGTCGTTCTGTACCCTGTAACCTCCTTATACGGCACTTAATTGGAATTCACTTGCGGCAGCAGAGTCACATCAGAAAAATGGACAGTTATTCGTTCATTGGAAACTTTCATCCACAAGGCTTTTCATTTTTTATTTAATTTTAGTTTTTTTTCATCCGCTGACTTTTCAAGCTCCGTTGGCTGAGGCTCAGGCGTGCGGTCCATTTCCCTCAAGTCTGGCCGCAGCGTTCATTACCTCTTTATCGTAGCGGCATCATGACCTCGGCGAAGTTGTCAGTCCGATCAGCCGCACTCATCTGGCTGGCTGTCTCACCGCTTCCTCTGATTCCGATCTTGACAGTAACTACTGCAGTTGACACCAAGGTTTCATTATACATCATGTTCATTAGTCTTCGGTTTGAAGAAGTGCTACCAACGTCAATTTAACTAGTACAAACAGACAATAATTCATGGCATTGTATAGGGGATGTGATTAGAAACAACTGTATTGTAAATGTGAAGAAAGAAAAGTGGACAAAAGGGATACCTTGCCACCGACAGGAACGCAACCTGTGACCTTCGAATAACGCGTCCGATGCTCTACTTCTGAGCTACGTTGGCAGTCATACCTCCATTCATTTTGTAGTGTATATATGTGCTGTAACGAGCGCAGTGGACATGGAGCTTGAATGGAAAAAGAAGCATAAAACGCTATGTGATCACCGGCTTGCATCTAGTTACACCTTGCGCAAAATAAATCTCTCGTTCACCGAGTCAACTCCTGCTTGTAGAACACCCCGTTTTTTTTTTGGGGGGGGGGGGTGCTGGGTACATGTGCTCCCCTACCAGGAACTCCTGGAACTTTGCAGCTGGACACTCCAACGAGCTTCTGCAATTACTGATCTGGGGCCGTCTCAGGGCACTCCAGATTCCGCACCTGTGCCTGTTTTCTGCCTTGGCTTTCTCCGGCAACGGGACCCTCCCAAATGTGGTGGCACTGACGACCAAGATATGCACAACTGGAATGACGAGTACAAATGGTGGGCGCTCGCGATACGAGGAACGCAGCCCACAAGCTCACGGATGTGAACTTTTCATTGTACGACGAGGCGAAACTGTCGTACAGGAACCATCAAAAGAATTCCAGTACGTAGTCGGAATTGTCAAAACACTCTCGGAAGTTTTTGCCGTTTCCGCTGGGCGACGGCTTCGTGCTGAGCAGCGCTTGTGTCACAAAGTACAGAGAAAATATGAGACTTTCACAAGCTGCTTCAAATATGTGCTCTTTCTCTGCAAGCTCGTCAACTTGACTCTGGACGAGGCAGGCAAGATCAAGCAGATTATAAAAGGAATCGATGACGGCGCATTCCAGATGCTTGCACCGAAGAGTCTCTAGACGATCACCGAGGTGGTTCAGCTCTGCCAGATCTACGATGAGCTCCAGTAGGCAGCTCGCTTCTGCACGTTGTGCTGCTCAACACACAGCATACCTCTCATTCCTAGACTTTCACCATAACACCACCAACCACTCCACTTTGATGGCACTCATTAAGCAATTCGTTTGCGAGCACTTCGTACGGCAGCTAACGCTGTCTATATTCACAAGAACAACCAGCCGATGGCGCCCTTGTCCCCTTCGCTTCACCAGGTCATTGAATCGCAAGTTGCCGAAGCGTAGCCGTCAACTCATGCTGTTACCGCACCACTGAAGCATGCTGCCGCTGTCGCTCAGACCCGTGCTTCACCATCTCCGGTTATGTACGAAGCAACTGGACACGTTTATCCGTTGCCACCACCTACCCGCCCGTTTACCATCCCGTCTTCGGCACTAAATGAAAGTCAGAACAATTGTATGTGGCCGCCCTCTGCACAGCCGTTAACGGTCCATTATTCAACGAACAGTGCCCCTACAGTCGCACTCCTGATAATCGACCAATATGCTTTTGATGTGGCATTTCAGGCCGCTTAGCTTGTCTCTGCCGCACTTGCAGATTCACTTCTCATGACATTGTAGCGGCCTCAAACTACATGCTCACTCAACCTTGATATTCTGTTCCGACCAATTCACCTCCAGAAGCACCTTCCGGTCGCCGACCATCCAGCTCAAACCGTTTGCCTTCTCCTCGTCACCGATCGATTTCTCTAATGTTACGTCGCGACAGTCCACTGCAAGAGGAAAACTGACGGGCGCAGTTGTGGAGGCAACAGCAGCGTTTTCGGGGAAAATTTCAAGACCTAACCACTGTGTCCCGAACGAAATCGAACTCTGTATTGATGGCAACAATGTGCATGGACTTGTTGACAATGGAGCTGCCGTATCTTTAAATAACGAGAGACTCCACCAAAATTAAAGGAAATTGACCACTCAACTTACCGAACTATCTTTGCAGATGGCTACGTCCCATCATGTTCTGCCTTCAGCTTTGTGCACTGCGCAAGTCGTCATTCAAGGTATACGTCGTCGAATTTGTAGTTTTATTCCGTTCTTTGCATAAGGTTATCCTTGGGCAAATTTTTTTGTCAAATTCTGCTTTGGTCGACTGCGCTCGTTCTGAAATCACGTTATCTCTGCCGTGCTTTGATTTCGCTGATGGCGCTTTGTGTAAAGCGTTTGCTGAGTGTCACGTCTACATTTCGTCTTTCTCAGCTGTTTTTGTCCTGGTGTCACGTGCCCCTCCTCCGGAATTACCTGTGTTGTTTATGGCATCGGTCGCTTTTGCGTGCCGTCCAAATTTCATGCTGCCACTCGCCGTCATCACTTTTTGCACTGGTCAGGCTGCTCTTCATATGTGCAATCCCTCAGACAGCCCGCCATCTCTACTACCTGAAAAATGCCTGGGAAGCTACAAACTTTAGGAGTGCGTTCTCCCAGCTACTATTCCCTATTCTACGTCCTCACTCGCAATTTGCGCTGCCAGCCCTCCCAACGTGTCCAATTTTGTTCTGGACGTGTTCTCAGATGCAATCAACTCCGAGCTCACACGAACACAGCGCAAAAAGATCATAAACCTTCTACAACGTTTTCACGCTGCATTCGACCGTGACCATGGAGGCTCGGCCTGTTCGCTGTATTGACACTGGTCAAAAAGGCCCGCTATGACAGTTTCCGTACCATGTTTCATCTGCTAAACGCGGTGTAACGGACGAAAAAGTGAATGACACATTGAAACCTGTCATAATCGAGCCCTTCAACAATCCCTGGGCTTCACCGGTAGATTTAGTCAAGAAAAAAGACGGATCAATCAGGATCTGGGTTGACTACCACCGATTCAACAACGCGCAAAGACGTCTACTCTCTACAGTGACACTGAAAATGCCTTGGCTGTCTTTAGGAAGCAAGATTCCTTTCTTGGTTAAATTTACGCTGCGGCCACTGGCAGGTATTCATGGCAGTGGATGACCACCCGAATACAGGCTTTGTAACACCAGGTAAACTATACGGATTCACCGTTCTGCCCTTCGACCTCTGCAACGCGCCTGCCATTTTACTAAGAATGATGGATATTCTACATTAAGGTCTGAAATAGAAAACGTGCTTCTGTTATTTGGTTAGTATTGTGGCATTCTCAAGCGACTTTGGAAGCCACCTCAGCCGCTTCAAGCAATTTATTACGGGCCTTTCCACGGTGGGTCTTGGTCATGTGTAGTTTCTGAGGACAGTATGCTTCTAGACCCAACAAAACCAAATGCAGCCGTGGTGTTCCCGAAACCGACCACCATCAAGAAGTTCCGAAGCTTCATCGGCCTACGCTACTACTGCCAGCGCTACGTCCACACATTTTACCTCCAATAACACCCCTTTGACCAATCTTTTTACCGGAGTGGATGGAAGGATTACCGCCACCGTAACTGAGTGGTAGAGCATCGGGCGCATTATCTGAAGCTCGCAAGTTCAGATCCTGCCGGCGCCAACTAATCTTTTCGTCCACTTTTTTTCCTCACAATCACACTACGTTTACTTCTAAGAACATCCGCTATGCTATTCCTGGCTTTATTGTTTGTTAGTTATCAGTAATTTGTCGTACAAAGGAAAAAAACGAGTTCTTAAAGTTACACTTTCCTTCATCACCAACTTAAGTACATATACGGTAAATTATGCTACAAGTGTGAAGAAAACAGCCTTTAGTTATATAGCTCTAGTAGAACGGTCTAATTTTGTGGTAAATGGATTTCTATGACGTCGGAGTCAAGCATACTTTTGTTGCTGCGGATGTACCGTGCCTTTTTACAAGTGCAAAATGCCATACCGCACTCTATACAGAACTTGGAAGAGCAGTGGCTTGGGCTATCAGTGGCTCGTCCTCGTTTGCCTCTGTCCTCATCTTCAATTAGCGCTATAGCGTTCATTACTATACAGAATTGTCGCATTATGATCCTTGGCCATCACACCTGACTCAATTATTTAGCAATAGAAAGTAATCTTCAATATTGCACCTGACTCGATTAGTAAGCATTAAAAGCAATGCTGATTATTGCCATACGGGCATAACGAAAAAGCTCAGGTACGGTCAAACATGGGGAAAACATATGAATATAGCCCTAAAGTTAACAGAGAACGGGAAAATAGGGAAAGCTGACAGTGCTACCTGCGCATATGTGAAAGCTGAAAAAGATGTCGATCACATTTTTCTACACGGTAAGATTATAATGGACATCGAAACAAACTTTTACAAAAAGTAAATTCTTTCGATGAGCTGCCCCCATAAATAGAAAAAAATCTTGAGCCCACGGCCAAAATGATACCTACAAAGCACCGCTGCGTGTACATTAGTTCCATTTCTGAATGAATCAGAAATAGCACAAAAATACTACTTCGGCGAATCAATGGTTTTTGCGTTATTTGTAACCCGTGTCTCTCGCTACAACACACTTTTGTTTCCATATGGCAGATAAATCTTCGTTAAAACCTATTTGTTGCAGGTTCAGTGCAGCATTTAAGAAATTGCTCCCAAGAGACATTAATTGTGAACTTTAATTTCTATGAAGATTGAACTTCGATGAATATAAGTTTTTTTTCGAATTCTATTTCATGGAGAAATGTTTGTATAGAGGAATTAGGAATCAATACGTGAGTATTGTACTGTGTCTTTTTGTATAGCCTTGCGTTGGTTTTTTTAATGTTACGACGACTGTTGTGCAAGAGCAGAAGAGTGGCCGGTGCCATGAATTGACACCAATTTAATATAAAAAAGCACACATTTATTTTTAAAGCAGGCAGAGCAACAATCAACCAGCATCTTTTTTTCGTACAAAAGGGTCGCCAACGAATTGTGCAATTTATCAATCGCCCTCTCAGGGAACAACCTTGAAGGTGTTGAGCAATGGGATTTCTGCAAGCTGTGTGAGCATCTCTATCAACTAGAGGCTAGAATTGCTAGCTTCGCTTCAATTAAATCGTGGGATGATTGCGAGACAAAATTGCCAGCTGAAAGATGGTTGTTGGTGTAGTTGTCGCGCCTGTCTTACGTGATACTGTTTCGTCTGCCTTCAGCATGACCCAAACTACAAGAAGGGTATCTTCCAAATGTATATATATATATATATATATATATATATATATATATATATATATATATATATATATATATATATATATATATATATATATATTAGGCGTTTGGAAAATTGAGAAAGCGAGTATGGAATGGAGTCTGAGTAAAATGCTACGTAGTGATTCATTAAAGAAAACTGCTCTAAAAATGCGAAGCAGTACATAACGAGTATTTGAAAGCACCAGCCTGTACTTGTTAATTGTATATATTAGAGAACTTGCTCAACTAATAGCAATGGCAAGCTGGGGACATTTTACTTCAAAGAAATATCACTGCAAAATGGGTTGACAGTATTGATTATGCCATAGTCTATGTGCTCTTAACATATGAAACGAAAACAAATAAAAATATAGTAGCGTACTTAGCACCACATGTCAAATTATCCCAACCACCCCCTTTTTATGTATGCAGGAATCGATCTCGTCTATAATCCTCACCACAACTTGCGCCGAGCTGGTGGCGTCGAAGTTCAAGGCGCGAAGGTTAACACCGTGCAGCGGAGGCCCACACCTCATGCCCCAATCATAGAAGAGCATCGCTTTGTCGCTTACATGGACAGCGAAATCGCCCGTCGAGATCGGGAAAACCATTTGCGGGAATATGCCGACGTGTGCAACTGCATCAGTGGACACTTGCAGGTATTGAGTGCAGAAACTAACAGCCATTCTCATCGCACGTCAATGCGTTCAATGAATTTGCCAGAAGAACTGATAAACCGCTATGCCGAGAACATTGCACCCAACCAAAGTCTACTCCAGCTACTTGTTAAAACCCAGAAACAAGCGCTTGATGCGGCAACACTGGCCTCAACACTGAAGTCGGCACTACCATCCACCACCAATGCCCTGAATGAAGATATCTTGAACACTGCCCTCCTAGAGGAGGAGCCCTTACGGGATGTCATTGACGTAGTTGTTGAAAACACAAGCTCCACTAAGCTATCCGTACTCGAGATCGCGAGTGACAAGAGTGTGGCAGCCATTAGTACCCGAGTGTCAGCTCTGCTCTCCACATATAATGTGTGGCTCAAGACAGAAAACGCTGTGACAGGCGTGAACTCGGTCAGCGTCGCGTCGCAGCAAGGACCCGAAGGCAAGCATGCAGTTTCAGAGAGAGATTCTTCGGTCTCGGAAGAAAAACAACCCGGGGCTGACTTAGTGGTAGCTTTCTGTGGTATGCTGAATTCCTATGGTGATCTCAATGATCTGGCGGGAACGATGGCTTCGCAGTGCAAGGAACACGGGTTCGTTCTCCTATGTCATCGCACAAAGCTAACTGCAGCTGAGGCTTGGTTGTCTGAAATGATTGGGCTCCCATTTGAAGTTTACTCTGTGGAAGCATTGACTGCAGCATTTACTGGCCATGGATTTCGGATGGTTGCTCTGAAGTCGAACAACTTATCAACACTGCTACTGTTCAGGAAAGTTTCAGTGGCTGTCGACGTCACCAAGCATGCAATTATCAGTGTGCGAAATAGGCAGTTTGATTGGGTTGAGTTTTTGAAGCAAAAATCTCTTGTATACGACACCAAGCAATCAGAAGAAAATATATGGCTACTCGCTGAAAACGCCGGCATGAGTGGCATCCTCGGTTTAACCAACTGCCTTCGAAAGGAAAACATTGGTGGCCGCATTCGGTATGTATGAACCTCACTCTGCATTTCTTTTTTTACAGAAATACGAAGTGCGAAAATGTATATTGCTATCAGGCGATGTATGTGCAAATATTCCCAGTAAAGCAGGAGTTTAATGTAATTGCAGTTTCATTACTGTGTAGTTCCTGACAAGCATTTACGGATATATAAACAAAGTATCAAGCTACTCCAGTAAAAAAATTGTCGTTATCAAAGAGTAAAAGTGCATTGCTGTAGTCTTTTCGAAATTCTCACACACCGATGCCTCTACAATTTATGTGACAATGGGAACGCAACATTTAGGTAGCCGGCCTATGCGCATGAGCTAGTACTAGTAATTGCTAGGAATTTCCGGTTATTCGAAAATGTTAAGTAAGCAATACAACAGGGCTGTATGTTTTGATAAATGCGAAGCATTTCTTAGCGAACGTCGACAACTTTGGATCTATCTATCTATCTATCTATCTATCTATCTATCTATCTATCTATCTATCTATCTATCTGTCTATCTATCTATCTATCTATCTATCTATCTATCTATCTATCTATCTATCTATCTGTCTGTCTGTCTGTCTGTCTGTCTGTCTGTCTGTCTGTCTGTCTGTCTGTCTGTCTGTCTGTCTATCTATCTATCTATCTATCTATCTATCTAGCCGCGTGCGACGTTTAGCTCTCCTGGCCGTTTTGATAATGATCTTGATACCAAACTTGGTATGGCATAACATGGCTGTATGGAGAACATACCGGACTAGTCAAAACATGACAATCATGATATGTATCGAATGAATGTCATGATTTACATATCATGGTCCTGCAGCTCTGGCAGTGGTTTCGTTCACATGGCAAGTTGCAAAACATGTATGTTATGGCATGACTGTATGTCGAACACAAGCGACAGACCCTAACATGAAAATCATGACATGCGTGTCATGTCATGATTTTCATGTTAGACATGACAACATGCCAAGCTCAAGGTGGGCTCGCGGGCGTTTCGGTAGCTTCACATATACCAAATTTTTATTGCGGTACGTGAATGGATGGCGAAGATATGTGACTGGTGCAAACATAAGAATCATGAGATTCCTGCCACGTAACAACATGATTACATGCCACGATCATGATGCGCTGGTGGCCGTTTCGCTAGCTTCAGTGATACCAAATTTGGTATTACGGAACGTGAATGGATGACAAAGGTATGATACTGGTGCGAACAGGATAATCACAAGATGTGTGTAATATAACAACATGACTACATGCTACGCTCATGATGAACTCGCGGCCGTTTCGCTAGATTCACATGCAGCAAACTCGGTAATACGCGACGCGAATGGACGACATGGGTAAATGACACATCCAAACACGATAATCATGAGATTCATGTCATGTAGCAACATGACTACATGCCACGGTCATGATGCACTGGCGGTCGTTTCAGTTGCTTAAATTATTCCAAATTTGGTATTATGGTACGTGAATGGATGGCGAAGGTATGTGACTGGTGCAAACATGATAATCATGAGATACGTGTCATGTGATAACATGACTACATACCACTGTCAAGGCGCCAATACATTTCGACGTGACGTGGTGCGTGTGCTCACCGGCGCTCATTTCGTCGCGTGACGTCGACATTGCCACGCCAGGCACTGGTCCTGCCATATACTCGCAGGCACGCGCCACGCTGCGTTGCTTTTACGCATGGGCGTTTCAGTGCGTCCCGCGTCCCTCCGCCATGAAAAGAGGAAGATGCAGTGTTGTCTGGGTAACGCAGCGGCGCAAAATGCAGCATGTAGAATTTCGCGCCGGTTGCCGTCGTGCCGCCCCGACTGACGCTAGTCGCGCCTCGTGTCAGACTATAGAGAGCTCGCGTTTTGCTAACGTAGCGTCGCTGTGCCCAGCGAGCGCGCGTGTCAGCGTTACATAGGAGTATATTGGGCCTTCTATGATGCGCTCGCGGCCGTTTTTCTAGCTCCAGATATACCAAATTTGGCGTTACGTGTCGTCAATGGATGACGAAATATATAATTGGTGCAAACATGACCAATTTTTTAACGTTCCCCTAAATCTAAGCGCACGAGTCTGAAGCATTTTTGCCTCCATCTTAAACATGGCCACCGTGGCCAGGATTCAATTCCATGACCTGCGAATCAACCGACGAGTGCCTTAGACAGGCCAGAGGGGCGCGTTGATAATGGAATGTGTTACACGACTCCCACTGTATACTCAGCGTACTTGTTTCGGGGGTAACTGCATGAGACCTAAACACACAAGACGTACCTTTATTATCCACTCTTTTGTTGGGATTTCCCGTTATTTTAGTGTTCTAAAAACAGCATCAACGCCGTTGTGGGAGCTAATATTTCTTGACGCATGTGTGCAAGTTCACGCATATCATCAGCGACTAAGAATTTTTTTCTCGCATGAGCATTGGGTTTTTCAGCTGCAAGTCCTTAAAAAATTATTAGTTTTCATAAAAAACCACAAATATTCTAGCTGGGAACCAAGCTTCATGTAGTTCCCTCTGTACCTTGCGTAGGTCTTTTTTTCGTGCACGCCTTCAAATGTGAATAGGCACCCACTAACCCAACCGGACATTTTGCGACCTGAAATCATTTCAGCTATATACTTCTGAGTATCTTGGTTCTTGACAAATCGTGTTATGCATATAACTTGAAAACGGAAGCGCGCACGTCAGTCATTGCTTCACCGCTTGCGTCATGAGAGAGACGTCGATAGACAGCTATATGAGAGGCGGAAGAGTCATTCAGAGCTGCATTGATGACTATAGCTCTGTCCGACCATACGAACTTTGTTCTCATATTGCTAGGCTGCAATGCGGATAATCATTTACGGCGTTCCAATAAAACGACGTTCCAATCGTTACGAAAGCCTGACGCGCGATATCTTACTCGTTGCATTTTTTCCAGCTGTGTATTTGACGCCAGCTTGGTAGGTTTCAACAGCGTAGCCAACTTCAGTCCCACCAACCCAGTGTTTAAGGACATAATAGAAAAAGACCTGGTCATGAACGTCTACCGGAACAGCCAGTGGGGATCCTACCGGCACCGCGCCGTCAGTGAGTTGTTAGAATCCACTTTTTTGTCTGTTTCTTTGTATTTTGCAGGACGTGTTTGTAACTTTGGCTGTTAATATATGCGCTCTGAGTCGCACCGTAGGGCTTAAGAAACGTTTGCTTTTCGTCTACATACAGTTATATGCCCAGGTTGATTTGTTTAGCTATTTAATATAACAGCTATAAGCAACTGCTTGAAAAGAGCAGAGCGATTGCGTGTGAGGCCCTCAAAAGCCCCTTCTTCCCGTCTGCTATGCCAAACTCGCCAGTCTCAAACTTGCTAACATGAGTGAAAAAATTCAATAAATTGTTGCAATATGATGCCGAGAGCGTTTTCTAATATTTAGCAATATTATCAACTAACTACAATCTTGAACTAGTAATATTGTATAGCGCCCCTTGAAGGCAAAGCAAAAAGCAAGGTGGATTCTTTTTATTTTAAAATATTAGTTGGTGAAGTTGCTTCATTTTCAACTTAAACATTGCTTCACACCTCATGCACGTTGATGGATGAATGTCAAGAAAGACAGCACTCACGTTCGCGTGAGTGGTATCATGCACATCAGTAGTTGAGAAAAGCATAGTATAAAGGCCACCTATGCCTTTGATTTTGGGTGCTTGAATGAATTCATACCTTATAAATTGCTGGTTCAATCAACAGTCCTAATAGGACAGGTGAACAAACGTTTGCGGACATTTTACGAGTGCACCACTGCCATGATGACATGGAACAAACATTTACATAGGGAGCGAAGATGCCTACTGGCGGCTTATAGCAAAGAGACACGCAAGAGACATCGGGGCTAAAATTGGTTTGCTTTCCTTCTGTGCCACGTGATGACCGGTTACAAGTATAAATAGTTTTCTATATTAGCTTGAAGGCTGCCATTCCCGCGCAAAACATCTTGTAATATACACATTTCGTTCGTGAATACATTTTTTGCAATAAAAATGTATTTCACCCAGGATGACCATGCTTCAGAGACGTAACAGGAAGGAAATGTGGCCACTGCTACCATGGTTGCACAAATGTTTGTGCTCGTATTGCATTTGTTAGATGAGTGTCCTTGCCATAAACTTACTGTCATATCTACTCGTAATATTTCAACATTCTGCAGGCGGCAAGGCAAAGACGACCACACAGTTCGCGTACCTTCAAGTCGAAACGCGCGGAGACCTGTCGAGTATCAAGTGGTACGAGTCGCCAACGGGCTATCTCTCCCCTTCTGATGTAATCGGCAGAGAAGATCTGTACGTGGACGTTTATTACGGTGCTATCAACTTCCGGGATGTCATGCTTGCCACTGGGAAAGTGAACTTGGACACTGCACGCGGTGAGTATGTTTTTCGCATGTTTACCTAACACGAGTATTCAACGCTACAGCGAACACACCTATCTTCATTTAACGGATTCCCACAGGGAGAGCGCTTTCTCGTAGATAAGACTACACATTATTATAAGAGATGCGCTTTAAAGCGAAAGCTTTAGATTCTTGAGCAAACTTCATAATTCACCGCCGGTGTCAGTGCCGCCAGCAAGAGTGACGCAAAAATTATGGTCACGGGATGAGGTCACCTTATCACGTCATCACGACGCCTGTAGTCATATCACATCATCAATTTATGCCACATTCAGAAACGGTAGGGTGATCACAGAGGCTGTCATAGATCAAGAAAAGTGTTTCCCTTTACCTTTAGCCATTGTTCAGGAGCACCAAACTTTTGGTGGTGGCACCTGCCCTCCCGGTAGGTTCGGACCTAGTTTCAGCGTCCAAGCTGATGAGTACAATATTCCTATCCTCCCAAGAAGAGAGCCAGAAAGCCTAGACGCTAACATGCTTCGCCCCTAAATGCCCTTCGAGTTTGTGCGTCGATGAGGGCGATTCACTGTTCACGTGTGAACACAACTCTCAAGTCAAGGGAATTCTAACTAGCGAAATACAAGCAGCAGCTCTATTATTACTTGTCAGTTGCACGTTATTCACGCAAGTAAGAATTAGTGAATTTTCATCCAGCAACTCCGACAAAAATTTCTGCTAATTCGCTGCATGCAGAAAGCAGTACACACACAGTACACAAAGCAGTACTCTGTACAATAACGCAGTACAATAGCTTTTATCGCGGTGCAGCAAGCCTGCAGATGGCGGCGGAAGAAATTTTTAAATTCATAGCAAAATATTTTATACATGTTGGCTGGCTGCAGTGCGTGGAGTGCGTTGATAGTGCATTATATTAAAAAGAAAAAAAGCCACTTTCGGCTTGCCTTAAGGCATGGTCAGTGCTCCTTTAGGCATTATTCGTATGAGGGCAGATGCACTACGCTTCCAATCTGTTCATATCTACATCACTGTAACATGCAATGTTATATAGAGGCATATTGCAAGAAAAACTAAGAAAGCCTAAGGTAAATGACAGAAATGACAACTCGCAGCAGCTAGCCTAATTATACTTTTAATCGTTGGTTAGCCTTGCAGGTACGGCTTTGCCTTGGCCCATTGTCTAGTCTGGATATTGTGAAGACTATATACGAGGCCTTGGGAATATTAGCAGGTGCTACAAACTACAGTCACTCGGACCCACAGCGAGTTGTTTTTCACCCATTCTCATTCATAAGTAGCAAGGACAAAGAAATGTAATTTCGTCGCTTGCATAACCTTCGAGAATAATTCCCGTCAACTTGTGGGCATCTTCTACTAAATAATATAAGTAAATATTCACAACTTAAACATAACATAACCATAACTAGCAGGCAAAGCAGCGCATGGGCCGATTCAAACTTCCGTTCATTACGGGCACTTTGCTCTATGTTAACGCATTCTTGCAAGTGGAGCACCATATGAATTCACTGTAGTTTCTGTTGCTGTTACTCGTCCCGAAATTTTTCCGGAGCACGCCACGCCAAGCAAGGGCACGTGCGTTAATCGTGCGTCTCCCTGCCGAATCTTCTTCCCCGACACCACCACGTAAACGGTAGAAGAGTTTAAGGAGGACAGGCCACAGCCACTTAAAGAGGTACTTCCACAGACCCAAACGCACTAGGACGTGCCAGAGCGTCCTGACCACAACGTCTTACTCTTCCCCTTTCATAGGCCAGAACGCACTAGCACGTGTGTCCGTTCTCGGAGTGCTTGAGCCAGCTGTTGGGTATGGGCAGTAGGGGTGACCAGGCACGCTGGATTGAGCTTGGTCGTATGCTGCTTCGCATCCAATAACTTCAAAGGTATTTTACTTGAATTGTTAAGCTTGAGTGCGTGATCGACACAAGGGCGCTATTGACGACCTCAAAGGGAGCCCATGGTGAAACCCTATACTTTACTCACGTCATCACGCTGCAGTCAGTACAGCAAGCGATGATGAAGTTTTAGCCTTCATTTTAATATGGCGGTGTTTGTTCTAGTCGACTATATCTAAGCAACTCTTCACGAGTGAATGGCCGTGGCCCCACAAGATGAAAATTTTGTTTTCAATGACAATGCTTTCGGGTTTCCGGTTTGAAATGACTTTTTGATGCTCGCCGTACGAAAGTGCGGCAGAGTTCTACGTGCTGATGTGATTGAGCTTTGCATTCAGTAGGTGGTGACAGCCACACCCAGTGGCTTGTCGTTTTTGGAGCTCTCTAAGCATGAAACTGAGAATGGTTGGTTACAAGAAACCTGTATTGAAGTATCTGTCGCTAGCTGTAGGAAACTATGCACTGTGTTATCCTTAAAGGACACTGAAGTCAAATAACCATTTAGGTTGCAGTGAAAGCTCAATACCAGGCGCATTTTCGACAGTAAACTTTGGCCCAGTTGGCACAGTTGGAAACTATTAACCGTGATGCTATGCGCGCAATAACAGCGTTACCTCGCATCACTCTCATACCAACTTTACAGGAGCACGCCCAGCCTACCACGATTGCAGAGCTGGTTACGCAAAGAGAAAAAGCTTGTGAAATCAAAAGGCAACTTGTACCGGTTGTTGCTGCGTTGCATGCTCAACTTCAATGTGGTCCTCGAATTGACAACCAGCCCGACTCTGTGCCTCCCTCGTAATTCACCACCATCACATCTAATAAAACAACGATGTTATGGCGCTCCGATACATCGTCTGCAATTGGCGAACGCTCCATCATTGAGGCCCCATGCGCGAATACTTGCAAACTTATACAGATGCTCCTATCCTACAAGACGGCGGAAGGACATCATTCCTGAGCACTATGCATACTTTTGTCAGAGACCACCAGCGTTGTCTATCCACGGAAGCCACTCCACTTGTGATGGAGCTTCAATCATCCACGACGCAATCCAGGATGCTACCTCCAAGCTGCCCACAGTTAAGCAGAATGACGTATACACTGATCCTTAGAAGTTATTAAGGAGCTAAAGAAAGTACACAAGGCGATGGAGATCTGCGACGCGATTCATAAGCTGAACCATAATACGGCTGCTTGCGTAAAAGTACATTGGATTCAAGGCCATGCTGTGAACCCACACAACATTGCTGCTGACCAGCAGGCGCACTGCCCTCCAAACATAGACCTTCCAGCCATTCCCCTTCCACCTCAGCCCCTATACATACTCCATACCCGTAAAAATGTTCTCCGGCAGGATAAACGTGCTCTCATTCCACCATGTGTCTGCTCTCTCCCCCCTCTGGGGGACTCGCTCGCTGGATTCCGTGCCGACCGGTTGTGCCCTCGCGATCTCCGACGTCAGCGTATCTCTGGTCGACTGGCCTGGCTCTATATCAACTCCTGACGCGGATCTCTAACGACAGCGCAGCCCTGACCTACTGGACTTGCCCTACGCCATCTCCTGACGCTGACAAGAGCTCTCGCAAGTGGTGCCCCATCCTCGGACTCCTGGGACCGTGTTTCCATCTTTCCTAACCCTCCTATTCCCTCGATATGTTCTCGCTCGCTGGCTCAGGGCATCTCTCTTTATCTCTCTCTACACCTTTATTCCCATCCTTTTAATCCCTCCTCACCCCCATCCCTTGTGAGCTACTGTTGAGGTGTCACACCCTGATGGAGACAGTTACGGGGCTCACTGTCCTCTTTTTTTCTCTCTTATAGCCACACATCTCCTCCCTCACCTTACTAGGGCGGAGGAAGTTGTGCTTAGAAGGCTTCGGGCAGGGGTGGCCCTTACACCGGCCGTTATATTGTCATGAAACTGGTCACATTTACGAGTTGGTTACACGTGTCCGTATTGTCCCACTCCTGCGATGCAAGCAGATACATACCACCTTTTATGAACACGTAAAGGGTTGCAGCCAGAACGCCTTCGCTACAGTGATAAAGCCAGATACAACCTCTGGATACATGAAAACAGATTCCACAAAACACTACTCCACTTCATACACAACACCGGCATAACATCACACATTTAACACGAAAATATTATGCCTTAAAGGCAAGTCTTTGTCGCAATAAAAAAAAGAAAATATCTAAAACGACAATATTAGCAGCAGCAGCAGTGCCTTACTTGCTGAGAGTTAAGGCAAATAGACAATGAAATGGGTTGTTGAAGAAGCGGGAGTGGACTCGGTGAACGAGAGCTTTATTTAGCGCAAGGGCTAACTGAACGCAAGCCTGCGATCACAGCAAGTCTTCTTCAATTTCTATACTCGAGCTTCATGCTCACTGCCCTCGTTACAATCACTTCCGGGCGATGAGGGAGCCATCCTGGCGACCTAAGGACAGGTGTACACAGAAGGGTCATGGTATGGCTTGAGCCGACAGATGTGTACGATTTCTTTTCCCCGACGGCGCTTGTCCGGAGATGCATCCAGTGGCTCGACAAGGTAGTAGACAGGGGATGTTTGACGTACAACTCGATAAGGGCCATGATACCTGGACGAAAGCTTGTGGGAGAGTCCTGGAGGAGTAGAAGGAATCCATAACCACACCAGTGAGTTCGGAGCAAAGCTCATAGGTGTGGTTGACGCGTCGTGGCGATGTTTTTGGCGCGTCTGGTCATGTGACATGAACGCACGAGCAAGCTTTCGACATTCTTCAGCGTGTGCTGCTGCTCGAGAAACGGTAGTCATCTCTGAAGAGTCTCGTCGATAAGGAAGAATGGTATCCATTGTTGATGATGGCTCGCGTCCATAAAGAAGAAAGGCGAAAATCCAGTGGTGATTTGCGTTGCAGTGTTGTAAGCATATGTCACAAAAGGTAGTATGCTATCCGAATTTGACTGGTCGGATGAAGCGTACTTGGCCAGCATATCCCCAAGTGTAAAACGCTTTGTCATCCCATGAGTTCGCGGGTGATAGGCTGTGGTAGTGCGGTGTATGATGCGACACTCGCTAAGCAACGCTTTGATGTCATCGGAGAGAAAAACGCGGCCGCGGTCACTTAGTAACTCACGAGGTGCTCCATGCCTTAAAACCAGGTTTTGCAGTATAAAACATGCAACGTCTTTTGCGGTAGCACAAGATAACGCAGCTGTTTCAGCGTACTGCGTTAGGTGGTCGATAGCAACAATGCCCATCGGTTGCTACTCGAAGTATAGGAAAGCGGATCATAAAGGTCTATTCCGACACGATCGAAAGCTCGTGCTGGACATGGCAATGGCTGCAAGGGACCTGTGGCATGTTGACTGGGCATTTTGCGTCACTGGCACGTAAGGCAAGACCTTACGTAACGGCGAAGAACGAAACGGTACATACCGCGCCAGTAGTACCGCAGCTGCAAAAGAGTGTATGTTTTTAACACACCAGCGTGGCCACATTGCGGATCATCGTGGAACGTGGCACAGATGTCAGAGCGCAGATGTCGGGGAATCACGAGCAACCACTTACGGCCGATCAAGCTGTAGTTTCGTCGGTAAAGCAGGTTATCCCGAATAGCGAAGTGTCCTGCTTGACGGCGAAGCGTCCTGGGAACTGGAGTGGGAGTCCGGTTTGAGAGAAAGTCCAAAAGAGAAGAACTCCAAGCATCTTTGCGTTGCTCTGAAGGCATGTCCGAAATGCAAATGGCCAAGGCAGCACTGGTGGAGATAAGCAAGCCGACAGGCTCTGAAGCCAATGGCGAACGTGACCGGGCATCGGCGTCGGAATGCTTCCGGCCAGAACGGTAGATAACACGGATATCGAACTCCTGTAACCGCAAAGCCCAACGAGCGAGCCGATCATTAGGATCTTTTAGTGAGATAACCAGCAAAAAGCCCATGGTGGTCTGTTACTATATCAAACGGACGTTCATAAAGATAAGGCCGAAATTTTCCGATTGTCCAAATAATCGCGCGGCACTCCTTTTCAGGTTACACTTTAATTCTTCTCGGCTTTACTGAGGGTAGCGGCTGGCATAGGCAATCGACGTACTCGTCAAAGCCATCCTTGCGTTGGGCCAGCATGGCCCCTACCCCGACACCACTAGCGTCCGTATAAAGCTCTGTTGGAGCAGACGGATCGAAATGTCGGAATATAGGAGGCGTGGTGAGGAGCCGTCGGAGTTCCTGAAATGCATCATCACACGCCTGCGACCACGCTGACAAATCAGAACTTCCGGCAAGAAGATTGGTCAAGGGGGCAATAATGGAGGCGAAATTGCGGACGTAGCGCCGGAAGTAAGAACATAGGCCGATGAAGCTTCGAAGCTCTTTGATGGTGGTTGGCTTTGGGAACGCCGCGACTGCATTAAGTTTCGTAGGGTCCGGGAGAATGCCGTCCTTGCCCCGCCTTGGTCTAGTGGCTAAGGTACTCGGCTACTGACCCGCAGGTCGCGGGTTCAAATCCCGGCTGCGGTGGCTGCATTTCCGATGGAGGCGGAAATGTTGTAGGCCCGTGTGCTCAGATTTGGATGCACGTTAAAGAACCCCAGGTGGTCGAAATTTTCGGAGCCCTCCACTACGGCGTCTTTCATAATCATATGGTGGTTTTGGAACGTAAAACCCCACATATCAATCAACCAATGAATGCTGTACCTTGGAAACCACATGGCCAAGAATTACAAGCTTGCGAGCGCCGAAGTGGCATTTTTTCAAGTTAAGTTGAAGTCTCGCCATGGAAAGGCATGAAAGAACTTGCTCGAGGCTGCTGAGGTGGGTCGCAAAGTCGCTTGAAAATACCACAATGTCGCCCAAACAACAGAGGCACGTTTTCCATTTCAGACCTCGCATGGATGGTATCCATCATCCCTTTTAAAGTGGCAGGCGCATTGCAGAGGCCAAAGGGCATAACAGGTGAATTCATATAGTCAATTCCGGTGTTACAAAGGCTGTCTTCGGGCGGTCATCCTCTGCCATGGGCACCTGCCAGTAGCCGGAGCGTAATTCTAACGAAGAAAAGAGTTCTGCTCCTTGTAGTCAGTCCAAAGCATCATCGATGCGCGGCAGAAGGTTTACGTCTTTGCACGTTATCTTGTTGAGTCGGTGGTAGTCAACGCAGAATCGGGTGGATCCGTCTTTTTTCTTGACGGGAACAACCGGTGAAGCCCAGGGACTGTTGGAGGGCTCGATGATGCCACGCTTCAACATGTCGTCCACTTGTTCGTCGATGACACGGCGTTCAGCAGATGACACACGGTACGGACGCTGTCTTAGCGGGGCTTGTTGACCGGTGTCAATACGGTGAACGACTGCAGAGGTTCGGCCTAGGCCTCACTGGTCACGATCGAATGAAGAACGAAAGCGGAGTAGCAGATTTATAATCTCTTCGCGCTGAGTTGGTGCGAGCTCAGAGTCGATGGCATCCGAGAATACGTCCAGAACATGATTGGGCGCGTTGGTAGGAGTGACAGCACAAATTGAGAGCGAAACCGTAGAATCGGGTACAGTAGCCGGAAGAATGCACTCGTAAGGTTCGTAGCTTCCCAGGCATTCTCCACGTAGTAGGGATGACGGGCTGTCCGAGGGATTGCACACATAAACGGCAGCATGACCGTTGCGAAAAACGACTACGGCAAACGGAAGCATGATATTTCGACGGCACGCAGATGGGACCGATGCAATAAACAACACAGGCGATTTCGGAGGGGAGGCACATGACACCGAGACAACAACAGCTGAAAAAGGCACAATGTCAACGTCAGAAGCAGCAAACACTCTACACGAAGGCGCCATCGTCGGGGTCATACCACGGCACAGATAATACGAGTTCGGAACGAGCACAGTCGACCAGAGCAGAATTTGACGAAAGAAAGTCCCACCCAACGATAACGTCATGCGAAGAACGGAATACAACTACAAATGTGACGACATACATCGCACCTTGAATGACGACTCGTGCAGCGCACAAAACTGGAGGCATAATATGATGGGACGTAGCTGTCTGCAAAGATAGGTCAGTAGGTTGCGTGGTCACTTTTTTCAAGTTTCGGCACAGTTTCTCGCTAATTACAGATACGGCAGCTCCAGTGTCAACAAGTCCGTGCACCTTAATGCCATCAATATAGTGTTCGATTTCGTTCGTGGGACAGCCGTTAGAAATTAAAATTTTCGCTGCCAACGCAGTTCTTGCCTCCGGAACAGCGCCCGTCAGTTTTCCCTCGCGGTGGGCTGTTGCGACGCAACATTGCAGAAATAGATCGACGACGAGGAGAAGGTGAACGGCTTGAGCCGGATGGTCAGTGACCGGAACGTACGTCCAGAGGTGGATTAGCAGGAACGGGGTATCGCGGCTGAGTGGGCATGGTGGGCATGTAATGTGAGGCCCCTCCAATGTCGTGAGAAGGGAAGCTGCGACGACGGCAGTGACGAGCTACGTGGCCTGCGATGCCACATGAAAAACATATCGGCCGATTATCCGGAGTGCGCTATTGGCTGACGGTAGGGGCACTGTTTGCTGAATAAGGTACCATAAATGGTCGTGCAGGCGGCGGTGTCATATAAACGTTCTGAGCTGTTTCGTATACAGCCGAAGACGGGACGGTCAGCGAGCGGATAGGTGGCGTCGGCGAATAAACGTGGCGAGTAGCTTCGTAGATGGCTCGGGACGATGGCGCACGTGGCCGAGCAACTGCGGCTGCATACGTTAGTGGTGCGGTAACAGTTGGTGGAGCCTGAGCTGGCGGCAATGCTTCGGCAACTTCCGATTGAATGACCTGGCGAAGCGAAGGCGACAAGGGTGCCATCGGCTCGGTAGTTCTTGTGATGATAGTTAGCTACCGGGCGACCTCCTCGCGTATGAATTGCTTTATGAGTGGCATCAACGCAGAGTGGTCGTCGGTGTGATGGCGATAGTCGAGGGATGAGATGTCCGCGGTGTCTTGAGCAGCGCAACGTGTAGAAGCGCGCTGCCTACGCACCTGATCATAGCTTTGGCAGAGCTGAATTACCTCGGCGACCGTCTGGGGACTCTTCGCAGCCAGCATTTGGAATGCACCGTCGTCTATTCCTTTCATGATGTTCTTGATCTTGCCCGCATCGTCCAGTGTCGAATCGACGAGGTTGCAGAGAAATAGTACATCTTCGATGTAGCTCGTGAAAGTTTCATCTGATCTCTGTACTCTGCCCCGCAAGCGCTGTTCAGCACGAAGACGGTGGACAGCAGGACGGCCGAAGACTTCGAAGAGGGTTCTTGCCTATTCCGACCAGGTACTGAAATCACTTTGATGATTTCTGTACCATAGTTTTGCCACGTCGGTCAGGTAAAAACTCACATTTGTGAGCTTATTGGCTGCGTTCCACTTATCGTATGCGCTCGCCAGTTCATACTTGGCAATTCAGTTGTCCACATCTTGGTCCTCTGTGCCACCAAATATTGGGGGGGGGGAGGGTCGCGCTGCCGAAGACATGTGCACAGGTGCGAGATCTGAAGTAGCGGCCTGAGATGGCCCCGGATCAGTCATTGTAGGAGGTCGTTGGAGTGTGCGGCTGCGAAGTTCCAGGGTGAGGACCAGACGTACCCAGCATCTCCACCACTTGAAACGGGTTGTTGAACAAGCAAGAGTTGACTCGGTGAATGAGGGCTTTATTTAGCGCAAGGGCTAACTGAACGCAAGCCTGCGATTGTTGTTGTTGTTGTTGCCCCTTCGCACTGGCACATACCCACTATGGGGGATTGGCCATGAAATCTAGAAGTATCCTATATGAGATATATTAAAAGGTTTATCCTTAATGAAAACACTAATGATGTAATAGAAAATAATAATTAACTAAAAAGGAATATTAAACTAAACAAATAATTGAAGATTGAATCAAGAAGAGAAAAGGTGAGGTAATACTACAGTGGAAGACAGAAATTTTGAGTAGACCAGACAATCGAGCTTATCTCACCCGGTCACAATCAAATGAATATGCAAATTTCATTCAAAATTAGACAAGTGTCTTCAGAAATATATTTAAGCAGGCATTATTATGACATGCGCTTTGATTCTCGAATGAAATTGCATACAGCATCGAATACGCTCCTGTGGCAATGTCCCAAGCTAAAGGCACCGAAACTTAGAACATTATCTGCAGTTAAATTTAAACCTACTGCTTGAAACGGAACAATTAAAAGTCTTTTCCTAATTAATGAATAGTTTTTACATGTTATAAAGTAATGCTCTATTGTTTCCGTTTCTTCACAGAATGGACACAGGGGCGATATCGCCAGACCAGCTCTGTGCAAGTAAAAGTTTAATGGAGGGACACGACATCTAAATTTGGTTAAAATAACTTCTAACTTTTTAGATTGACTCCACTGAGGTTTCCAGGGGTATGTTAGGTGCTGATAGTCCGTATATTTAGTAATATTTTCCATAATATCCGTATAAATAGCCCATTTTCTATATCTGATCGACACTATGTGTTCCGATTCTGGTAGTACCGAGATCACAGGGCCATCAAGTGTGGCTCGAGATAGTGAATCGGCGATTTCATTCAACCGTATGCCACAGTGTCCCGGGACCCAGACTAACTTCAGGAACTTCACATGAGGTGGAACTAATGTTTGTAATGTCGCTAGAGCTCTTGATTGTTCTGAAGCTGTGAGAGTAGTACACAGCGAAAGAGAATCAGTAATTATCATTGCACTCTCTTCGTTTGAAGGAAGTTTTCGTAGCGCTAAAATAATAGCCAGGAGCTCAGCTTCGAAAACCGGAGTGAAGTCTGGTAGTCTTACCGAGAATGACCAACCGAGGTAATCTGAGACGATTCCTACTGCTGCCTTTTCTTTATTCACAGAAGCGTCTGTGGCTATTATGTTCTTTATTTCCGCATGAGCTATGTAGTCTTCTAACCTGTCATTTAAGTAACTCGAAGATTGAAACTTAGATAGTGGGGGAAAAATTTCATCACATTCTATCGTAATATTGTGATTTAATGCTTTGGTTCCAATTACCGATCTGATATCCACCTTTATGCTTTCAAGTTTCTTTTGTACAAAAATAATCTGGGGAGTACGAAAGCGTGGCCAGTGAGCGAGGAAGAAGGCGTCGGGGTCACTAATAAAGGCATATGCAGACCGTCTCGCTGATAAGCCGTAAAATTTCAAGTATGTTTGTACTGTTAAGATACGGAATCGGCAAAGAATAGTTGGTATGCGAGCTTCCTGATATAGTACATTAATAGCGACATACCTGGGGAGTCGCAAACACAACCGTAACGCTTCTCGCTCTAATAGAACTAACGGTTTAATTTTGTACGTAGGGCCACCCGAAAATAATATACACCCAAATTCGAGTATTGGGCGCATGTACATTTTATATATCATTAATAAGGTGTGTCTACGTAACCCATATTTTCTGTTGCTCAACCTTCGCAATAAGCCTGAAGCTCGTTGTGCCTTTGCCACGTTATAGTCTATGTGAGGGCTCCAGTTAAGTTTCTCGTTATAAATAATGCCCAAATATTTGATAGACTCTACTTGTGGAATCGGTTCCTGATTATAAAGTACTGAAATTTGAATAGAATCTGCTATAGGGAACACCAGGAGCGCACTTTTACTTATGTTTAGAGACAATGAAATTGAATGCAGCCAAATTTCAAGAGAATACATGTACTTTTGCAATTTTTGATGCAAAGAATAAATGTCACTATCTGCAACGAAAAATGCAATGTCGTCTGCATAAATGTAGACAGTGATATCTCGTTCAATGGGAATTGAGCTCATCAACACATTGAATAACAGCGGAGATAGGACCGCCCCTTGAGGTACTCCACGTTGCTGTTTGAATTTAGATGAGTGACATCCATCCTTTGCACAATAAAATTCTCTCGATTTTAGAAACTCTGCTACCCAATCAACAATATAACGCGGAAAGTCACATTCGTGTAAAGAATTCAATAAAATTGAGTGCTCAACGCTATCATAAGCTTTAGCTATGTCTAGTGTTACTAGTACCGCGTATTGTCGTCTTTTTCGGGCAAGCTGTATTCGGCTCTCTAAGTCGGCATGAGCACACCAAATTGAGCATTCGCTACGAAAACCTATTTGAAATGGTTTCAATATTAGCTTGTCAGCCATCCAAACTTTTATTCTATTATTGAGAACTCTCTCTATAATTTTGATCAGGTGAGATGTTAGAGAGATTGGTCTGATGTTGTCAATGTTAAAACCTGACCCTTGTTTTTTTAATATGGGAATCACTCTAGCTATTTTCCAGTCATGTGGTATCCAGGCATTGCTTAAGGAATAGTTTATAAGGTTGAGGACGTCGCCGGGTGATATCTGGAATAAAATTTTAATCATAGGAACTGTTATACCGTCAGGACCAGGAGCCGAAGAGGGTAAGTTTCTAATTACGCTTGACATTTCGGACAATGTCACTTTTTCGTAGTCAGTCTTTATAGAGGACTTTTGCCAGTTGATTGTCAAAGTCGACGAAAATCTGTTAGCTAAACCTCTTCCGATTGCCTCTAACGAATTAGTCATTTCTTCCGTCGATAACCTGTCATAATCAGAGTTAGCTAGAGACGGCAGAATTTTGCGCGATCTCATATATCGGAATAACGCTTTCTTATTTCTAGGTTTGGAAAGAAAGTCGAAATGTTTTTTGTCATAGTCTTCTTTAGCTTTAGCCACGGTGCGCTTAAATGTAGCAGCAATAAACTTGTAATCTGCCCAATTTTTGGGGGACTGATTATGAATTAGCTGCTTCCAAGCCGCTTGTCGTCGTCTATGATCACGAGAGCACTCAGAATTCCACCACTGGCTACAAGGCTTTCTCGTATCAGACTCAATAGAAAATTCTGCTTTTTTGAACGTTCTTTTAATTACCGCACTTAATTTCATGGCTTTATTTTCATCGTTGTCTTCAGTGGGGGTAGTCAAAGCAACTTCTAGGTCATTTTTAAATTTGGAATAATTGATAAAGGTTCGAGCTTGGGAGTAAGATGGAATAATGGGGCAAGAAATTTCAAACAGTACTGGTAAGTGGTCACTGTTGGTGGCGCAGTCTAGAGTAGTCCAAGATACGCTAGAAATACCCGAGCTTATAAAACTCAAATCTAAGGCAGAGCGGGATCGGTCTCGGATAAATGTGGGAGTTCTAGCGTTGAGGCATGATAAATTATGGTCTATAGACCAGTCCCACAAGCGTTGTCCACATTGATCAGTCCTAAAACCCCAACTAGTGTGGTGAGAATTAAAATCTCCAACCATAATTTTTTCTGTGCACCACGAACTAACAGCCATGTCTAAACATCGCGTGTCTTGTACACCCAGAGGAAAGTAAAGATTTACCAGAGAGAAGGGAGAGCATCCAGGCAAGGTGATGTCTATAGCGAAAATTTCACATTCGGGGGATATACTTTTGTACGAAGTTTGATCTTTGAACTAATTTTATTATTGACAAAGAACGCTAAACCTCCACCTTTGGATGGGCGATCCAGGCGAAAAGACCGGAAATTAGGTAGGTAAAACGAATTATGTGCTGACAGCCACGTTTCTTGCAGTGCAATAATGTCTGGATTGAATTTACAAGATAAATACAATAAATCTGTACTAGCTGAATGAATAGATCGGCAGTTCCAATGAAGAATTTTGATAGAACCTATCATTTTGACAGAATTGTTTCGGCAACTACCTTATCTAAAATGCTGTCTTTAAGAAAATCGCTCTTCGATAGGTTCTCCTTCTGGTATTTTTTGTTTTTTGAATGTTTTGAAGAGCCAGTATTTTGGAGACAGGGGATCGAGTGCGCTTTAGGGATTTGATGTCCATGTCCATATCATCATAATCCTGATCATCCTCTAGTATGTCTTCACCTATCCTCTGGTTGTCTGTACAAGAGGGCCCTGCAGCCTGTACCCCTGAAGGAGATGACTCTGCGTCTGCTTCACTTGGTGGGAGAGTTACGTTGTCTTGGGAAGTATCCTTCATATCTCTTGGTGTCCCATATATTTGCGTCAACTGAGTGGCTACAATATGAGATAAGGAGTCACAAAGGGTGGTGGCCAGGCGATCTATAGCTTTCTCCATCGCTTTTTCAATCATGTCTGCAATGGACACTGAAAGAGAAGCTTCTAAAGTTGCATTATGTCGGGCTGCAACACCAGCATATCCCTGGGTTCTTGCCTGAATTTCAGCGATGGCGTCTTTTCGTGAACAGCGTCTGCGATCAACAATTTCCATAATTTGAGTCTCCCGCGCTTTGGCTGAGCAATTAGCGTTATCTGCGCAGTGCTGCTCATGACAAAGACAACACTTTTCTTCAGTACAATTGCATTCATTTGCAGTATGTGCCTCACCACATTTTCGGCATCTGGGAGCTGACCTACATCCTTTTAAAGTGTGTCCATAGCGCCAACATTTCTGACACTGGAGGGGACGAGGTGACAGTTGTTCGACTCTGAATATTAAAGGCCACGCCTTGATTTCAGTGGGGCGAATCGACCCGGCAAATGTGACAATTACAGACTCAGTAGGGATCTTTGTCTGTTCTACAACTCGTGAGCATCTATAAACTGCAATAGCACCTGCCTCAGAGAACATCTCTAGGACCTCAGCTGGAGTCATGTTGATGTCTACGCCTCGGACAATACCTCTGACGCATGCTAGGTGAGGAGGAATGAAGGCGCTCACCGGATTGGTAGCGAACATCGAGCATTTAAGTAAGTCTTTGACACAGAGCTGGTCAGGAGAAAAGCAGACAATGCCTCCCTTGCCAAACTGCCGGACCTCTGTGATGGTGTGATAGTGAGTTGTCGCTGCTTTGAGTTCCGACTGGATCACTTTAGGGTTTTTCATCTTAATGACTCCGTCGTTGCTTGGGACTAGGGCCACAGGAACGGAAGCGACGCCATTGCGTAGGAACTGGTCCACTGCCTGCGATCACAGCAAGTCTTCTTCCTTTTCTATACTCGAGCTCCACGCCCACTGCCCTCGTTACAACAAGAATATATGCGCAAAAGTATGAAATTTTCAAAATGGTACTGATGATATCAAACGAACTGCCTGCAAATATACACTAGTGGTCAATCTAGCTGCACTAAATAAAGAACCTTCCATGCATCAAGAGACGCAATAAAATGCTGCTTCTTCGTTTCTGTTTGATTCATAGAAAAAAAGCAACCGGCGTACGTTATATGAGGAATGATGCGTGGTTCGAAAATTCGGTTTTCTTGTGGCTACACTGGACACGTCGTGTCATCTAGCGAGCCCCAGTGGAACAAAAAAAAACGTCTGCCATTTCCGAATTTTTAGCAGGAAATTGATCAATGGCCGTTGTGGCTGCTGTGACTCTCACTACTTTCGTTCTCTCTACTAGTGTCGGCGACTGCGTAGTAGGCAATGTTACGCACGGCAACAGCGATGTCATGTCAACCCGCTTCTTGAGGCGGGCGATTTGAAGTGCGCTAACCCGATGCGCACCTCTAAAACGTAACTTCACTTCAGTATAAACCCTTTCTTGGCACAAAAGTAACACTAAGAGGCTTCTGTATCACTATTTCAACTAATCAACGTCGACTTGATAGTTGCCCTTGGTGTTCCTTTATGAGGCCCCTATGAACACAATGAAGAAAAAAAAACAAAAATATGTATGGAACGCCACGCTCATGTATTTTTTTTATCACTGCGCCTTTAGGTATTCATAATGACGCCTGAGATATATGACGTGAGAACCTCGATTGGCGCTCCATTTCACGAGAATCGCGTGCTCACGTATGAGAGACTACCTAGAAGCTTCCGCCACTTCACCACATGCGTCGAGAGAACCCAATAGAATCAGCTGGTGACAATATCAACCCACTGCGTGTGGCTTTTGTTTCTTCATCCCAGACGTGTCGCCGCAAGATTTCGCGCAGGTGCCTTGCCCGCGACAATTAAAGGTACGATGTGTTAGTTTCATGTCAGCTGCCTGATAGTGGCTGCCCTATGTTTCTCAAAAGTTTGCAGCGGATACTTTAACCCTTTCGCGGTTCTGCTTTAGCTTTCCTGAATCACCAGTGTTAAGCAGGTTGCCGAAATACATTTAAAACTATTATTTCGGCAACTTTTAATGTGCACGGTATTTACCGCTTGTTTGTCCCAACTATACAGTCCCTCGGTTACTCATCATTGTCTGTGAAAAAAATGGGGTAAAGACGTCTTCTGATTCGCCGTTGTCAAATGTTTTCAATGCATGTGTAAGTATAGCATGCTTACTACAATGCAGACGTAAGTTATTTGGCAACAACCTATTTAAAAGTTTCTGCAAGTAACGCAACTTATTGAAAGGCTTTTAGTTAGGAAATATGCGCGCTACATTGAAAATATTCAACAGAATCATTATTCGGGCCTCGAAAATATTACCCGACAGGGACTTCGGTTCTAGCCCGCCTGGCTTTTCTACAAAATGTTGTTTTACAGCTACTACTATACTAACACTGCTGCTGCTTTTGCAGATAATGATGATGATGATGATGATCATTATGACGATGATGATGGTGATGATGGTGGTAGCCGTGATCATGAAAAGGCTCAATACCCTATACACACAACGTTGTTTCTGTAGCTGAGCTGAAACTGGCTCGTGTGTTGAATATTCACCCAAAATAATTCGCGCATGTCCTGCAACATTGAAATTACACACTGGTACATGGAGCTCAGTTAGTTCATTTTCAATATCGCTTACCCCATGATTGGAGGAAATAAACAATAACACGTTTTTCTGGTAAATGGAGCTCAAAAAGCAGCGCATGGTAAAGCACAGAATAAGAGATTAGGAGTGCGCCCCAATTTAAGCTTTTTGTGTCCTTGGTATTTTCTTGAACTGTATAAAAATATTGGGGCTTTTACGTTCAATAACCACCACATAATCTTGAGAGACACAGTAGTCCTAGCGCTTCAAAAATTTTGACCATCTCAGGCTTTTTTAATTGGCACTGACACCGCACAGTACCATTTCGCCTCAACCGAACGGCGGCCACCACGGCCGGGATAGAATGCGTGACCTTCGAGTTAGCAGCCGAAGACTGTTTCACCGAGCGGGACTCAGTTCCTTCAAGGGCTTAATGTTTCTCTAGCATACAGATATTGTGTAAAAGCTGAGAACTTAACCTGTTAGCCTCTGCGTGTTCGTGTTAAATACAATTTTTTTTCTGCCAAAATGCTACCGCAGGTGACAATGTCAGTGAGGAGGCCTTCCTCGGCATGGAGTATTCAGGCCGTGACTGGAACGGACGGCGTGTCATGGGAGGCATCGCGGGCCGGTCAATAGGAACTTTCGTCGTTGGCGACCCGGACATAACGTGGGAAATTCCCGAAGCCTGGACCATGGAAGAGGCTGCCACGGTACCGGTGGCATACTCGACCGCCTACTACGCACTGATCGTACGTGGAGCTATGAAGCCGGGAGAATCGATCCTAATACACAGTGGCAGCGGAGGCGTTGGACAGGCCGCAATCGCTATTGCTCTTTCCATGGGCTGCACCGTGTTTACCACTGTAGGTGAGTGGAACTACGAGTATAAGTTAGACGTGTTAGATAACTCATAAACTTTCGGATTTCCTCACACACGCACACAAACAGAATACTTCCTCGGGTTGGCAATGGTTCAGCCATGTCATATCCTCGAATAATATAAACGGGTTTTACTTGATTCTTGTTCACGGTGTTTTAAGAATGTGACTGTTAGTTTTGGGTGAGAAAAGTGTCGGTACGTAGCATTTGATTCATTCTTTGATATTCTTTCTTTGATAGAAATACATTCTTTGAATGTATTTCTATAGGCAGCCACCTAAACACCATTTGGCGCTAATCACACTCTATTTTGTGAGTTTTGTCAGTCACAAAGGAGTATATACATGATAGGTCAGCACTATACATGAAAGAACTCACACATACTTTTTTATAGTGTGGTCAGCTCCTTTACTATGGTGCAAGTCGCAGAGATCTTGAAACTTGGTAGGTTTAAAGTTTTGCATGTTTTTAAATAATTTTTTTCTAGTCTCTACGTAGAGAGAATGGCACATGAGACAGCTCTTTAAACGTAAGTCATAATTTTATTTAGCAAGCATTCATATGCAAGCTCTTGAGTTACCACAGTACACCGAGACATTGTCTCTTCTCGAGTCACCGTCTACTTCCACGTGAGCCCACAAGAGTGTGCCCACACAGTGAACATGAACGCCGAATCACGAATCGTAACCGATGTTCCTCGAAAGCACACAGTTTCTCCAACAGACTCGACATTATCTGCGTAAAACGGCCAGCATCCATTAGGGTGTGGAGCGGAAGAATCAGTTGGCAGGTTTGTGTTAAACGTGCTGTAATTTCTTTGTCCTTTCCCTCTTCGGCAAAAAAACAAAGCTTTTCGCGTTACACTAGTTTGCCTAGGATGACACATTTTTGCCGAGACGTTGAAATGTATGCACGACGCATACGCAAGTTAATGACTACTGTTTAATCTACCGCGGGAAAGTGGTAGCGCGAAACGCCATGCGGGACGCAAGACGCACGAAGAAGTGAGTGCAGGGTAGGGCTGCGTGTGAGCACAACGAAGTGTTAAACCAGGGCAACGCAGGTATTGACCTCCTCTCTGTCTCAACATTTTGGTGCTAAAAATACGAATAGGCCGAGATCCTAGCACCGGTATGTTCCCAGGATGGAAAAGCTACGCATACTTAGCGATACCACCACCCGGACTCCTGTCCGAGGCCTACCACATCCTTCTGAAAGGCAGTGTACCGTTTTTGGCCAACACCACCTAGACTTTTTTTCAGGCCTCCGCAAGCCTACGTGACGTCATCATTGTGAGATCTGCCTGGAAGCTGGCTTCACTTCAAATGACCGGCACACGCTTCGCGTTTTGTCGTTCCGCGGCCCAGTTGCACTCGTAGCATTTTTTTCTCAGAGATTTACACCTAGAAGCAGGACCGTGGCCAGGAGGGAGAGGTTAGGAGGCCCCCTTCCCGCCCCCCCGCGCAAAATCCTTGCGAAGGACCGCTCTCGTTCATGCGGTTCTGTGGTCGGCGTCCATCGGAAACGGATAGACGCGCTTTAGGTCCATAAGCATTGTTAGAGTTGCACCCCGGTGCACAGCAGCATCCAGGCATATTGCGTAGTTTACCCAACCATGCTCACACAGCACAAGAGAAAGAAAAAGCAGCGTGAGCGGTAACAAAATGCAACTAGCCTACAACCACAACAGCTGCAGAGCGAGCGAGCACGTAAGATCAATGTGGCCAGACGCACTCTCATGCACTGCCAACTTCGCTCGGCTGTGCACAAAAATGTTTAAAGCGTGAATAAATCAAGTAATAAGTACATCATTTCAAAGATAAAATATTGCTAAGCTTTTTTTGTTAGATACTAGTTCATAACTTCCTACAGTTTGCCTACTGAAAACTTGTTTCGAACCAAAAAAAGATTGTCTGTCTATTTGGCGAACAAAATCAGCAAGCCATTCCGACCTCAGCCAGTCGAGCGTTGCTTTCTCACAGATCTCACAGCAGTGACGTCACGCTGACGAGACGGAGGCTTGCGGAGGCCTTGAAAAAAAGTCTAGGTGGTGTTGCTTTGGCCGACTTGCAGGAGCTTGTCGAGGAAGGAAAGGCGAGAGGGTGGCGACAAGCCCGTGCCGAGGTCACAGCTTTATTCGGGACGCAGGCGCAGGCCAAGTCACCGCTGCAGAGTCCAGCCAAGCCAGAAGCTCGGCCGTTATGAAATTCCTCGTGGCTCGCACTACACGGTCCACGCGGCTAGCTTCTTTAAGGGGCGAAGCTCCTTAAAGCGGCACCTGTACGTCCCTCGTAGTCGTAGTAGTAGTAGTAGTGTGTAACCAGTCTTACATTTTGGCCTCCAAGGTGGTGCCGGTGAGAGATTTCTTCTGTGCGTTGTTGAACAATGAAAAATTCGCAGCGTGCGCGTTTACTAAAAGCCGAATTCCCCTGTCTCTCATTCCCCCTTAGCAGCCATTGGCATGTACATTGAGCACTATCTGACAAGAAAGGGTTGCTGCGTTATACTCGCTGGGCGTAACCTCCTTGGTTTTAGAAAGGTTTAGCGAGCGTTGGGCCACAGTGCCATGAATACAGTGAACTAGTATATACCATGAACTCGAGGTAGTTAAAGGTGTGAAGTAGACACAAAGCGCAAGCCGTAAGAAAGTGTGCGTGTGCCACCTCTCGTTTAGTCCTTGGAATGTCCGCTGAATGGCAGTGCATATGCGAAATATATGATGAAAAGATGCGAGATGGTGGTACGTGGAGTGTAGAATAGATGGATGAACGCAGGGATGGACGTACAGATGGACGTGCGGACGCACGAACAGACGCACGTACGGATGGGCGAAAGGACGCACGGACGGTCACACAGACGGACGCATGGACGTACGGAACGAAGAACGAATGCACGAATGGATGCTTCGCCCCACTCTCTATCATTCACTGCGTGGATATGCTGCCATTTTTTTCGGTGCGGTCACCTGGCCAAATCTAGCGTGGCGCTACATAGGCTCCCCTCCTAGCGCTTTGCGTGATCAAATCATATGTACAAAAGACAGGGAGGCACAAATGGTATATACATGAACGACAATCGGTAAAGTGTCCATTTGTGAAGTCCAGGTTGTCAACGCGTATGGGCCATCTGGAAGCAGTATATCTTCGTCGGGCGGCATTGAGAGAAACGCAGTGGACGGAGATGAAATCGCCGTGTCGCTGCGGTCGTAGACATGTGCATCTCACAACGACGCGGTGGGCTCATTTGAAAGTGCACTCGCCGGTTCGAGCGGACGCGGCTGACAAACATGCCCGTAGCTGGAACCATGGACAGGCGCTGAAAAGTTCGCGCCGGCGATGTGGGCGAAATAGTGTGTAGGATCCCCCAGCATTGAAAAGTCACAGCTGCGGCGGGCTCTCGGAGAGCGCATGGGGTGCCGAGCATGCTGTCGACAAGGAGCAGCGGGCCGATCGTGCTAGTGCGGATGTCTCTGTCGATGGTACTCAAAGTGCATGCAAGGTGAAGCGGAAAGACTGGTCACAAGACCTGAACGTCACACAGAAGGAAGTCGCCAGGTAGATTGTCTAGAAACCACAAAGTAACTGATACCTTTTACTCGGCATCTACCGTACACCCTAGCAGCGACACCACGGTCATTATCGCCACCTGCAATTTCAAGGCCCGGAGACACTACGTCTCCACTGAGTGGCACGTCCAAATTCATGACGCCTATTGTCGAGCCACACCATCAAAGGAAGAAGGTGCGCGCAGCTACGACGACAGCACATCTATTGGGACAAGCTCTCAACACCTGCCACCAAAGACTTGAGGAAAAAAAACAGCATTGAAACTTTCTATTCTGTCTCAGCTAAACGTTCCACATTGCCCCTTATTGACTTCTCAAGATCAGGGAGACGTGACGGTATATCAACGACTGCTGGCGCAACCCAGCGACCCAGCGACAACTTTGAGGGTGCATGGTGCTGACACCGTCGCGACGCCCTATTGGCAAGCGCTTCGGGGCACCACGAGCAAGAGCTAATAATTGTTGGTCCTCTTTCTTCCGTGCATGACTTGTGGAGGCGTGTGAAGTCCAAGAAGCTTTTCCGACTAGAGCACACCGGGAAGAAATAAAAAAAGCTTGGGCGTTCTTCCAGAAGGAAACCCTGATGGGATGCGAAGCAGCTGCGTTAATTGCGTACGGGGGGCGTCACATGTTGAACGGTACTAATGTGGGTGCTGCGGTGAGCGCCAGAAGATTCGTTTGAAGCGATGGCTGGTGTAGGCCTTGTAATTTCTTCAGCATGGACACGCCCACTGTACCAGAGCTGGCGCACGTTTCGCCTTGCCTACCACGGCCTTGTGATCGATGAAGTGCACGCTGAGAGGTTCCTACAGACATTCGACGAGAACGGATCGATTTTTCATGATAAGCCCTTTTTTGGCACAAAAGCAGCACTTTGAGGTTTCTGGTCTGCTAATTAAGGAATCGACATCGACTTCTTGTTTACCTTTAGTGTCCTTTTGACGAGCGAAGCTGAAACATGTGGCCAGAGGTGGTTGTTGACGTTGCAGCTGAGGGCAAAGTGCCATTCGAGGATTCCCGCTGAAAGTGGGCGTTGGCTCCAGGCAATGCGTCCGCGCCATTGAAACATTCATGCTGCTCTGCCCACAGCGCCGGTTCCTTGGCTGTTCGTTTGCGCTAGAATTAGGCTTGTAAAGCTGTCAAATCATCGTTGCGCAATTGCTGCTTGCCCTTCACCACCCGCGCCTTTTCTTGAGCCAGTACTACAGCATCGACCCGGCGATCATGAATTCACTCAGTAATAAGCTGTCGGAGCGTTACTTCAATAGTTGTCTGCTGTTTCTAGCATTCGTGCGATCTGTGCACCCCCCGCCCTTATAGAGAATTCGTAAGTTGATACTGCAGCGCGTACTCGATGTCATGACTGCGAAGAGAGAAATGGTTTTACTAATGTCGCAGCGAAAGACGCTCTCGCTTGGGTACAACGCAGGAGATGGCATCACTGAAGGTACTGCCAGTGGCGCGCACGCTTGGGTGTGACGTGGAGAACGCTGTAACTGATGGCTCAGCCAATGGAGACAATAATCAAAACTTCTAGGGAGCGTCTTTTTGTTTGCTTAGCCGCGTAGAGCTTTCGCTGTAACGTGAAGCAATTGGCTCTTTTGTAGAGAGCATACAGCGATTGACACCTTCAAGCTAACACAAGTCAAGTTAAATGCTAAGAAGCTACAGCAGGTGTAGTCACAACTGACCCACTCTCGTTGAATGACCCATTGAATTCTCGACAGGTCCAAACAGAACTTACACTTCTAGAGGCGCTAAACAATTGTTGATGCAGAAAGCCAGATATCTTCTGTGACACATAACAGCGGCGATATTTCGACTAGCAGTAGTGGCTTCATGTTAGACGGGAACAGAATGCAGGGCCCACTAAATGGTTTTAAACTTTCATACGGCCCATTTCAATCTTGTAAATGGCCATTGCGACTATGTGTATGAAGGTAGCGCTGTTTAACTGTAGTTTGCACAATATGCAGGATAGTTACATAATTCAGGTTAGGCGGCTGCATTGAGCAGGTTGTCCTTACTCTGTCGTTGTATTCATTTTTGAAACCTTCCTCCAAATGTTGAAGGACGCAAGGAAAAGCAGCCAGCCCTTTGTGCAATGACCTATGCTTTTACATTAAGTGCAAAAGCTAGCGCACAACCTTATGAACGAGGCAAACTAATACAACGTGCCTGTGGTTCTGTTTCTACGCCACGAAGTTGGCTGGCCTGTGCCCTTGTAGTTCTACACCACCGAGAGCCCTAATTTGTGGGAAGAAAGAGGCTTCGGTGTATGTGGATAGGTCGGTTGGCTTGTTGCAATAAATGTCACTTTAGTTGTGGGTGGGATTCTATCAGAGAAACGGTCGGTATTTGAACGTCAGTGTTCGGGAATATGAGCTGTCACTTCGAAATAATACGGCAGCACATTTGCCTGCTCGTTACCGATTCCTGCTTCTGTGAGAAAAAATTGTGAAGCATTTCTAGTTTTGCCCTAGCTCAGATCCTCTAGCCCGCGAAACAATAAAAGCACGTTAGAGAAAAAAGGAAGGTGACTTATGTAAAAGTGTCACATTAGTTGTTTCGCACACGTCTCAGTTCAAAGTTTACTTTTTTTGCTTGAATAGGTATCCCTGTGTAGATTTCTGCAGTGATCACAGGCAGGCAGGGCTCTTTGCACATATTTGGCGCAGTATATATGCAGTTTTTTTTCTCGAATTATTCCGTTACAACTGACGCAACTAACTTGTCCTCCCACGTCTCTCTTGAGGTATTTTGGGCACCTAAATTATTTTTCATTGCATAAACCTGCTTGAAAGTTTCCCGACACTGTAGACTTTACAGTGAATTGCCGTTATAGTAAGCAAAACCATCGGCATGACAATGGAGCCGAATAACGCAACTAAAGAGCACCATATTTTTTCGCTAAATTCTGCCCATTCGCATTCACACAGATACAAAGAAATATACGTACGCAATGTATACATACTTTATCACAGACAGCTCTTTGGCAAATGATCAGACTATCTCAAATACCGCTTCCTAAAGGGCCATGAAACACTATTTCAAGTAACCATGGAATGACTTCACTGGAAGAGCATATTCTCTCATGAATTCAATGCAGCAAATATTTGAAGGATCCCTTGAGTGCTAGTAGAGTTACAAAGGTCTATCGCATGCTGCGATTGCTTTCTCTCTCTCGTCTCAACGACCGCTGCAAACTAAGCAGGGAGAGATGGCAGGGCCACAGAAAACGTCACGTGCACCTCGTGAACTAGAGCACGTTTTTCCCTTTGAATGCGCCGCTTCTCAGTGTCGGTCACGGAGGAAGGAAAAAGGTAAGGAGAGGGCATGCCCAGCCGGCGCAGGGCGTAAAAAGTGTGGCGGAAATGACATCATGGCGGCCATATTCAGACGGCACAATGGCGGCGTTGTTATGGTTACGTGTTGCGCAGTGGAGCTGGTTTAGCAGTGAGCGGCCGCGGCTGGCGGCGGAATGTGTGCCTCCCCAGGTCTCGTGCTGAGCTGTGGCGGACAATATCTGTTCTCTGCGCCGCGTTATTGGTTACGCAGTGTTCTCCTGGCTGTTACATTACTCTTAGCAACGTTTACAAATCCCTTTGTCCATCACGGGGTTTCAACAGTGCGTAGAACAAGTGCATATCCATGTGTCGTGCGGCGGATGACGCGGATGAAGCAGTTAGTGTTCAGCGAAATTGCGTTGGGCACCATGACGAAGCTGAATGACGACGAACGCCTTGCAGGTCAGTGACGGTTGAGCAGTGCTCCTGCTTGTGACAACGGACGACGCTGTTGAGCCCAGCAAGATGCCGTGAGGACCATGTGCACATACGTAGTTTCGTGTTGTGTGTGTACAGTAACAACTTGCATGTGCGTATTAAAACACCTTTTCTGTTCCGCTTGGTACACTCTCCACCAGCATTGCATGTAGTCTCAACGTAACAGCAACCGCGTTCAACTGTCACTAGCACCGTGCTCAAAGTCACCGTGGTCGCAGAATGCTGACGCCGGTGATTTTCACGCGGAACACGGACACAGCGGCAGGACGCTGCGTCGGCCGCGTGGCGGAATGCAACCGTAGAAGGCGCATGACCGATCGTGTTGTCTGTACAGTTGCTGAATTAATGACGTGAAAGCACTCGCCGTTGTGAGTGCATCTAGCGCGCGTTCTCTCGTAGTTGCTTCGTTGTCGGCGAGCTGTTACTCCCTGTTATTACTCGGACGAAGCGATTTCGTTGAAGCTGTCCCGCTGGCTCTGAGTGATGAGCTCAGTTCCATTAGTTTCGGATCGTCACGACACACGCGCTGCGCAGCGCACGTGCTTTCCGAGCCGGAGAGGGAGTTGCGCCTTCTGCTTGGCATTCATATGTAAACAAGAGAGGAGAATTTGCCTACTCAATATGGCCGACTTCCGGCTTCATCGCGGCTTCACAACGAGTGACGTCAGGGCCTCTCCTTACCTTTTCCTTCCTCCGTGGTGTCGGTATTTGAACGTCAGTTCACTTGCGCAAGCCCGGAAAAGTAGCGGCCTCCCGCGGCGATCTCTGTAACGAGCAAGCGCGCCATGTTCAAATCAGTTAATAGCTGTAGACGGGCTTGCTACGTGCGATTTTTGGGCATAATCTGTGATTTCTTGAGAGAAGAGAAAGCAATTTTTAGCTGACTTTGATACGTTATTGTGAATTCCAGGCAGCAGGATTATTTGGCTCTCGTGTTGTCGCGAGCCTCTACTACTGATCGGCAGAAACATGGACGAGCGCTGACACAGTCAGTGCTCATCTGCGTTTTTTTTTTTGTGTTCCGTCTTCGCTGATTTCGCGCTACAACCAAAAATGCTCAAAGTTCGCGTCTGCTTGAACGTCACTTTTTATTACGAAGCAGCTATTCATTATATGTTATATAAAATGTAGCCACGAAAATGCACCCAAGTACCACCCTATCGAGGAACTGCAGAAACTGCAATGTTGCTGTAATGCTTTGGGGCGTTGTGTATATGCCTGTGATTGTTGCGTATATTGTGTATATGCCTGCGAGTTGTAGGCATGTCCGTAAGAATGGCATGTTGACACTTTTTTGTCCCAGTCTGCCCCATCCCCCGTCGCTCTCGTCCGATCACTTCCCCTCCGGCGCAACCACCACAAAATCTACTAGAAAGTGCTAGAGAGTCATGCTTCCATGTTTCAGTGTACGGCTGTTACTGGTCTGCTACTGAACACGAACGCCCTTTATGGGCGTACATGAGAACTGCAGCGCAGTATTGAGACGCTAATCTGTCACTAAGCCCGGCTCTAGAAAAGCTCCGCGGTAAAAAGTAAGACCTAAATACAAACCACTCCACTTTTGTTTTCTGCCTTGGACACATGGTTATGTGGTTAAAATTACTTGACCTTTCAATAAATGCTGGTTGCTTGTTCAGGAAAACAAAACCCCTCGTGTACTTTGTAATACTCTTTCATTTTTACCTATTTATGTGCTTTGCAGGATCTCCAGAAAAGAAAGAGTTTCTTAAGAAGAGGTTTCCAGAGCTACAAGACCGAAACTTTTCGAACACACGAGACACTTCTTTCGAAGAACACGTCATGTGCGAAACTGAAGGCCGGGGTGAGCGCATTGCTTGACGGTAGAACGTGAATCTCAATTTGTGACCATAGATGTGAATTGTGCGATGACGACATGCCGCGAGATTAGATTATTGCGGCATACACAGCTGTCAGAATCTGCACATTGAAGAGGCATCGTGAGCTGCAAGCTTACCATGATAGTTTGTTGTTTTCATGCAATGCTAGCGTGGTCAATGTTTCGCAAGTGCGCTGTTGTTTGCATTATAATACAATGCACTGTATACCTCTAGGTATAGTGTATTCGGTCTCCATGTAAGGTGGCGTGAAAAGTTGTGTAAGTACAATCAGAGCATTACTCAAACAAATAAATACGCTCAACATGCGCGATTTGTCACAAAAGAACTTGAAATACAGGAGTTCTCTGCAAGTAACCGCATAAAATATTTCGCACCAAGCCACTAAAAATAATTCTCATATAAGGCCACTATGTCGCAGTCTTAGGGAAACACCGGAAAGAAGGAAATGACGATTAGGCGCTTTTTGCTGCATATCTCGAGAAGTGGCAATCCCGCATAAACGCAAATGGGCTAAGAGGTTCTGTATATGCTTTTGAATATTTTTCAGTACGGCATTATACAGAGTAATTTTTGGTGCATGGAGGATCTCTGCATATATATGTAAGGTGTTTCGAGGGGTGTTTTCATATTTCCTAAAAGGTAGGAAAAAATGCGATATGTGCTCGCTGCCTTTACAGTAGCCTTTTGTGAAGCTGTAGACCTGCTGTGACGCTAAAAACATCATTTGATGCTGTAGTTTGAAAACTTGTATGAAGTAACGTGTTAATTAGTGCAGGTAGGTAGCAACTTTAGGAAAGAAAATTGAAGTTGTAAGTGCGTAGAATCCATCACAGCTTAGGCATATAGAAAGGACCGCTATACCGAGACGGTTAACTAGTGGCTAAGGCACTCGGCTGCTAACCCGCATGTCACGGCACCAAATCACGGCTTCAGCGGCCGCAGTTTCGATGGAGGAGAAAACGCTTGAGGTTCATGTACTTAGATTCAGGTGCATGTTAAATTATTTCAGGTGGTCGAAATTTCTGAAGAACTCGCCGACGGCGTCTCTCATAATCATATAGTGATTTTGGAAAATTAAATCCAACCGAATATTATTAAAGAATGGCTTAATAATAAAATAACAGCTTTGTGGTGTGCAACCAAATCAATTGCAATACCAAAGCACTGATGAGTGCAACAAGCAGACGACCTCACTGTTCAAGACAAATACGTAGTTCCAGCTAGATTTAAACGCAGGCATGAAGGAGAGAAGCACGAGGGCATGGCAGTGCAAGAACAGCAACCAGACCAGATGCAAACCATTCAAGACAATGAATGTACAGATCTAGTTATCCGGCGTTCGTTAATGTATGCACGCGCTATGCGTGCTATAACCATCAACTACAGTTCACACACAAACACAACAAAGTCAGCTCATGGCTGATATAATGACGTTCACTAATTTGGTATGTCTTGAAAGAATACGGCCGTTGCACTCCTGCACGTTTCGGTTTTGGCGCGGGTGTAAATCACAGTGAATTCCATTGCTTGGGAATAATATAGTGCTAGAGGCCGCCTTTATGAATTTGAATGGCTCTGCGGATTCTACGATTTGATTATTTTACTTCTCTCATTTGACATAATCCTCTTGCTACCCCATTTAAAAATTACTATTGAATTTATCTAATAAATGTCCGAAATATTTTTAACCGTATTAAACTGCTAGTGGCTGCGGAAGCATTAATAGTGAAGGCATCGAACAAACATCGAATTTTCCAGATTTTTAAGTATCTGAATTCCTTTCCTCGCACTTTTTGTTGAAAATGTCTGGGCGTTGTTCGACAACTAATCTTTGACACTCCAAAGCGGTTCTACTCAACAGGCACCGCCATACAGTTTTGAGTATGCTCCTCAATATGACGGAACGTACTCAAGACAGGCTAAGTGAATGCACAGTGTTTTACTATTACACACCTAATGATTACATGGTAGTCCTAAAGTGTGAATCACCATGATAGTAGTACGCAGCCTTAGATACTACTTTTACTTAATCTTAAGTGAACGAGGAGCTGCATTTCGACTAATAACGCTGACATGATGTCTTGACCAACAGTTGCGATTCACGTTTATCTGTCTTGTCTGTCCGACCACTATTGTTCTTAGTTAATTTTCTTTCATTTTTTTTTCAGGCAAGTACCTCGCACGTTTTAGTACCCGTGCTTCATTTACAGACGCCTATACACTTTCCAACGCAACACCCTTTTCGGTGGTTCGTTCCTTGCGGAGCTTCTTTTAGCTCTGTTTCGAAAATTGCACATTATGAAAGTTTTGAACCTACTCCTATGACAATCACACCACTTTATTATCGTTTTATCTTCGAAATCCATCACCCGTATCGTCAACATCGCTGATGCAACGTCCTGATTGGGTGTTTTATTAGGCCCCGCCCCCTTCTCTCTCTCTCTCTCCATCAGGTGTTAATCTTGTGCTGAATTCGTTGGTCGGCGATAAGCTACTGGCCAGCGTTCGCTGCTTGGCAAAACATGGCCGCTTCTTGGAGATCGGCAAGTTCGACCTGTTCGAGGACAAAAGTCTGGGCCTGTCTGTGTTTCTCCAAGACGTCAGCTTCCACGGGGTCATGCTGGACAGCCTGCTGAACGATGAACCCGGTTCCGCGGAAATGAAGCGTCACATCAGATCACTGATCCTGGAGGGGATCGACAATGGAGTGGTGAAACCGTTGAAGGCCTACACATTCACTCGAGAGGAGACGGAACAAGCGTTTCGTTTCTCGGCTGCGGCTAAACACACAGGGAAAGTTCTGGTCCAGGTGAGTCCTGCTCAAAGCGATGAGGTATTACACGCTAATGATTGGTTTATTTATAGGGCTGTAGCACGCTACCAGTAGCGACACAAGTGTGTCCCTGAAGGTGGTCGGCTTCAGTGACATAATTGTCGTTAACCTAATTGATACATTGCGCACTAACAAATAAAGTACTTTCAATTAACAAACTACCTGAAATAATGATCATGACTAACTGAACCAGTTAACCATAAAGGATTCTGCCAATACGCTGCAGTGCTGCAAGAAAATACCATGGACAAGGCAAATATGCATGGCATCCACTGCCTTGTTTGACGTTCATCACAAGCGCACTGTGTCACTTGTATCAACGAAACAGGTGCTGGTTGTCTTAACAGAAATGTTGGTGCCCGAACGGATGCCAACGAACAATAGGTTGGTTTTAGAGGCGGTGTAGGAAACTACTTCACTTATGTCAAGGGCGTTAAGTACAGATACTGGACGAGCCAAAGACACGGCAGTATTAGTGACCCTGTAAATGTTGTCACGGAAATATTGCTGACTATGCTAGTGGTAGGTCACTTGTACCTAATAAATCGAAGGCTGCCAGGTGATCTCGCCGTGTGAAAGTAGCGTAACCTGAGCCAGCACGGTATTCGTCAAAAAGCACTTATCAAAAACTGTTGTTCTAATCTGTTGATTGTGCTATTCCTCAAAGCTTTGCTGCAGGATGACATCTCGTACACTTTTTCGTTGCTTAAGATTTGACATGTTAATACGTCATGGCTATTGCTTTGTACATTTGTTTTATTTAATGGCAATCGTGCATCGACTAGTCTATTCGACCACACCAATAACGATACAATATTAATTTGAAAAGCTTTAACTACCAAAGCAACCATTGGCTTATCAGGCGCGCCTTAGTGAAGTGTGTGAGAAATTTGAAGGGTATGAGATAATCATCTGACACTCTTTGATGTCAAACTACGTCGCACTATATGCGGCCTACTGTATTATCATGCCCACCAATAATGAAACTTGTGCGGGCTACATTATACCCGTGAATTATTACTTCGCTGCTGGGCACGAGTTGAATGTGTCCTAAATATTTTTGTAAGGTTTGTGATTGCGTACAAACGAGTGATATCGCCCTTTCGAAATTCTCGGTTGAAGGAAGTAGATTAGTTTGTAAATTTAAAGAAAAATATTAAAAGGAGAAGCTAGTGTAGTTGGAAAAGTAACTTTCGCTTTCGCCATCCCGCTTACATGGCCCACTTTTGTTTACCGCCGTTGTCCTCGCTGCTATCTTCTGGTATATTGGCAACCAGTCTCCGGTCTCTTGTCTTCAGTCCGGCAAAAAGGCATGGCTGAAGCTTAAGTATCAGGCATGAAAAGGCTGTGTGCAGGGTCGGGACGATACATAGTGTGGTAGTTTTTTTTTCTATTCAGGGGGCACTTTTGAACTTGAAAGGAAGATACATCCTTGTAGATACAGCTTAGAAAAGTATGATGAGTCCACGTCTCATAATCAGGTGTTTTACTTTTAAAATAAAGATTCTAGATTAGAGGGCTTGCATATGTATCGTGTGCTTTCTGTGTTACTCGTTGACAGACAGACAGACAGACAGAGAGACAGACAGACAGATAGACAGATAGACAGATAGATAGATCGATAGATATATAGATAGATAGATAGATAGATATATAGACAGATAGATAGATAGATAGATGGATAGATAGATCCCTTCAAGTGTAATAAGTATACTAATAATTGTAATCGCATGAGAACATTGTTGGCTCTACGCAGTTTCTAAACTATCAAATGTTTTTTTGGGCTTCCGCGTCACCCTCGAGTACCTCTTTCTTAATCGAACGTAGCACATACAGTCGAAATTAAGTTTATTCTTCAATTTTCAATTTTTAATTTAATCCTCAAAAAGACTGGAGTGACGATAATTCTAATTTTTGTATCTACATGTGCGCAGATTATAGCTCAGCTATTGTGCGGAAACAACAGTGCATGACATAACGTCCTTTGCTTTCTTTGCGCAACTGTGATGTTAGATTTCGTAATGATTTTTTATCTACGATTCTTATATTATTCCATACTAATGCTGTTTCATTTCAGATGCGGCCGGAAGAGAGCGAGCGCAGGATTCGTGCGCCTCCCCTGACCCTAGAAGCGGTGGCGCGACCCCACTTCTACGGACACAAGTCCTACATCATTGCCGGTGGCCTCGGTGGCTTCGGTCTAGAGCTCGCTGAGTGGATGGTGACACGTGGGTGCCGCAAGCTGCTTCTAATCTCCAGAAGTGGCGTACGCACGGGCTACCAGCGGCTCTGCGTTAGGCACTGGAGAGAGCGGGGCGCCACGGTTCTCGTCAGCAGTGATGACATATCGACGGAAGAAGGTGTACGCAAAATTATGGAGACTGCGACGAGTATGGGACCGGTGGGCGGCATTTTCAACCTGGCCATGGTAAGCTGACTGGGCATCAAAACAGCTAAAATGTGAAATGTACTTTACAAGGACATATCTTCTGCATTATCTTAGGAATCAACGTTGTTCAGCTCTGTGAAAGCGAGCCTGTAGCACTTTTGCGTTTATCAAGCTCCACTAGTGAGGCGGTACCTGCCTCATCAGGTAATTATTTTGGTTAACCCAATTGGCGAAATGATACGCAGATACCACTAGTAATAAGATACTGTAGAGATGTTTCAAATTCAGTATCAGCACAATTTGCTATTGTTGGTCCGATTTATTCATCACGAAATACTATAATGAAAAGCATATCATTTTAGGATTATCTTATGAATGTATTGATGATGAGCAATTTATTTACTTATGGGGCTTATTTTATAACACAGCTGACCGTTTTATCAAGTCTTAAGAATGAATAGACATACAAAACTGTTCACAGCACGAACAACAAAATTAGCATCACAAAAACATAGTGAAATCCGTAATAACTGTAAACAACCATACAGAAAACATACTGCCACAAGGATGTAGAGGGATTGGGGCATAAAGCAGTAGAGGGTCCCTGCCTGAAAGAAAAGACTACGAAGTGGATAGAAACTGGTCCCAGGGTTTTTTTTTCTTTAGCGTCCCTGGTTGCGCGGCCAACCAGGCGGGCCGAGGATAATCAAATCAACATGAGTTTTCGTGGTTGCTTGAAGCCTGCCTCGCGACATTATCAGTTCACTTTCTGTACACACCACTTTCCGGCAAGCAGAGGCGACGCGCACACATTGTCTCAATTTTCGGCCTCTGGTCGTCCCGCGAAGTACCCCCGCTGTGTGCCTGCCGTCGTTTGTCCCAGCCCCCCAGTGTGCCAGGCATTGTCGTCGCGTGTAATCGTCGTAAATATCTGCAAATATACGTTTTCTTGTAAGATTATTGGTGGAGGTGCTGGGTACGCCTACCTGGCTTTCCCGGCAAACCAACACAGAACTTCGGAGTGGTCGCCACCTTCATTTTCCTGCAAAGGCTCAACAGGCCCACCCACAAGAGCAACAGCAGCCGCAACAGCAGCCGCAGCAGCAGCTGCCTCCTCTGATTCTCCTGCCTTCACGAGACCCCGGAACCTTTTTGGGCACAGGCAAGGACAAGGTGAATGTTGAAGATTGGGTCGCATTGTACGAGCGCGTGAGCGAATACTATAGGTGGGACCCAACGTTGATGCTGGCCAACGTTGTATTTTACTTGCGCGATACGGCGCTCACCTGGTATGAGACGCATGAGTCGGAGTTGACCAGCTGGGACGTTTGCAAACTGAAGCTTGTCGAGTTATTCAGCAGGCCATTTGGGCGACGGCAGGCCGCGAGGAAAGACCTGGAATGTCGCGTGCAGACATCGACAGAATCATATGTATCTTACATACAGGACGTACTGGGCCTCTGTCGAAAGGTGGACGAGAACATGAGCGAAACTGTCAAACTCGCTCAAATATAAAGAGAATTGCAGATGACGCCTTCAATCTGTTGATCGTTAAAGATTGCGCCACCGTCGACGCGGTTGTGAATGAATGTCAGCGCTTCGAGCACGCCAAGAACCACCGCATAACCCGCCAGTTTGCGCGTCTGCCTAATACTGCAGCCACTTCAACCAGCGAAGACAGCCCCAAGTTCACGCAAGCTACATCGTTCGAAAATGTCACCCGAATCGTTTGCCGCGAACTCGAAGCAAAGTCTCCTGCAGCCATCGCCTCCGACGGTCCTCAAGACAATGCATCCACCGTCTTCCTCATCCAAGCCGTCGTTCGCCAAGAAATAGCAAATCTCGGCATCGCACCTGTTCGCGCTGTTCGCACTACCGCGAGCTCGGCTTCTGTTAACAAGATGCGGGTGTACCCTTTACGCTACCCTTTCCGCTACCAGAACCCTGCTGAATGGAGAACGTCGGATGATAGACTGATCTGATTTCACTGCTCTCGCGCCGGCCACATTGCACGCTACTGTCGCAATCGTTGGACATCCAATTCATCTTGGAACACTGGGACATGGCGTCGCTATGAAGGCAATTCTCGCCGCTTTTCTACTCCGTACGATCCACAGCCTGCTCCTACTAACGCTCAGGGCTGAAGGTTCAGCCGGTCACCATCACCCCAAGGCCGCCGATCTCTCTCGCCGATGATTTCTCGATCCAGGTCCCCTGCACGACCTGGGTCCTCAACCTCGGTAAACTAAACCATCAAGTTCCCGCAGGTGACGCTGCATTAACGACCCGTTCCGCAAATCCTCTGTTCACGATTCCTACACGCCGCAATATTTTGGACCACTTGGTGGATGACGTTACCGTTACAGCCCTCATAGACACTGGCGCACAAATTTCAGTCATGAGCGCTGCTCTCTGTATTAAACTGCGAAAAGTGATAACGCCTCCTATTAGGTGTGCAGTAATGCTTGCCGATGGGAGCACATCTACCGTTCTCGGCATGTGCACCTCTCGCGTGTGTATTGCTGGGCGCCAGTCCATCGTATTGTTCACCGTGCTTGAGCAGTGCCCACATGACGTGATTCTTGGTCTCGACTTTCTCTCTGCGCACTCCGCCCTTATTACCTGCTCGACGGGTCTTCTTCAGTTGAAGCTGCCTTTTGACGCCTCTGTTGCCCGTGATGCTCAAAGTCGCCTTTGTGCCACCGAGTTCCTGCATCTTCCGCCGCAAGCCGCGACTTCCGTGCAGCTCGTGTGTGATCCGCCTGTGCGCGATGATGAATATGTCGTTTCACCTATTACCGACGTTGTGCTAAAGCACTCCATTGCTGTCCCGCACACCGTGGTGAGAGTACGCCACAACCAGACCCATCTGTCTCTTTTAAACTTTGGTTTCTCCACGCACGTGCTGCCTGCTGGTATTAAACTTGGCATCATGTCGTCGTTGCAAGAATGTGATATTTCTGAACTGTTGGCTCAGCAACCTACTCCGCACGTCAACTTGCTCACTGCGCCCAACCTGTCAAGCATTGACATTGCCAAAATGATAGCGCCAGATCTTTCGCCCTCCGAAGCACCAGACCTCCACCGTCTGTTGACATCCTATGCGGACATATTCGATCTTGACAACCGCCCTTTAGGCCAGAGATCAGTTGTGGCCCATCACATCAACACCGGCGATGCCAACGCAATTCATCGCCACCCTCACCACGTCTCCGCTGCCGAACGCTCTGTCATCCAGAAAGAGGTCGAGAAAATGCTCGCCAAAGGCGGCGTCGAACACTCATCTATACCGTGGACATTCCAGGTCGTGCTTGTTAAGAAGAAGGACAACACATGACGGTTTTGCGTCGACTATAGACATCTCAACAAGGTCACTAAGAAGGACGTTTACCCCTTACCAAGAATAGATGACGCCCTTGACTGCCTTCATGGCGCAAAGTTTTTCTCGTCCAATGACCTTCGATCTGGTTATTGGCAGATCGCTGTTGACCCACGAGACCGAGAAAAAACAGCATTTGTAACCCCCGATGGGTTATACCAATTTAAAGTAATGCAGTTTAGGCTTTGTAATGCGCCGGCCATCTTTGAGCGCATGATAGATTCCCTTCTGCGCGGCTTCATATGGTCCACTTGCTTATGCTACTTAGATGATATAATTGCTTTTTCACCGACGTTCGCAAGCCATCTTGAGTGACTGTCCAGTATTCTCCAAGTATTCCGCTACGTTGGTCTCCAGCTGAACTACTCCGAATGCCGTTGCGGCCGTCGCGAATTAACTGTACTTGGTCACCTCGTTAACGCATCTGGGGTACAGCCCGATTAGGACAAAATTCGCGCAGTGACTCAATTTCCTGTGCCCTCTTCTCATAAGGATGTCCGGAGCTTCCTTGGTTTGGGCTCCTATTTTCGCCGCTTCATCCGGAATTTCACCGGTATCGCGCGCACTCTCACCGAGCTTCTTAAAAAAGACGTCCCATTTACTTGAAATTCGCCTCAAAGTGCTGCATTTTCGGCGCTCATTGCAGCCCTCACGACTACGCCAATATTAGCCCACTTCGATCAGACTGCCCCGACAGAAGTTTGTGCGGACGCGAGTGGCCACGGAATTGGTGCTGTTTTAGCTCAGCGTCAGCATGGACGTGACGGTGTCATCGCCTACGCCAGCCGCCTTTTATCCCCTGCCGAGAAGAACTATTCCATCACCGAAAGAGAGTGTCTTGCTCTTGTTTGGGCTGTCGCTAAATTTCGCCCGTACCTCTTCGACCGCAGTTTTACTGTTGTCACTGATCATCATGCACTCTGCTCGCTTTCCTCGCTCGAGGATCCCACGGGACGTCTCGGTCGTTGGTCTCTCCGCCTCCAAGAATACACCTTCTCGGTCGTGTATAAATCTGGTCACCTCCATCAAGACACCGACTGCCTGTCACGGTATCCAGTGGATCCACCAGACGCCACAGAGAGAGCTACGGAGGCTTGCGTCTTATCAATATCAGACTTTCTTGATATCGCTTCTGAGCAACGCCGCGACCCGGATTTACTTCCCATCATAGAAAGCCTGGGTTCCGCTACTCCACCCACTTCTCTGAACTTGTATTTCCTTCACGAACGTGTTCTCTACCGCCACAACATGCGCCCTAATGGTCCTGACCGCCTTCTCTTCGTGCCTTCCCTTTGCGTGCAGATGTTCTCCGACAGCTTAACGATGAACCTGCCGCTGGTCACCTGGGAGTCACCCGCACTTATGATCGCGTCCGGCGCTGTTTTTTTCTGGCCACGCCTATATCGCTCTGTGCAAAAGTATGTCGCCAGCTGCGACCTTTGTCAACGTCGAAAACGGCGAACATCGCTTCCAGCTGCCCTTCTTAATCCTATTGAGATCCCTGCTGAACCATTGTACCGCGTAGGGCTCGACCTTCTCGGGCCATTTTCCACTTCTGCATCCTGGATCAAATGGGTTGCCGTGGCGACCGACTACGCGACACGTTACGCGATCAACCGCGCTCTTCCAACCAGCTGCGCTACCGTTGTCGCCGACTTTCTACTGCATGACATCATATTGCATCACGGCGCTCCTCGACAGCTCGTTACTGACCAAGGCCGATAATTTTATCTCGCGTCGTCCAGGATATCGTACGTTCCTGTTCCACGAACCACAAGTTCACAACGGCATACCATCCACAAACTAATGGACTTACAAAGTGCCTGAATCGCACTATCACGGACATGTTGTCAATGTATGTTTCTCCAGACCACCGTGACTGGGACGCAATGTTACCCTAACTCAACTTCGCTTACAACTCCTCCAGACATGACACCGCAGGCTCTTCAACGTTCTACCTTTTTTATGTACGGGAACCCTCTCTGCCTCTTGAAACCACCTTCCCGCTGGTTCAAGCTCCCCTGTCACATACGTCCGCGATGCCATAGAGCGAGCCGACGCCGCACGACATATTGCCCGAGAACGACTCATACTTTCTCAAGCCTCTCAGAAAGATCAATACGATCGTCACCACCGCGAAGTTTCGTATGCACCAGGTTCTCTCGTAGTCTTGTGGACCCCATGGCGTCACATCGGCCTCTCAGAAAAACTTTTATTTCGCTATGACGGACCATACAAAGTCCAGCGCAAGATCACCAACCTCACCTACGAGATACAGCGAGTCGTCGACGAAGCGCACTCAATGCCACCACCATCCACTGTTGGTCACGTCGTAAGACTGAAGCCTTATGTGTCACCCAACACTCCCCTTTCGTGACAAGCACCGGGTTGGCGCTTTAACGCCATGGGGTAGTGCCACAACGCAGTAGTAGGATTGGGGCATAAAGCAGTAGAGGGTCCCTGCCTGAAATAAAAGACTACGAAATGGATAGAGACTGGTCCCAGCCCGCCAGTGTGCCAGGCATTGTCGTCCCGTGTAATCGTCGTAAATATCTGCAAACATACGTTTCCTTGTAAGAACACCAAGCAATGCAAAAAAGCATGCAGTTGAGCAATTTTGTTATAATTTATGAAATACAAGAGAAAGACACTACAGCAAATAGTGAAGTTTTGCGCAATGAAACGTCCTAAATACTACGGATAGCAGTGCGCATCTGTGAGAGAAGTGCGTGACTATACAAAGTGTAAAAACACAATTTTTTAAAGGGGCCCTGCCGCTTTTAGAGAAGCATGGTCAGAAAACGCTGACGATTGGTAGCAGGAGCTCCCGAGAACACGCGAGCCAAATATTATAGCACAGCAAGCCACCTGCAAGTGACAACACATTGTTGAAGTCAGCTATAAATTGCTTTCTCTTCACTCGACAAATGACGAACCAAGCTCAAAAATCACTCGTAGAAGGCCATCTATCAGCCATTGGCTGCTTTAAATATGGCACATGCATTTGTTACAGGCATCGTCACGAAAAGGCGTGACGTCTACGCGCGCAAGCGCGATCACACTAACACGAGCGTGTATTCGAATAAAAAACAAAGAAACCATGCTCAAGGTCACAGGGCGTGCGCGACGTAATTTTTTTTGGCCTATGACATCTCTGCTTAGCTTGCAGCGCTTTCTTCGGGACGAGAGCTGAAAGATTGCGACTGCAGCGCGTGACAAATCTTCGAAATTCTGCTCGTACTGGACGAACTTTTAAAATTTTCGCGACGTTGAAATCTTGAGGCAATAAGATCTTTTAGTGAATCTATTTCATTGTTCCTTGAAAAAGCGCTTCAGGACTCGTTCATTGTTTGATGACTGCTTTTAGAAATAAATCTACTGTTGTATGCTCCACAATATCCGGTAATAGGCAAATCCACTCTTGGGTGGTTCTTGGAAAAAAGAATACTTGATTGTATTTCTGTGGTTTACGTAATCTACAACTTTCATTGACTGAGATGAGCGCACAGAATATTCACTTGTTTGTCTGGTGTGCACTGTTTTTTTTTAGATAGATATGTGCCAAATTCGACAAATATTGTTCCACCAACAACAAGAGAGCAAATTTACTTGGTTGTGTGAAAACATTTCGAAAGCCCGCTTACGAACAAAGTATCGTGCTTGACTCTTCCAAGCATCACTACATTCCAAAAACTTTCAATGGAGGTTCAGCAGTTTTCTTTCTAATTTTTTGACGATTTGGAACAAAACTGTAAGTAAAAGAACATGAACTGGCACGTCAGATGCTGGGTGGAGTAGAGCCTTCACTGGACCTAAAAGATTTTTCGGAACTAAAACAGGCCCTGAAATTTGAAATTTGAAATTTGTTTTAATGGCAGTGAGTAGCAAAACTCGAACAGCCTGTGCATGGCCGATGAATGAGTTAGGACCAAGTGGGTCTCCGTAGGGAGAGTACTTGTTCATGCTGTTTTCACATTCGTGTATTTGCTGTCTGTGTATAGGAGTTATATCTCTAACTCGCAGATATCTTTATATCTGCGTAATAATTGTCCGCTGTGTCATTAGCGCAACCTAAGGTCATACACGTCGCAACTTTCTATTAAATATATATACTGGAGGTATAAAGTTTGTTTCTCTGCGCAAAGCCTGATTTAAGGCTTTATCACTTTAAAGTGAAGTGGCTTATTCAAGCTCAAGGGATGAGCCAGTTTGCGTCGTCTAGGAGAAGAAACCGAATTAAAAGAAAACAGAGAAAACCGAGGACTGGCAGAGTTGCTTGGGTTCGGAAATACAAAAAGTACAGTGCACGGAGTGGAAGTCTAGCACACATATACCGCAACACATTTGCCTTTGTCATAGCGAAATATTTCGGCATTACTTCAAACAAAAGACAAAAAAATGTCTTGGAATACCGATACTAAACTTCATTACTTTTCTCCTCGGCACACTCATACTCCACAAAGATATTCATCAAATGTCGCACAATGTTGCGAATGAAGCTGCAGTGATTGAATTTTACTTATTTATACATCGCAATACGTTGAGTGCCAAGGCTAATTACGAAGGAGAATGTGGTTGGTGTTACAAGATCTGTAATTATTATTATGGCCATATTTACAGGTATCAATAACAACTCTTGCGCGCACTATATTTCAACAATGGTAATAAGCAATGGACGCAGAACTCGACACACTTGTTAACAACAAGCTGAGCAGTGCTAGAAATAGCGCAGTTCAAGCAGCTCACTCGTATCGCTAACGAGAACCAGGTCTTTGAGAAAAACGTATACATTTATTTACTCGTCAGATATGTTTCACTGAAGAAGATGCTGCGTTTATTTTTCCTAAGCAATAAAAGCTTGCCGAATAAGCTGCCTAATTGGAAACTTAAGCTTGATCTAAACCCAAGACTACCGAAAGCAAAAATGTCTCTATAACGCTGTAGACGAGCCCTCACTTTGTGTCTCATGGGTGTGACCACTGTAAATACAGTGTACGAACACCCCTCACACAACAGATAATGAATTCGCGAAGCATCATAGTACCCACAATGTCCTCATTAAACATCCCTCGTAGAAGCAGGGAACGCAATACAAGCCTATAAGGCATTAAGCATACTTCGTTGATAGGGTGGCCGAGGAAGATGAAGTATGGCTGAGCTATTGGAAATGTAGTGGCACCCTCAAGGCCACGCCCTTTTTAAGGGCCAACTCTGGCAATTTTTGAGGTCAATGAATCAGTGAAATTTGCTGGATACGTTCCTTTTCACATTACCCTCATTTATGCCATATTACAAGCTTGCGAAATTTTGATTGTTTGCAATTTATATTTAAAGATTGCATCAAAATGGCTCACATGGCTTGCCAAAATTATTTTCAACACTGTGTGTCTTCACCTTTGTCATGTCAACGGAAGTGACGCGGCTGGTGGCATCGCTAACTTGACCACTGCAGCGTTTACCGTGCTGACCACAATGCGACCGCGGTGGTGTTCGAAGGTAATCTTCTTTCCTCCGTGGCGTTAGGCCGGCGTTTCGCTGGTTTGGCGCTTGATTTTCTGTTCCCTGTGAAAGAGTGTGCAGTGAGTGGTAGTTGGTGTTGCTTTCTGGGTTGCACAAACCACACACACAAGACGCAGAATGTTTTCTAAAGCAGCTTTCCACGTGACAGTGACCCCCCCCCCCCCCCTCAGTGAGAAGTGATCAGAGCGATCAGGCAGGACAGTTGATTACCGAGCGAAACAGCACACGTGTGTTCTGCTAATATCTCGCTGTAGTTTTATCACAACAGGGTCTTGCCAGCGTTTGGCCGGCGTCTGTTTGTCCGTCTGTGCGTCCGCTAGTCAGTCCATTCATCCGTCCGTCCATGCGTCCACCCGTCCGTGTGTCGGTATATCCGTCCATCTGTCTGTCTGCCCATCCATCGTTTGCTTGTCTGTCTGTTCGTCCGTGCATCCATCCGTCCGTCCGTTCATCTTGTAACATTCAAGTACCGCCACCTCGCATCTTGAAATCATACATTCATCATGTAGAAGTACCGCCATGCAGTAGATAATCCAAGGACTAAATGAGAGGTCGCTACCTACTACTGCGACTACCACTGCTACTAATACTACTACTACTACTACTACACACAACGCGGACGCACGACCCACGGCAAAAATAGCATCGCCCCTAAAATGGCGAGATAACAACATCATTCGCGTCAGAGTCGCCACTGTCGGAAGGCTCTGATAATTTGCATGTCTCGGACATGTTAGTTGACGTTTGGCGCACTCACCTCTGCTCCGAGCTAAACCAAGAGCGTCTGCAAGGAACTGGACTTTCCTTGTCGGTGAAGAAATCTGAGCTACTGCTATTTCGCCCTACACTTAAAGGTCGGCCACCCAAACAAAATCCCCAAGCGCAGGCATAGGCCGATAGAAAACTCACTACAAGCGATGGTCACGCCATACCAACCGTGGATAAAATCTGAGTGCTAGGTTTGATCATAGAAAGTAAGGGTACCAATAGAAAGACAGTTCACAACATTGAAGCCAGAGTGTCTAAGACGATGCACTTCATTAGGCACATTACCAATAAACACATAGCAACGAAAGAGGCTAGCATCATCCGTTTGATCCAATCATTTATTCTAAGCCACATCACCCTTACGGCGGCGTACCACCGATGGTTCACTGCAAAATTCAAAATTCAACAGCCTAATTAGGAGAATTTACAAACAAGTGCTAGGTTTGCCTCGAAACACCAGCACCGAACTCCTTCTTCAACTTGGTTTACACACTACCCTTGAGGAACTTATTGAGGTGCAACAAATCTCCCAATTCGAGCGATTAGCCAAGACTAAGCCAGGCTGCTAGATTCTATGCAATCTCGGTATTTCTTACCACATTCAACACGGAAACAAACAAGACATACCACGCACTATTCATTCCAAGCTCACAGTATAACCCATATCAAGAAACATGCAGCCTGAACAAAACAAGGGCAGACGTGTCAGCAGAGCCAGTGCCATGTCAAAGATGTTTGGGCGCAACCATGAGACAGTATTTGTCGACGCAGCACGCTACCAGGAATGTCACCGCTTCGTGGCTGCTGTCGTATACCACACACAACAATGCAAAAGCAGCGCATCAATCATCACAGGTAACGTAGAAATGGCCGAGGATGTGGCTATCGCGATGGCCATAGCCCACACTAACGCCTTATGTGTATTCAGCGACTAGCCGACAGCCGTTCGAAACTACGCCAGAGGCAGAATCTCTCCCGAGACATTGTGGATTCTTAGCACAGGCAAAATTCACGAGGCGGGCAAATACGTGCACATCCTGTGGTTCCCTGCCCACACACCACTAGGTAACCCGGAGGACAGTCCGAATGAAGTGGCTCACAACGTGGTTCGAGGTCTTACGTTCCGAATCACGTCAGACAAAGCGATCATTCAAACGGACTTTTCTCCGCTGGTGTGGGAATGGAACGATCGGCTCACTAAATTTATTGACATAACTCAACACTATAGAGCGCTAAGGTGGGAGTACCCTCCATCACACCCTAAGCTAAATCGGGCCCAGTCCGTTCAGTGGCGGCAGCTACCAACACGCACATACACGAACCCCGTCATCATGCACCACTTATATCTAGACGTCTATAGTTCTAATCTCTGCCAGTATTGTACCACTAAAGCCACTCTTGACCATATCCTATGAAAATGTCCAACATAAGTCAGAAATTTTGGGGTCGTGGCCTCCAGTGAAGACCTTTGGGCGCGTTGGCATACTGGGCTGCTCAGTTCGGGCCTGAACAAGCAACTTCGGACAATCCGGCAGGCCAAGGAAACTGCCGAGAGACACGGTCTCTCCTTTGGCCCTAGGTGGGAGCCCATCCCAGCGATTTGCCGGAAATTGATAAAGTCTACATGTCTCTCTCTCTCTGCTTGGCCCGCGTTCATAGTTTGCATACATCGCGCTGGCAGGAGCAGCATGCCTTGTACGACGTCTGGTTTTAGGTTCCTACCAAACGCCACGTCATACATAGAATGGGTGCTCGGTTGGGTTTCGCTTTTGTTATTGCGTCTTTTTGCTTATTAAACATTATTCTCATACTTGCCGAGCACTACAGCTATCGGGTGCGTGACAAGAGTGTCTCGGGAACACAGACTCACTATTACCCTGCCATGGTAAAAAAATCGCCGGAGTTGGCCTTTAAGCAACTTGCCTTGCGCCATTACAAATCTACTTTCAGTCTTTCATGCCGTGTTCAGGCGTATAATCCTTTCACGGGCGAGTGCTCCTGTTACCGTGATTCTATGCCCAACAGGCCGTGACGCGTGTAAGAATACTGGACTGACACGTAGTTGGCTTGTCCTCGAGACCCACAAAATCTGCCAAATTTGAAGTGGAAGAATTGTACGCAGATGTATATCGCATCCTGTCGCAGGCGGTCGTCGTCTCATGTGACTTCGCATAACGCAGACAACAGCACGTACAGCTTAGACATACTGAGCGCACGCGTGGAAAGTCTTCATGTTGATCTTGTCACACCTTGGTGATGACATTAAGTACAGAGACTCTAAAGGCGAGGGTGGTCTTACGGCTGTCAGCGCTTGCAATAACGCATGTGAAAGCGGGTATATACCACAAAAAAGTAAGAAAAAAAACAAAACATATATAAACAGAAAGAGTAAGAGAGACACTGACAGGCAAAACTAGGAAATAGAAAAATAAAGACCAGCAGCGGGGAAAAGAAAAGAGGAAACTGAAAAGAAACAATGGAGGTTTTTTTAGGGCTTACAGCACTACCGCCAAGTGTCCATAACTTTTGTCTCATTGTGCGCAACATCTCTTACGGGTAGCGGTGATGAAGCGGGCCCCAACGTCGGTGAAATAGGCTGTTAGGATCCCGTGTTATCTTTAACTGTCGAAACGCCGCGAGCACCAACAAGAAAAATAAGCTATTGAGGTTGAGAGAAACAGCGGAGTTTCGAAAATATCTAGCAACTTCTGCAAAATTTTTTCTTCCTCTTCACGCTGCAGGTTTGTATACTGGTGGTGCTCTGCATTTTATTTCCGCTTCAGTCGGCAGCATTGATGGATAAATAATTCTTTTTTTCCATTACGCGTGGACAGATTTTTGGACAGTGCGCTTGTTATATTTCATGTGAATATGACTATACGTACACCTCTTCAGCCAGGAAGCTAACAGTCTTTTATTACACACAACATTCAACTAGCCGGCATTTTTACCTCCTATATGCTCCATTCCATTTCATGTCATGCACACGGATTTCTCTGAAAAAAAATTTTCTGCTTCACCAACAATACTTCTTCAATAAATATAAGGCGGGACCAGCATCATTCAGGCATGGTTGTCATGGTAGTTGACCAGGAGGGTGAAAAATGTGTATCGTGAAGACAGAGTAATCCATTACGAAGTATACAAATTAGAGATAGAGTTCTTGCAACTGCCGTTTGAATGCCCTTAACAATGCTGCGATATTCTGAATTCTTCTTTAGAGCACGTTACTGAGAAGCACATCAGAAAAGCATTGGTCCCAGGTTTTAGAACAACAGAGGAAAAGATTTTGTGAACTACAATTTTTTTTCTCTTGGAGTTATTGAGAAATACGTGGTTTATATACTGTGCAGGCTTTTGCTGAAACGTGATGATGAAAGTTTATGCTATATATTAGTCACATGCCCTGCCCCTTCAGCAAATCTTCAATTCAAACTACACATATACCGATTCACTGCTGTCTTGGTGCGCATGCCCGGTTAGAGGTATTTGAAATTTTATTCAATTCAGTAATATTAATAAGTAAAAATACAGAATATAGTCGTTCTAGTAGAGAAGAAGGTCCGATGGTGTAAGCACTGTTGGAGACCTTATTATAATCTTGAAAAGCACTACAGACACTCCCCCGTAACTTGCATTAAACTGGGAAAATGGCCAAATTCGTCACCTCGTGCTCGCAGGTTCTTCGCGATGCCTTGATTGAGAACCAGACTGCCGAGATGTACATGGACGTGTGTAAGCCGAAAGTTCTGGGCACTGAGTGTCTGGACAACGTGTCGCGGAAAGAGTGTCCCGAACTCGACCACTTCGTTGTCTTCTCATCCATGTCTTGTGGTCGTGGTCAGACTGGTCAGACAAACTACGGTTTCGCAAACTCCGTCATGGAGCGTCTGTGTGAGCGACGGGTCGCCGACGGGCTTCCCGGTGAGTTCAGCTGCTCCTCCGTCAAATGTAGAGCTCACATGATCGATGACAACATTGTCGGCTTTAAAAGGGACAAAGTTACCTCAGTTCTGGAAACATCGGTCAAAATTATATCAAAATTATGCGAATTGTATCAATGGTCAGCTAGGCGAAGTACAAAATTACATTGAAATAAGAAACTTCAAGTACTTAGTAAAATTGCTCAAAAGACTTAGGAAAGCCTTCAATAAAATTGATGAAAACCATTCGTGAATTTTCGATGGTGTAATAGACATACCGTGCAAAACAGCATTAGCTCCTTTTCGGCACATAGGCGCGTATTTCTTCAATTTAGGACTTTATTTTTAGTCGGCAATTGGATACTCGGAAATAATAAAATAAAAAGTACAGTCATCAATAAAATCTTACGTCAACTAAACTACTGCCACTCTTCGCGTCATTCTAAATTTCACATTGCAAAAAGTTTCAGGAACCTCCTCCTGGCAACCCAGGACAGGTGCATTGTCTATAGTCTTGACACACATAAATATTCAACCTAGAATAAGTAGTTTATTTGCGCAAATGTATTGGAAATTTGGTGAGGAAACTAGCAATAGCCCATTGGTAAAAAGTAAGTGTTCGCACAAAAATATTTTGCAGAAAGGTTGGAGAACGCACCATTCTACCAACCGTGCCTTAATACTGAGTAAATTGGCTTGCCGAACAAGATGGCTCATTTAATTCAAAAAAGGAAACTCCGCTTCATCAAAGTGAGCATTGAACAACCAAACATGACAACGGCCGCCTCTCCTATTTTCTTTGTGTGGCTCTTTCATATAATATATATATATATATATATATATATATATATATATATATATATATATATATATATATATATATATATATATATATATATATATATATATATATATATATATATATATAGGCTAGAATGACTTATCATTGCAGGAAAGACAATTTCACGAGGCAGTCAAGCCATTACAGCTAAGAAATTACTGGTATGAGAGTTTCGATGTTCATACGTGGACTGGTGGAATAAAGAACTTTATTATTGACCAACAGGACACATTAGTGTCCTAGATTAAGCTGGCATTTTAATTATTTGTTCACTGGTACACATTCAGGTTTGGCTATCCAGTGGGGCCCCATCGGAGACGTTGGCGTAGTCCACGAAAACGTGGGCGTGGACTGGGATTATTTTGGACTGCTTCCACAGCCAATATCTTCCTGTATAGAGGTGATGGACTACTTTCTGAGCCAAAAGCAGCCCGTCGTATCCTGCTTTGTCAAGAGCAGCCCATCATCAATACAAAACAGCAAGGATAGACGAGATCTTGTTCAGAGTGTCGTTCACATACTTGGTGAGTACTGCTGGCTTTTGCCTTGAAAAAGTGCTCCCTGTAGACCGCATAATTTAGGGGGCCTATTCATCCTGTCCGCCCAATCTATTCAACCTAAACAATGCTGCAATAGTACTAAAATGAATATAGCAATGCTGTGTTGTTTGGAATATTTACGAAAGAATTGTTAGGTGCTTTAGATATACATTTTTCTATCTCTTACACTATATATAAAACAGAAACAAGTCTACAATTGTGAACTATTATTTATAACGACAGAACATGCTTGACTGTTCTCTAGCACAAGAAGCTACGTAAAATTGTCTCCTGTGCAGGCAGCTGCTCAAGTGACTTGCCATTAGAACAAAATATGATATGTATTATCTCTTCAATATTTTACGCTACTCTGGGCTTGAGCTGTGTTGCTAAGGAACTGAAGCCTTACTTTTTTGTAAACAAAATTTTAACACCTACTCAAAAAACTTTTGTGAAATCACTACTGTAAGCAGTATTTTCTTGTATGCACCACTGTAGACATCAATTGGTTTATTGCCGTGGTTGTAATTGATGCAAATTATATATGTACAATTATATATTTGTACAAATATATATATATATATATATATATATATATATATATATATATATATATATATATATATATATATATATATATATATATATAAGCTGCAAGGGGTCAAGTGTAATCGTTTCACGCCCTTTCTTTTATTTATCTTTATTTATTTTTATTTTTGTTTATAACAGAAAGCCTTGCGAAATATTTCTTACACTCACACGATATCTTTACCGCGTAATTTTGTTTTCTGAAGGCTTACAGAAGTTTTGTTGCTCCACATAATTTTGCCATGACATTCACGTCATTCATATAAAAAAGAAACCGTAATAAGGGGTCGTGTGGTTGAGCAGACAATTCCACAAGTAGACTTGTCTTCTTTAGGTCTAGAACTAGTCTTAAAGAAGACAGATGAACTTTGAAAAACACAGGCTCTACGACAATATTTTTGTTTACAGATTTTTTTCTCGCAAGCATCAATCGTCCGCTTTTTGCCACTTTTGGATAGTGTCTCACATAGAAATTTGGGATAAAGGTCTATCAGTCCAAACGTTGTTTACCTCTAGTTTGCTTTTGTAATGTATCTTAGTGCAGAAACGCACTTTCCAGTCTATTTAAATTGACGTATGATTAACTTCTATTATCGCGAAAATGCGTTGTCTAGTGTGCGAACATCTATCACAATAAATGATCACTTGATTATGGATAACTGCACTAAAAAACGAGAGATTTTTTTCTGGACACTTGTATAAGCACTTGTTCCTGGCCATGAGTGGATATGGTCACGTAAGAACGTCCTCGTGTGATGTTAGGAATAACTTAATCATCGAGATTATGAACCACTCGGTGTCAAGTACTGTTCCTCGCAAAAGCTACAACGCCACCATGATTTCCTATATATCAGTTAGCTGAGTTTTAAGCTTGCAAATTGAACAGTGTACATAGATCGAGAGTGATTTTGATCGCTAAAAATAGTGCGGCTAAGCAATATTAGTATAATAATAGAGTTTACGTGAAATACACATTGGTACCTTCTTCGTGTGAATGTTTGCGAGGTAAAAAGTAACATGCATACTCCCAATCCTGATGCGTCATCTAAACAATTGACGCGAATAACGAGCACTACTCCTGCTACCTCTCGTGCAGGCATCCGAGATAAGTCGAAGCTGAGCCCAACCATCACCCTCGGTGAATTGGGAATTGATTCGCTGATGAGTGTCGAGCTCAGCCAGATACTAGAGCGTGACTACGACATGACCGTGCCTTTCCAAGATATCCGGCAGCTCACCGTGGGCCAGTTAAAGGAGATCGGCGAAGGCGGCAGCGGCAGTGCTCCGGCGTCTGAAGCGCCAGGTGCTGCTGACACCACACCAGGTATGCGGATACAGGACGTATATCTGTGCGTCACTTGCCATCAGCTGAGCTCATGTTTCACCATCAGTTCTGAAACTTCAAACGTGCTTCCCGTGAGGTTCCCTTACTGGTGGATGATTAACTTGTCCGTAAACAGTTCCTCAGTTGGGCAAACAAAGTTTCACTAAGGTAATAAACAAAAAATATTATGCATGCCAAGACTCAAAAACACGACAAGAGACACAAAAAAAAAACGGTGCCGTGGCCGACAGCGCAATATCTGCGCTCAATACCTACCCTCAAGATCCTACCTCAAGAATACGTACCCTCACGAGCATAGTTCTAAAAAAACAATCTTTGTAGCGGCGATAGTTAGTCGCCGGTATGTTCATGCAGCAGCAGCTGAAAGGCACAGGGGACAATCAACAAACACTACTACATCTTGAACAAATATTAGCGCGACCAAAGCGGGGATGGGAAAGAAATGACAAACCAAGGCGGTGACTCACAACTAAAATACGCGGAATAAATATCTGGAAAAGCCAAAAAAAGAACAAAAATACCCATCGCGCAAGTTCAAAGTGACCAAGAGAACAAAAAACGAAGTGGATGATGATACTTGCAAGCTATCTGTGAGCTATGAAACTTCTGCATCTTATAGTGCTGTAAAGGCTGGCTGATCACTTCCAAGTGACTTATAAAACGCCTACGGGAATTCCCGTTGGCGCTGTTCTCTGTGGAAATGCAGTATTTTCATTCTTTTTCTTTTTTGAAAAGGAAGATTCGAACGATTCTTTGACAATGGATGCATGGTCAAATGAGAACATGTGCTATTTTTACATTATGCGCATGCCCCTCTATTTTTATGTTTACGCTGAGACTAGTTTTGTATTGTAAACCTTGCTTCAAGAAGACAGAATATTGTATACTATACAATATTTCTACAATCTATAAAATTATTCCTGTATTTTGTCACGCATTTTTGCCGTTTGTCACAATTTGGCCATTCAACCTTCCTTTGCACACTGAACATACTTGCCCAACCTTTGGCCAACGCTGAACACAGCATCAGGTTGGTATCTATCAGCCACATTTTGAATCCCGTGCGACAACCTATGCACTTATGGAATCAAAGCTAAGTGCTGTCAAGTTGAGGTGTGGTTATTTTGTGTTTATTTCTGCCCAACCTCTGCTTTCTTTTCCACTTTTTCACAGGTCCTCGTGATAACACGTTAAGCGTATCCTGATTCTATAGCTCTTGAAGCCTGCTTTGTGACGCTTTGATGGATTTTGTGGTAACAGGCTTTCAACAAGGAACACTGAATGCATCCAACACTTATGCCACTTTTTACAATTTTCGAGTGATCAGATGAAAGTGCCAGCAATGGCTTATCAGCTCTAGATGAATACACCAAACAAAGGCGATGTTCACCGCAAAAATAATCCTAAATCTAAGAATTGTAATTCATTTTCAGCTGGCAATTCAAATGTGAAACTGAGCCTCTTACCACAATTCCTAAACACTTTTAGAACATCACTTACTCTTCTTTGTAAGTCACAAGTCTTAACCATGACTAGAACGTCATCTACCTAACACAAAACTCTTTTTATCCAATTGCTGGTTGACACCTATTGAATAAAAACAATTGCTAGTCATTAAGGCTAGCTAGACAGTTGATGGTCATTAAGAGTAACTGACTGCATTTACAGAGAAGTAACGGTGGGAAGGAGACACAAAAAGTTAGGTGCGCAGATATGATTAAGAGGTTTGGAGGTATAACGTGGCAGTAGAAAGCACAAGACAGGGTTGATTGGCGGAACATGGGAGAGGCTTTGATCCGGCGATGGGCGTAGTCAGGCCAATGATTATAGGATGATGATGCATAAAAGAACGTTTGTGATTTTCAGCTAGTTTATATTAGCTTCAATTTTGTAACACCGAGCTTCAGAAATTTTATTGTGCTGTGTGCGACATCGTTCTGAAATGCGTTGCAGTAAGACAATATTTTAGGTCAGTAGGTTCATAGCAATAGGAAAGTACAGTGCGACTGAGACAATCTTGAACATGCCTTAAACCCAAGAATGTTTTGTTGATTGTCCCAGCTAATCTCTGCTTTCTTAATATTATGTTGAACACCCTCCATTGCAAACGTGGTGTACATTTGGCCGACGCATAATGTGTTCTCCTTAGTTGCACGAATCAGTAACACAGTTTCATTAGATGTGGTCCTTTCTTGCGTGTCGAATGATTTCAATATCCATAACGCATTTTATTCGCAACTTATGTATGTAGCGATCAGATGTTTTCTGAAGAGTGTTGTGCTAACTGTCGGGTTTATGGAGCTCCGCTCGATTCGCAGTATTTGAGCACTATTTCTATAACGTTATGTAGCCGCTATCTCAGTGAGTTCACAAGTGATTTAATGATGGTTCAAAGTCAAGAACCAATGCCTCGGTGATTCTTTTTTATCTTTTTGCGTTGCTTCATTCAAAAAAAGCTCCAGAAGTGAAGGCAGCAGATGGCATTCAGGAAACCTCTTCCTAAGAAGATGTGAGCATCACAGTGAAGCCATCAGAAGTTGGGTACAGTGCATGTATGGAAAGAAACCACGGAGGAGTACCTACGAAGAGGGATAATTGTTACCTGACGCCGTATGGTGTGATTTAATCCATCAACTTTCAAGACAACCATGAATTGAATAAAAGATGTTCGTCATGGAGCCAATTTCTAACCTACTTTGTGTGCCTCATCACTATTTAGAAACAAAAGCTCTCTGTTGAATAAACTACAGGTTGTAATGGCATTGTCACCTCAGAGCTCAATTGTTCTGCCACGAAATGGCCGTTCGCGCGATGTGCGTGTGGTAAAGTTCGTGATATCACTTTGTCTCAGTGTATTGAATCAAACGAGCATCTCTCAGAAGTGTTCTGTTGAACTACCAAATACTGAGATGCTAGAACGGTGAATACATCGGCGGTGCACTGCTTGTTATCATCTCGTGCTCACTTGTAAGCACATTACTGTAACTTAGCCCGCAACAAAGTGCAATAGAAGACAGAGTAAAGAAAGGGTGACCCACAAAGAGCCCTGACATACAACAGTATATTACCTAGTAGCTAAAGATAAGCTATATTATACTCAATTCATATAGGCAGCAACAAGGTAAAATGGCAAAACGTCTTACAGAACTTTATGCATAGTGCAAACGTCACAGCCCACAATGGCGTGTCAATCGACAAAATTTCCTGAGATTAAAGTTTCATTGGTGGAGTACTGGCGCATGTGCAATCAAGCTTTGTGATGATATATGCTTCAGCAATGTCACGCGTCAACCGAGGGTTAGCTTAGCCGGTAAATCGCAATTTTCGGAGAGGGGCACGCTACCGCAGTCATCAAATTGAAGGCACAAGTGGCCCAAAACCATGTTATACACATTGTATTGATGCACTCTTAGACGGTATTTAAAGTACCTACCACTCTGTCTTATATTTTGTCCCACGTGGCAGCTGCATAGAGTACACCATGCCAGTGCATCAGAGGACGCACTGCGTTGTGTATCTCACAGAACAACTATTCCGACTGTCACTCGAAGCAAATTTGCAAAGCCGTGGAAAACACACGGTTATATTAGCATATATTAGCATATAAACCTGTTGAGTTTGTGCAACAGGTCATGCATGTGTGGAACTACTGCAAGCTTTTTCCTTTGAGAAAAGGTGCATGCGGCACACGGTAAGTTTTACCATGCATATGCTTCATTTGCTTTAAAAAGTTTTCTGCAACCACCGGAACTCGAGCCTTCGAGTACCCAGAAATAAACAAGCGCCAACCAAGGTGTAGAAAGAGTTTTTTTATACAATTTACATAACCTTCTAAGGGCATTAATTTTCTTCTTTTGTACTTAATTTTTTGTGTGATTCTATGAGGCACACATTAGCTTTTATTCGCCAATTTCGACTGTGCAGAATAGAAAGAAAGAATCGATTTTGCCCTGCTTGGTTCAAAGAACCAATGATTGCCAGAGTGGCATAGCTTCATGTTGAAAAGCCTTAATATATTCTGGGATATTCATGTTTCATCTCCACGAATAGACGTTTTGCATCTGTATATTTATTACTTTTTTTGTAGCTTGCTCAAACGACTTTTCGGACATAAAATGAAAATTAAGAAATCATTTGCATATCTGCACATATTTTCTGCTACGGACACATTGTCTTTAGGTAGAATTTAGGGGTCTTTATGGATGAGGTAGACATCACTTAGGATAGGCATCTAGCATGACCCTATGTAAATATCACTTTTTTTTGCTGTACGGCCAATTTTTCCTCCACACAACCGTATATTCTCCCCCACACCCCGCCATGGTGATCTAGTAGCTAAGGCACTCGGCTGCTAACCTGAATGGGACGGCTGCATTTCCGATGGAGGCAAAAATGCTGGAGGCCCGTGTGCTCAGATTTGGGTGCACGTTAGAGAACTACAAGTAATCGAAATTTTTGGTGCCCATGGCTACGGCTTATCTCATAATCATATGGCGGTTTTGGGCCATTAATCCCCACATTTAAATCAATCATCAATCAATGAACCGTGTAATTCTCTCACAATGCCAACTAATTTATCCAACGATAAGCTGTGATGTAAGCGGCATTTTGAAATTAAGTTGACCTGCAGTGATCAATCCAATCGTCAACAGATTTTAACATATGCTCACGTGGCAGTGAGGAAACCAGTCTAGAGCATACCAGTCACTCTACACTAGTTAACATCTCTGCCTTTCCTATACCTCTTTCTCTGTTGCTGTTTAACATCGACTGAAATGCATGCTTGGCTCTTTTAGCTTTCTTTTAAAAATCCTATTAGAGCGTTCGAGTCGTTTACCAGATAGGGGTCGTCAGCAAATAACAAATCAAGCTTACTTGGCAAAAGTGTGGTGCCAGATTTTCGCTGGATTTTGTTTTCAGCTGTAAAAAGAAAACCTAAGCCAAGCTTAGTTGACTTTTCGACAGACTTAGCTAAAAAGACTTCAAACAAACGCAATCTTCAACCAACACGTCCAAGCTTTGATGCCAAAATGAAATATAACCGCATGTTCAAACGCGTCGGAATAAAGTAAACAGTGTAAGGTGTTCACACATAGTTGATATGTCTCTTACCACAACAATTTTCAGTGTATGCTGGGTGCTGTACGCTACTCACGGTGTAAAGTGCTGTCCCATGTGCTAGGAACTTTAGTGATTTGTCAGGACGTCGACCACCTGAACAGGAGAGATTTACCACCTCATGCGACAGCTTTAGCGTTCGGTTCAGCAAACTTCAAACATCTATAAATTGGGAAGATGTTCCCGACGTTAGACAATTTAAACTGCTCATCTAGTGCTTCCCAAATAATTTCGTACAAGAAAGGTTGATTGTCAGAGTCGGCATATAAAGTGAGATTTTGTCATAACAAAAACTTTTGGATGAGTGTTTTTAAATAACTCTAGTTGACGACACTTTTTTTATAAACCTTGCTGCAAGAACACCTATTTGTCTTCTATATTATAGATGATGACATCATTCACTCATTTCCCGCTCCTGTTGGCAGCCCCGTCGCACGACTTTGCATGAAAGCCTGAAATAGGTATAGACTCATGGTGTAGAAATCACTAGTTTTTGAAGATGTGCAGCAGAAAACATTTTCTCTATTTTTTGAGATCGATTCCATAGAGTAGACACATGAAAGTGACGGACACATCCTAGACTTAACCAAAAGGCTCAGACTCTTCGAATACCAGTCAAATAATCAGACAACTAATTTAGAGCAGCTGTGTCTGAGAAAAAATGATGGATTAGTTAAATTTAAGTAAGCTGTGAAGGACAGGAGCCCATGATGTCAGACGAAGATTAAATTGGCTGTTAATTAAAAAATTGCACACTTCAGTGGAAACCCAATGACTGTCAGGATTATATCGTTTACGCACTTGCACTTTACGTCCTGGCGGAAATACGTCGCTGCAGATAGAGAAAATTCACTGTAAGTAAATTAATTTCAGATTTTTTTATTGGCTTTTTGTCCAAGAAACAAAAGGAACAGAAGGACGTTGGGGCTAAAGGCATATAGCCTGACATTGAAGTGATCCCTTCACGAAGTTTTTGTTACCTCTTTATTTTAGGACAGTTTAACTGGGAAATTCATGACATACACATTTTCGCAGGAATCACAAAAATGTCAGGTAGTCTGAGACAGTCATCATGAACTTGCAATTGGTGTAACAAAATGAATGCACCAAGCAGAAAATTTTCGAAATAGACAAAGTGAAGATTAGATTGCAATGAAGAAGCATGCGGGGTCGGGCAATCTAGAGCGAGTGCAGTATGTTCCAGCAGTATGTTCCAACGAGCCCCCACACAAGCTTTTATTAATCTAAAGCGAGTGTGACGTAAAGTAGCCAGCCTATGACTGATTCTATTTTTGTGTTCAAAAACTCTGGCGTGAATGATAGATATGTTGGGTTTAACGTCTCAAAACTACCATAAGATTATGAGAGACGCCGTAGTGGAGGGCTCCGGAAATTTCGACCACTTGGGGTCCTTTAACGTGCACACAACTGTAGTGTGCTATTTCGCTTCTTTGGGGAAGGGGTGGATAAAATCACACCTTATCCATGAATGAGCCACTTGTAGCTGCCACGGTAAAAACAGGCAGTTAAACTGCGTGCACAACGAACATGAAACCATCTTACTCGAAGAACGCAACACTGATTTTCACAACAGTGACCATCTATGCAACCTGACGATACACGTCGTACCACACTATATTGAACGGAAGCTGTATCATGTATGGGCAATGCATATTTTGTTTGTATTGAGCAAGCATTGAGACTGGACGCCTGGTATGTCCCCGTAGGAAATAGACATTGGACATTATTGCCTATCTGATAGTTGAGTTTCGATTAAAATATTGTATTTTAGGCTACGTGGTCCAATGACTCTGATCACATCAACTTCAGAATTTTTCTTAGTTTTTAGCTATTACCACAAAGCTCACTAAAAGGGCTTTGTGAGAGTTCTCATTTTTGCCAATCTGTGTCGTTTGTGATGTGGGCAATTGGTAAATGCCGCATTCCATGATTTCTTTCAACCAATATTGCACAAGAACCTGTACGAACTAGGTGGCTAGGAAGGTATAGAAAATCTATTGCCACATCTTCACATTGCTCTCGACTTCCTGAACCCTTGCTTTTCGCTCTGTTTAATGCGGTAGTCACTGACTAAAACATGACTTCTTGGCTGCTTAAAAATGCATGTATTTTTGTTGCGTTCTACCTCTCAATCTTATATTATCTCAGCTCTGGAGTAAATGTTCGGCCACAGAAATTCCATGTTTTGGAAGCAGGCGCCTTTCATTCCTATCGCCATTGGCTGTGAAGCCTTTAGTAAGTCTATCGATGTTATTTAATGCAAAACCACTTCTGACAACTAATTTGAACAGGTATCGTGTTATTACCTTAGCAGAAAAGTTCCCGAGATGAAAACAGAGGCATATAATGAGACAGGGAGCTCCTCATTTAGAGGCGCGCGTGTGGAGGAAACTGAGAGTCGACGTCAAAAAAACTACAAAATAAAGTGAGCTCTACTAAGCCAGCTTTAATTTAGATTTTCAGGTGTGCAGCTTCTGAGGGCCTAGCCTTTCTGCTTCTCACCCGCTACAGGGAAATTCATGGATGTGACGTGCAATAAATGGCTTTAAATGAACTAATATCAACCATAATCAGGACAGAACAATATTAAACACATAGTATCACAAGGCATCTATATTAGTGGTTGACTTCAACGTACATATTATGGACCTTTGGACCGAGCTTCGTTGTTGAAGCTCACCCTCTGCTCTCATGGTTGTTAAAAAAACCATTTTCATAGCCAAAATATGCGTGTACCGTAACTGTGAAGAAACGATACAGTACACCTACAAGCAAAAACTATTTACATTAGTCGGTGACCTTAACGTAGAGATGAGGACTCCAGATCCGGGCTTTGTCGTTGAATATTTGACTTGATGTCCTTCAATATAGAGTACATGGGGGCACGCTCATGTGGCATATGTGAGACACATCAAAAACGTTTATATTACACTATGACCAATCATACTTCTGGCAGAACAATATAAATAAATACAAGGACAAATCATTTATACATGTCGGCGACTTCAACAGACACATTATTCACCTTAGAATTATACATTATCATTCGCTTCGCCCAATAACTGACAACCACTTTGTGTAAATTCATGGATTTATTCCTATTATCAATCAGCACAATAACGATGCAGTGGTCTCAGAAAAATTTATGTTCTCGAGAGAAAAGAGGTGATAAAGTATCAGTGAAAAGTGCCATGTATAAGCACTATTACGTGAGTCTGTATGCGAGGATAAGCTATTCAGTGTTCTCCTGCCAATAAGTCACATGTTTTCAAACATCCGCCACAGTCCTAAGTACTCCTGCCAGTACGATGGCTAAGACTACCAAGGTGTTCAGCTCGCTTCCGCCGCTTCCACTGTGCCTAAACTTGTTGACAAAAAGGTGAAAGTAGCGGAGCGCTCTTTTTCACAACCCAATCCACCTACAACAAAATAAGAGTCTGAAAGGGAGGACATGTTAGAGATATAAGGCTCGTTTTTGAAAGCACAATCAGCAGCATCGGTCGCGCAATGGAGCTTCATGCACCAAGTGACGCGGACCAAGGGGTCATAAGTTTGGCTCCCAGGTCATTCAAATGAATTATTCTTGTGGTTTTCTTCGTCAGGAGAATTCTTACTTATGTGCTCTTGGACAGAAATACGCCATTATAGTCTTGGTGAACTTTGGAATAAAACACATCTCCGGCCGTTAAAAGGTCTTGCTTGTTCAAAATTGTACATACCCTACTTGCAATCCAAGCCACGAGCTATTCATTAGCGTTGTGAAGCGATGCCCATGATGCAGTACTTGAAGTTTCTGTAGTTATCCGATTTATTTCTAGTACCGATGCAATGACCCCTTTCTGCCTGGTCTCCAGCCTGCTTCTTCCCTACCTTGGCATTGAAGTCGCCCATCAGTATGGCACACTGAGTTTTTACCTTACTCATTACCGATTTCACATCTTCATAGAAAGTTTCAACTAATACGGCATCATAGCTGGATGTAGGCGCGCAGACCGGTACCATCTTCGTTTTGTACCTCTTAACGAGTTTAATTAAAATGCGTGCAACCCTTATTTTTAATGCTATATTATTCCCTTTTTTACCCGCTATAGTACTGTGGATGAGAAATCACATTCCCGGTTCTCTACTGTCAGCCAAGCCACAATATCGAAGAACTTTTCCACTCTGTAGCACTTCATAGGCCTCATCTATCCTCCCAACTTCACTGGACCCTACTACATGCCAATGAAAACTCTCTAGCTCCTCCAATAGCGCAGAAGGATTTGCCTCACTAGAGAAAGTTGTAGCGTTAACGTCACCATAAATGGCGGCCTGTGTGGATCACCCACAGATTCCTAGCACTCTCTGTTGCGTCACAGATCTGACCACCACCGTGGTAAGTTGCTTCGCAGCAACTGGAACTGAAGGCCGAATGGCCCCGCTGCGGTTGTCTAGTGGCTAAGGTACTCGGCTGCTGACCCGCAGGTTGCGGGTTCAAATCCCGGCTGCAGCGGCTGCATTTCCGATGGAGGCGGAAATGTCGTAGGCCCGTGTGCTCAGATTTGGGTGCACGTTAAAGAACCCCAGGTGGTCGAAATTTCCGGAGCCCTCATCTACGGCGTCTCTCATATTCATATGGTGGCTTTGGGACGTTAAACCCCACATATTAATCAACTACATCATCGGAGTACATGTTCAAGGTGGCCCACGTAAACCTATGGGAAAACAGCTAAAGTTGGTACACTAGGCCCAGTTCCGCAAACCACGTGAGAACCAGGTCCAACCCATCAGCGACATAGAGGACTGGATACACACGCTTAAAGAGGATATTAATAATGCCACCCGAATGTTACCTCCCGAGGCACACCTCGAAGAGATCGATAGCCGGCTCTTCCACATATGGGAGGCAAATCAATCACTGCAAAAGATGTAGAAGACACAGAAACACAACGAAAGTCTCAGGAAACGCATAGCACTGCTGAACACAAGGGTATAGATATATGCAACACAGCTAAGCCTGCAACACTGGGATGAAACCTGCGATGCGATGGAAAGGCAGCTAAGTTTTAGTAAAACATGGCATTTTCTACGGTTCCTGCTCGATCCAGGAGACAGCAAAACTGCCCAACGACAAACCATCAACAAACTAATACATGCTCACAAGGGCACCGACGAGGAGTTTCTTAGGGAAGTAGAGATCAAATACATCCCTCAGGCTCCTACTCAGCAGCATCCAGATAATACGGGCCAGATAAACACTACTCTAGACGAAGAATTCACCAAAGCGGATATCCGTGTCGCCCTACAAAAACTTAACACCAAATCTGCACCAGGTCCGGATAGCATAACGAATAAGATGATACGCGATTCGGACATTGAGTCGATCACGCATATCACGGACTATATTAATAACTGCTGGAACACCGGAATCTTGCCCCTGCATTGGAAAACGGCCAAGGTGATTCTGATTCCGAAACCAGGCAAACCACTGAATACTGACAATATTAGGCCCATCTCCTTAACATCTTGCATAAACAAATTGATGGAACACGCTTTCCTGGCTAGACTGACAAATTACCTCGAAGACAATGATTTTTTCCCACACACCATGATTGGCTTCCGCAGGCATCTTTCAACGCAGGATGCCATGTTGCAGCTTAAGCATCACATCATAGACAGTACGGGACGCTCCACTAAGGGCATACTTGGTCTTGATCTGAAGAAGGCTTTTGACTCTGTCACGCATAGCACCATTCTAAATCAGGTCAATACCCTAAACTTGGGGCTTCGCACGTACAACTATATTAGGGCATTTCTTACAGGCAGAACGGCCACGATCACTGTGGGAGCATTCAGGTCGTCCGAAATAACCATAGGAAGTGCGGGCACCCCGCAGGGTTCCGTGATATCTTCCATGTTGTTTAACCTCACCTTCATTGGTCATCCTTCAAATCTTCAAACCATCCAAGGGCTTCATCACACCATTTACGCCGACGACATCACCCTCTGGGTGTGCGACGGCAGTGACGATTCCATTGAACAGAGATTACACGAGGGGATTGGCACAGTCGAACGGTATTCACAAGGAACTGGACTATCCTGCTCGGCGGAGAAATTTGAGCTACTGCTATATCACCCTACACTTAGAGGTCGGCCACACAAACAACATTCCCAAGCGCAGGCACGCGCTGATATAAAACTCACTACAAGTGATGGTCACGCCTTACCAACCGTGGACAAAATCAGATTGCTATGTTTGATCATAGAAAGTAAGGGTACCAACGGAGAGACAGTTCGCAACATTGAAGCCAGAGTGTCTAACACAATGCGCCTCATTAGGCGCAATACCAATAAACACAAAGGCATGAAAGAGGCCAGCATCATCCGTTTGATCCACGCGTTTGTTCTAACTCACATCACCGTTACGGCGGCGTACCACCGATGGTTCACCGTGGAAAAGTCAAAACTCAACAGCCTAATTAGGAAAATTTAAAAACAAGCGCTAGGTTTGCCTCAAAACACCAGCACCGAACTACTCTTTCAACTTGGTTTACACAATACCCTAGAGGAACTTATTGAGGCGCAACAAAGCTCCTAATTCGAGCGTTTAGCCAAGAATAAGCCAGGCCGCCAGATTCTATGTAATCTCGGTATTACTTACCAATCTCAACACGGAGACAAACACGACATACCCCGCAATATCCGTGCTAAGCTAACAGTACCACCCATACCAAGAAACATGCACCGCGAACACAACAAGGGCAGACGTGTCAGTAGAGCCAGGACCATGTCAAAGATGTTTAGGCGCAACCATGAGGCAGTCTTTGTCGACGCAGCACGCTACCAGGAACGTCACCACTTCGTGGCTGCTGTCGTAGACCACACACAACAATGCAAAAGCAGAGCGTCAATCATCACACGGAACGTAGAAATGGCAGAGGAAGTGGCTATCGCGATGGCCATAGCCTACACTAACGCCTCATGCGTAATCAGCGACTCGCAGACAGCCGTTCGAAACTACGCCAGCGGCAGAATCTCCCCCGAGGCATTGCGGATTCTTAATACAGGCGAAATTCACGAGGCGGACAAATACGTATACATCTTGTGGTTCCCTGCCCACACACCACTAGGTAACACGGAGGCCAATCCGAATGAAGTGGCGCACAACGTGGCTCGAGGTCTTACGTTCCGAGTCACGTCAGACGAAGCGGCCACCCAAACGGACCTTTCCGCGCCGGTGTGGGAATGGGACAATCGGCTCACTAAATTTAATGACATAATTCAACACTATCGACTGCAAAGGCGGGAGTACCCTCCGCCTTACTCCAAGCTAAATCGGGCTCAGTCCGTTCAGCGGCGACAGCTACAAACACGCACATACACGAACCCTGTCATCATGCACCACATATATCCTGACGTCTATAGTTCTAACCTATGCCAGTACTCTACCACCAGAGCCACTCTCGACCATGTCCTATGGGAATGTCCAGCATTAGTCAGAAATTCTGGGGTTGCGGCCTCCAATGAAGACCTTCGGGCGCGTTGGCGGACTGCGCTGCTCAGTTCGGGCCTGGACAAACAACTTTGGGCGATCCAGCAGGCCAAGGAAGCTGCCGGGAGACACGGTCTCTCCGTTGGCCCCTAGGTGGGAGCCCATTGTAGCAATCTGCCGGAAATTAACAAAGTCTATCTCTCTCTCATTTATAATGACAAACTGAACTGGGGTCAAAGCATAGAGTTTATATCTTCCAAGGCACAGCGGCCTTCAGGCTTACTGCACAAGCTAAGTAACCGGAAATATGGGTTACGGAGGCACACCTTGATAACGTTGTACAAGATTTATATGCGCCCCATCATAGAATTCGGATGCATACTATTCTCGGGTGGCCCTGCTTATAAAGCAAAACGTCTAGTTGTCTTGGAGCGAGAAGCACTGCGAATGTGTCCGGGACTCCTTAGGTTTGTGGCTATCAACGTACTGTACGAGGAAGCGCGCCTGCCTACACTGCTTTGTCGATTTCGCATTCCGACCATACAAGCATTTTTAAAATTTTATGGATTACCGGCAAGAAGATCTCAATATGCTTTTATCGCAAACCGCGACGCCTTCTTTCTTGCTCATTGGCCACGGTTTCACACACCTCAGATAATGTTTGTGCAAAAGAGTCTACAAAGTATTAATGTGAACATTAGAAATTCTATTGAGTATAATGACTCAAACTGTCATGTAATAATTGAGTATGATGATATATTCCCCCAAAACGGTAGTTACAATCTCTCAAAATTTTAAACAACATATTATTAGATTACTTGAAGCATGCAGAAACTGAAACTATAATAGCCACAGATGCTTCAGTAAATAATCCAAAGGCAGGTGTAGGCATTGCCTCTGATTCGCTTGGTTGGTCCTTTTCAGTGAGACTGCCTGATTTTACTCTAGGTTTTGAAGCGGAGCTCGTGGCCATTATTTTATCTCTTTGAGAACTTCCGTCAGACCACAACAACGCAGTCCTAATGACGGATTCTCTTTCAGTTTGTGCCGCTCTGACAGCTTCAGTGAACTCTTGAATTTTAAGGACATTCAAAACATTAGTACCCCCGCAGTTGAGACTCCAGAGGTGTTACTATGGGTTCCGGGACACTGTGGATTAAGATTAAATCAATTGGCCAATTATTAGCACGATCCGCACTCTATGGCCCAGTTCTATTCATACTGCCAGATGTTGAATATTTTACAGCAATAAGATATCGAAAATCAGCAATCTCCACTGATACGACAGAAAAAGTAACTAGATGGACAGAATATAACCACCTCAAGTTTCCATGGCAAACCCACTGGAGCCAGTCCGGAAAGCTCGAAGTTTTAATTACTAAATCTCGATGTCGTGTCCCTCCCCCTAAACCTGTATCTACACAGAGCTGGTCAGACAACATCACCCCTCTGCGCATTCTGCGGAGAAATGGAATGACTAGAAATATATTTTTGTATTGTCGCTGATACGCTATACTTCGAAAAAGGGTACTAGCTATTAAATTTCTGAAAATAGGCGTTAGATTGACGGCAGAAACTGCACTAAGCTTTGGTGCCTCAGTTTTAGGACATTACCACATGGATGCTTTCAATGCTGTTTGCGATTATATTCAGGCGACCAAGCGTATACCTTTGTGGTCTTCAATCAAATATTTATTATTTATTACTCCCCCCCCCCAAAAAAAATTTTAAATGGGAAAGTGAAGTAAACGCAGCAGTGTGGTATTCACAACACCTGAAATCTGAAACCTTCTCAACCTAATTTTTTTATTTTTTTCTCGTTTGCTCTTTTTTCATGTCGTTTTCGTTACATTATTCATATTAAAATACAAATTTATTACACATAGTTAAAATGATCACAGAAAAACTGCACTACGCTTTCTTGGCCGATCCCCCTGACTGGGTATGAGCTATCAGTCCAGAGAAACAAACAAACAAACGAATGCTCTGGTTCAGGCGAACTCCTGCCTGTAGGTCTTGTTTTCTCGTGAAATTCCTGGTGGAGGGTTTGAGCACGTGTACTTCGGCTGTGTCGGCCATCTTGGAGACAGCTACATCTCCCAAAGCCAGAAGCAGCCGGCGCCTGCGTGGGTTTCCTCCTGGGATTGGTCCCTTCGCATCGAAATCCAGAAAGATGGCAGCTCCGATGACAAGCCTGGCGGTCCGAACCAGCGATGCCCATGGTTCTCTTCTCGCGCATGTTCTTAATGCGCCACAGACTCCAAAGCCGTTTTATGGAGACATCCTTGAGGATGTCGATGACTGGGCCGACCACTTTGATCGGGTTTCCAGTATCAACGGATGGGACGATGTTCGCAAGCTGTGCCGAGTTCACTTCTACTTGAAGGATTCTGCGAAGACATGGTACGAGAACCATCAGGGCTCCTTTGCAACCTGGCAAGATTTTAGCCGACAGCTCCGTGATGCCTATCGCAACACCTAGAGGACGGAGAGGACTGTACAAGCCATATCCTGCGGAAACCAGCGGCCGAACGAACGAGTATCTATGTTTGTCGAGGACATGCTTCAGCTTTTCAACCACGCGAACCCTGCCATGCCGGAAGAAAAGAAGCAGCGGCATTTGATGCGCGCAGTAAAAGAACAGCTTTCTGCTGGGCTCGTGCGCAATCCACCGACGACAGTCGCCCAGATAATCAGTGAGGCGACCACGAGGAACCTACTCTGCATCAGTGGTCGTCACAATACGAACGCCAGATCCCGGCCACCGCATGCTCTATCGGCTCTGACAGCGAGAGACAGGCCCACACAGACTTCCTTCGAAGTATCTTTCGGAACGAATTGCGACAGCTTCAGGCAGCGGGATCACATCCACCTGTGTCAGCCCTTGCGGATGTAATCAGACAAGAAGTCTGGCAGGCCGTCACACCCCTTGCCCCAATTGCACCACCGATTCCCGAGGCCTTAGTCCTGACACACGCAGCGGCATTGCGATCCCCTGTGCCAGCGGTTACAGATCCTGGTATGCGGCCAAGGTACCAGGCTATGCCGCCATTCCACGACACTGCTTCGAGCCCGCCTCTCGGCTCAAGGTTTCCGAGCCCACCCACCTATCTGCGTCTGCCTCAAGACAAAGTGGTAGCAAGGCAAGCACGTGGCGCACCTCGGATAACCATCCACTCTGCTATTACTGCGGCAAAGCGGCTCACGTATACAGGAACTGTCAATACCGGCAACTAGGTCTCCGCGGCTTCCACCCTGATGCTCGATGCTCGCGCTATGGGGAGTGCCTCCGCGAAATTGAAGCCTATCTCACAGGCCAGCGAACTACTTTGACTATTCAGCACCACCAGTCGAGATTGCCATCGCCTCGCCAGTCTATGTCACCCAGTTTGCCCTCATCGTCTCCCGCTCCTGTCAGGAGCCGGTCGCCAAGTCCCCGCAGGGGAAACATCTGGGGGGGGGGGGGGGGTAGGCGTGGTGGCCCCGCGAACTGCAAAAGACTCCCTTTCGACGCAACAACCGGACGAGGACCATTCCGATTTTGCAGTGTTCTCCGACAGCAGAAACATTGTTTCTGCCGAAATCGCCGTCTGCGTCGACAATCATGCTGTCAACGCCCTCGTCGACACCGGCGCCGACTATTCTGTAATGAGCGCCACACTGGCATCTGGACTGAGGAAAGTTACAACGACGTGGCAAGGACTCCAGTTGAGCATCGCAGCTGGCCATCTGGTGATGCCTACTGGTATGTGCACGACACGCATTCGAATACGTACGTCGACATTTGCGGGCTCTCTCCTCGAATTGTGCGTGTGCTTTCGGCCAGTCATTCTACGAATGGACTTCCTTCGTCAACATGGTGCCGTCATCGACCTCCGTGAATCACTTGTGTCGTTTGAGGATCCTTTTTGCGCTGCAACTGACAGTACACAATTCCAGAAAAGAGCGCTGAGTGTTACCGACGATTCTCTGACCCTCCCACCTCGAAGCAGCCTCTATGTCAAAGTAGCATTGGGACAGGACGTGTCTGATGCGGTAATTGCAGAGGCCAATTTGTCTCTCCTTACTTCACGACAAATCTGTGTTGCCCGAGGAATCATTCAGCCTAGCAACAGACATGTTCACCTACTGGTCGCGAACTTCTGTGACAAATATTGCCAACTAGCGAGACACACTGCCATTGCACATTGTGAAGAACTTACCGATGCCGATGGTTCGTCCACGTTAGCTTCATGTTCAATGGCCACCTTGACGAGGCTTTCTTCAATGGCCACCCTGACGAGGCTTTCGTGAGCACTATCGATGTAAACGAGAGACTACCTTCGGCTAAACGAGAAAGCTTTTTGCATATACTAAGCTAACTTCAAGACTTCTTTGCCACTACGTCAAAGGGTAAACAAAAACCACTTGCTCAGCATCTTATCATCACGGCACCCACCGAGAGACCCATCCGACAACATGCCTATAGGGTGTCGCGAAAAGAGCAAGACGCTATACGTGACCAAGTCCAGCAGACGCTTCAGACGCCATCCAGCCATCGCCCAGTCCTTGGGCTTCGCCAGTTGTGCTAGTAAAGAAAGATGTACGTTGCGTTTTTGCGTTGATTACTGTAAACTGAACAATGTCACCAAAAGAACGTTTATCCTCTACCCCGAATAGATGGCTCGTTGGACTACGCAACGCTAAATATTTTTCCTTTATGAATTTGCGTAGCGGCTACTGGCAAATCACAGTGGATAAGCGAGACCGCGAAAAGACGGTGTTTATTACTCCAGACGGCCTGTACGAGTTTAAAGTGTTGCCTTTTGGTCTATGCTCAGCACCAGCTACTTTCCAAAGAATGATGGATACGGTTCTCACGGAGCTCAAGTGGCAATCATGTCTTGCTTACCTTGATGACGTCATGGTCTTTGCAGACACGTTTTAACTACACGTCCAACGCCTTCAGGCTGTTCTTCAGGCAATCAGAACAGTGGGGCTTTCTCTCAAACCCGAGAAACGTCATTTTGAATACGAAGAGCTGAAGTTCTTTGGTCACGTTGTGACTCATGCCGGCATTCGCTCAGATCCAGAGGAAACCCGTGCCCACAAATAAGCGCGACCTACGCCAATTTCTGGGGCTTTGTGCGTATTACAGACGCTTTGTCAAAAACTTTTCGAAGATTGCTGAACCCCTAAACAAGCTTACAAAAGACGGTGTCTCGTTTGTTTGGGGTTCCCATCAATGCCATGCGTGCGACACCCCCCGAAAACTCCTCCAGGAGCCGCCTTGACTGGGTCATTTTGACGAAAGTGCTGACACGGAATTACACACTGATGCCAGCAACGTTGGACTAGGAGTGGTATTAGTTCAGTGGCATAATGACGTAGAGCGCGTGATCGCTTATGCAAGCAGAACGTTATCCCCAGCGGAGAAAAACCGAAAAGAAATGCCCCGCTGTTATCTGGGATATAACAATGTTCCATCCATACTTGTATGGCCGCCCGTTCAGGGCAGTTAGCGACCACCCTTCCCTTTGTTGGCTCGCAAATCTCAAAGATCCCTCGGGTCGTCCAGCACGGTGAAGCCTTCGGCTGCAAGATTTTGATGTCACAATCGTCCACAAATCTGGACGGAAACACATCGCCGACTGTCTCTCACGTGCACCGGTCGAAAATGCCAACACTGTCCTTGAAGACGACGACACTTTTCTTTCTGCCGTATCAGCAACCCGCTTGGCTGAGCAACAGCGTCAGGACTCGGAGCTCATCCCGCTCATTGACTACCTGGAAGGACGCCATTCCCACCATCCTCGAAGCTTTGCACGCTCACTATCCTCCTTTTGTTTCCGCGATGGAGTGCTTTATAAAAAAGAACTTTCATTCTACACCAGCTATGTATCTGCTTGTGGCGCCAACTACGCTGCGTGGTGACATTTTACGTGCGTGTCATGATGAGCCATCGTCCGGACACCTCGGCTATACGCGCACGCTGCAACGAATTCAACGCTCCTACTACTTTCCACGTCTCGCAAAGACTGTGAAGCACTGCGTTTGCAAATGCCGTGACTGTCAGTGACGTAAGATTCCACCTATATGACCAGCGGGACTACTGCAACCAATAGGCCCACCAAAGGCAGGGGGTCATTCTCCACGCCTTCGTCTGCAAACCGGTGGATCGTGGTCGCCACCGACTACTTAACACGCTACTGCGAAACAAAGGCACTTCTGAAAACCACCGCAGCAGATGTCGCCTAATTTTTTGTTAAAAGCATCGTCTTACGTCACGGTGCGCCAGCTGTCGTCATAACTGATCGTGGGACAGCTTTCACCGCAAAGATGCTACAGAAAGTCTTGCGATTAAGTGGCACAGAACATCGTAAAACAACGGCTTACCACCCGGAAGCAAACGGGCTGACTGAACGACTCAATAAGATAATTGCAGACATGCTGTCAATGTATGTCGACATCGATCACAAGAACTGGGACGCCATACTTCCTTACGTAACTTTTGCGTATAACACTGCTGTTCAAGAAAGTACCAGTTTCACACTTTTTCGCTTAGTCCACGGTCGCGAGGTCACGACAATGCTCGACGCCATGCTCCTGCATGACAACTTAAGGATATACCACACGGATGCCACCAAATTCGCGCAGTGCGCAGAAGAGGCCCGTCAACTTGCTCGTCACCGTATTCAACATCGCAAAAACGCAGACGCGCGCCGCTACAATCTATTTTCAAGCCTGGTAATGAAGTCAGGGTGTGGACCTGTATCCGACAGCGTGGCCGTTTAGAAAAGCTTCTTCACCGCTACTTCGGCCGTTACAAGGTCGCACGACGTCTCAGCGACGTCACTTACGTGGTTCTCCCAGAAGGCACTTCGAGACGTTCCCGTTTCACCCCGCAAACTGAAGGCATACACGTTTCACGGCTTAAACCATACTTTTCGCGCTGTGAATCACCAGTGAGTGACTGACTTTATTGGTAACTTCACATCTTTCTTTTTGTTTTGTCTTTTCCTTACATTCTATCCTATTTTTCTTATTTCTCATTGGACTCTTGACTCCACAACCAATTGCAATATTCCGCCTTACGCCAATCATTTTGCTTGCATGGTAATTTTCGTCTCATTTTCTTTTTTTTGCCTTCATGTACAACATTGAGACGATGCTTCTTGGTAGAGGGGGTAATGCCACCATTGATGAACGAGCCGCTGTGGCTCATACTCGTTTTGGACTGCGAAGAAGAAGAGAACATTTTCGTTGCATTGGTTCAGGTGAACTCCTGGCTGTAGGTCTTGTTTTGCTCGTGACAACATACTAAGTTTGGTATTACGGGACGTGAATGAACGACGAAGGTATGTGACTGGTGTAAACATGATAATCATGACATGCGTGCGATGAAACAAGATGACCACATGCCATGCTCATGATGCGCTCGCGACTGTTTCGCTAGCTCCACATATACCAAATGTGGTGTTGCATGACGTAAATAATCGACGAAGGTAATTTACCCGTCTGAACATCATAAGCGTAATGTGCACGTCATAAAAAACATGACTAGGTGCTATGCTCAGAGCGCGCTCGCAGCCGTTTCACTAGTTACGCATATACCAAATAGATAGATATGTGGGGTTTAACGTCCCGAAACCACCATATGAATATGAGAGACGCCGTAGTGGAGGGCTCCGGAAATTTCGACCACCTGGGGTTCTTTAACGTGCAACCAAATCTGAGCACACGGGCCTACATTTCCGCCTCATCGGAAATGCAGCCGCCGCAGCTGGGATTCGATCCCGTGACCTGCGTGTCAGCAGCCAACTACCTTAGCCACGATACCACCGCGGCGGGGCGTATATACCAAGTACGGTATTACGTGACGTGAATGGACGAGGAATGTAAATGTCAGGTCCAAACATGTCAATCCTGGCATGCGTGTCATGTAGAAGATGACCACAAGCTACGCTCACAGCCCGCTCGCGGCCATTTCGCTAGTTCCACATAGACTAAATTTGGTTTCAGGGGACGTGAATAAATGAAGAACGTAAAAGACACGTGGCAAACATGACAATTATGACTTGGAAGTCATGTACGGCATAATTTACTTCCGCCTCGTAACGCTGTGTTGATTTTAAAGTAACATATCAATCTGCCTTATTCCTGCTTCACATATCATCTTACTCCCTCTTCACGTGGGATCTGCCAAATTTTATTTCATTGAACGTTCAAAGTTTTCGCAGTCTAAAAAAACAGGTCGAAGTTATTAGCGTTGCCCGTTCTGCGAAATGTGATGTTTTGGGCCTGCAGGAAACAAATATGCCCTGGTTTGGACATGGTGATGCGGACGATCCTCCAGAAGGCTCGACCAGGCTGGCTTATATCCCACGGGCGTTAGAGGCGTTTGTCTCCAATTTATGCGATCTGTTCATCCCACCTTCTTCTCTGTACGTATCTGATCATCGGCGTATTGTCTTGAAGCTTGAAGTTCCATTTTCGTTTTCAGAAAAGCCATGGCGTCTTAATTTTCGCGTCCTGCAGGGCGTACGCTTGTGATCAGATTTGTCACGCGCAATACGTATGTCACTCACGGCGTCTGGTCCTGAACATTAGGATGCGCTTAAAACGCAATGGCGCCTTCACTGCTCTGTAGAGGGGCGTTCGCTTCTTCGAAGCGTTTCTGAAGAGCTTGCTGATACTGCGATGAAGGTACGCATTGCTTTGCGCGCCGAAATGCCTTATACTCTGATGCGAGCTTGGCAGCGTGAACTGCGCGAACGCTTTCAGCGCTTCACTGGTCCTTCGTCGCTGGTGACAGCGGCATGGTGCTGTAGGCACAACCTATGTGCGCATCCTGAGGTGCTGGGCTACGCGAGACATTCGTTCTTTGGGCAATCACAGCCATCTGTCTCTATGGCAGCACAAATGCCACCTGCACAGCCGCTTCCTACGCATGATCGATCTGCTTTCTTGGCGCAGTTTGAAGCAATGTCGTATTCGGCCATGCGGACGAACTGTGATGAAACACCGCCAATGCTTAAAGGTTTGCCCCGTATTTCTCAACAAGCTGCTGATTGTCTGCACATCCCTCCGTCAGCTGAATAGGTAAAGGCGGCACTGAAATCTCAAACGTTGAACGGCGCCTTGGCCAGATGGTTTTCCTGTTAAGTTTTACTTAACCTTCTGGAATGAGATGGGTGCTACCTTTATCACTGTTATCCGGCGATGTGACGAGGATGGTGCCTATCCATCCAGTTTTCGAGATGGACGTATTGTGCTTATCCCAAAAAGTGATGCTTCTTGGAGACCTATCACGCTTCTCAACGTTGACTATAAAATATTTGCGATAGTATCGTTCAACGTTTGAGGGGCCTGTTGAACGCCCTGGTGGGTCATCACCCGGCTTCATCAGTGCCTGGACGAGAAATACACAGCTTGTCATTTACCACGCGTCATATCATGGTCTATACTCTGTCACGGTCTGTGCGTGATATTGGACCAGGAAAAGCATTTGACCGACAAGAGTACTCATATATCTTTAATGTGCTCACAGCCTTTGGCTTTTCTGCTTCGTTCATGGAAATAATAAAAAATACCTTCACTGGTCTAAAAAGCACAGTAATGCTGGATGACTGGGAAATTGCTGCCTTTTCTATTACACGTGGGGTCTGCCAGGGATGTCCATTGTCTCCTGTACTATTCGTTTTCTGCCTTGAGCCATATTTTTGTGCTCTTGACGCGGATTCACGCAACCAGGGTCTTCCACTGCGTTAAAGTGGGAATCTAAAGTGGATCGTTTCGCTTGGCAAGTAGGTGTTCTACCAGGCAGCAGCGCGTGCTTTTTTTTTCTTTCGTGGTACTTATTGAACATAAATAAATGCCTTATACCTAGCCCACCTACACTAACTCACCTGAAGAGATTGTCTTGTCATCAGTAACTACCGAAGGGTCAAGCACGAAATAAGGTGGGAGAGGTTTTAAGATAATTCAAGGGGAACCGCGTTACTGTTTGAAGCGAGGTCGGGTTGCCTTCGAACGCGTATTCTTAAAGCGAGATTCAGTAAAGAGGAAGAACAATGTACATGCCGTGGGGGAGTTAAGAAAACAATGGAACATGTTCAGATTGAATGCGGCGTTATCCACCAATTGTTACGTGTGCGTACAAGCCTACACGAGGCTTTGAAATTCAAGGGATGAACATGGAAAGCTGAACAAGTCCGTGATAGAAGCAAGTAAGAGACAGTTACTGGTGGCAGAAAATCACAGATGAAGAACAGAAATAGTGGGAAAATGAGATCATTCTGCCTGAAGAGGCAGAGAGATGGGACAGAAATTCATATTTTTATCATAATAAAGTTTGTGTAATCGAAGTAGATATGGCATTAGGTCATTATAAAAAGAACTATTTCTTTTTGTTTGTTTTCGCGAGCCTGGTGACACACATGTCACCACCCCATTATAAAAGGAACGCTCATAGTATCCATCCAACCATCCTCCCATTCACTCGCGTTGCGCTCATACTGACAAGGTCACGATGGCGGTGTACGTGGCTGGCTTCACATACCACGCAGAGCAGCATTTAACACGCAAGTGTTAAAAGCTTCTTTCACAGAAAACTCAGTGCCGGTGTCAACGTAAGCGTCATTGGTAGAGTGCAAAAAATCGGCGTTGTCTGCAAGCAAGAACACATGGTAGTTGTAAATAACTAACTATTGAAGAATATCGCTCCTCGTAGGAATCGAACCAACACGTTCTGAGTGACAGAAATGTGTTCAATGTTACGCGAGCAAGCGTTCTTTTCCTCAAGGCACGTGTATAGAAGAGACGTAATGGTGTATGTGCACAAGTTTGCTGCAAAAAAAAAAATATGCTATAATTTTAATAAGGGTATAGCGAGCCGCATATCCTTCACCGCCACCGTTCACCCGCCGATTTGAGCACCTGACGGATCACAGAAAGCAACGCCTGGTGCACAATGCTGCGTGTAATTCATTGGTACGCTGCAAGCGAGTACGAAGATAATAATGTGGAAATTAAAGGACGCGCGTGCGCCCTCTCCACGTCAGATGGCGCGGCGATGCAGTTTTATCAGAATGTGGTCGTCGCACGCACGTCCCGGCTTACTTTGCAGACGGGTGTACATCCCCCGTCGAATAGCGCTCAGTCTGCGGTGTTGGCAATACCTGCGCGGAGCGCATACGTATAGGCAAATGTGTCTCCCAACCATAATTTACACAACAGGGTGCCATCTCCTCGACAAGCGTGCGGACGTTTCGGGCAGCGCCTGTTCGAGAAAGACGAATGAATAGTAGCTGGTCTTTCGTATACAGAAGAAAAGGACAGGTTGTGTGCAACGAGCCAAAAGGTGCCTGTGGCCTGTCATATGGGTTTACAAAAGGGTGGAGTTAATGCAGCATATTCAAGGTGTTGGGCGCATTAGAGATATATCCTACAGCCCCGCAGGCTGGATTCAAACATAGTCCTTTAATCTTACACAGCACGATAGGGCACTTTCTGTCACTACCCTATGTTGTGTACGACAGTAGTAGTGACCACTTCAGCTGCGCACATTGCTTGTCCACTTTATTGTTGCGTCCAGCCATGAGGCACCCAACACAACGAGATTCGCATTTGATACGTTTTTGCTCCCTGTCAAGGGTGAGCACGAAAGCTGTGGATGATGCTATTCGAAAATACAGCATCTTTTATTCAGGACCGAGCATAAGTGACCTAATCATGGAAAAACAAACAACAGTACACACACAGTACAGAAAAATGCCTCTTTCCAATGTGACACTATCAGGACGTCGGCTTACCATCGCGTAAAGGAGCCAGCAATGCAGCTTCTAAGCAATATATTGTTCATGGTAAGCATTTTCGTAGCGTGCACAAAAGACGGCAGCACAAGAAGTTACAAGTGGACGCTTGTATGTACCTTCCTTCAGTGTATCCCCATCTCTTTTGCGCCCTGCAGATAATATAAACATGATTTATATAAACTAGCACAGCTATCACTTTCAGTGCAATGATGTAGTATCAATGTTTACCAACATAATTACGAACCTACCAACTTGCTGAGCTCTCTCTTATTATGAATGGTATATAGAAATAGCTTCATACCACAAATAGATTTTCATTGTGCATAGAGACGCTGTAAATCACCAACCACTCCCCCTACCCCACCGTTTCAATGGCACATAACGCAATGCCAATTCACGATGTAGAGCACATGTTATGTGAGGTGCCAGCTTCATCATTCTTTGCATTTTTTCTCTTGCAATGCACCCTTTCCCCCATGTGTCGTGCTTTTGTGCATGTGTGCTACATTTATGCTGCCAGGCCTGTTTTATGCATGAACTGACGGAACTTTTGTTAGCAATTACCATAGCTTGTAAAAGTATCATATCAGTCACGTGAAACAATAACGCCAGCACCAGTGTTGCTCGTAAAGTTTAGAGGACAAAAATGTCTCGCCTGTCCGAATACTTCAAAGCAAGTTTGAAAGCAAGACATAATCTGCTCTATAGCACAGCGCGGGAAAGAGAGAACAGATACAAGGTAGAATAAGAGCTCACTCGAACATTTAAAAAAATGCTGACTATCTTATGCTGATTGGATGGTTTTAATAAGTAGTCGTAAATAAATATGCAATATAGTAGCCACGCCTATATAGCGATCACTACTATACTCAGCAAAACTCTCTAATCTTAATTCGCCGTTACGAGGTAAGGAACCTAGCGAGAGCGTCAGTCTCTGCATGTGGAGACGGGCGCCATAGGTGTCCCTCCGAGGCGACAGTTGAATGCAGAGAAAAAGCAGCGCGAGTTGACGAGGAGCTGGTTGCAAAGACGTCCACGTGGTGCCCTGCGCAAATGCAAATAGTTATATTAGCGGTATATGATGGTCGTGCTCTTGTGGGCCACTAAGCCTACACATGCACTAAAATAGGTACCAGCGTGACCACGCATATCCCGACAAAGCCTCTCAACCTATGCAGGTTTAAAAAATCGCGCTAACATCAAGGCAATATGCCTTGCGATAGCATGAGATACTGCTTACGGGCACTACGTAGCAGAAGATTTCTTAGTTTCTTCCAGAACAGCTGAAACAGGCGTGAAATATTGGATTTATATCATGGTCCATTCGCGTGTACCATCCTTCGTAGTAGCGTATTTGTTAGTAGCATTATTTTTCGCCGAAGCGAGATGCCCTGGTTCTTGTAGAGCACCTGGACAATGTGACATCCGGTGAAAATTTAGGCAAATTAACCAATTGCTCACAAACAGGCGTGTTATATTCCTGTTGCCACATGGTCACGCTATGCATTCTGGCTCCGTTTTATGGTAAAGTTCGTTACCTGAATTTACGATCCTTGTGGGGTTATTCCGATACCCTCATGTGTCAATTTATTGTATGTCCTGGTGTTCTTGAATAGAAATAGCCAGAATACTGGAACAGGACTATAAAGATGTGTCACGTGTCTACATTGAACTATCCGAGGCTAACAACTATACTCTGTCGAGTATTTTCGCATATGAGAATTCCGGCAGTCTCAACAGCCTCAGTAGGTTGTATATTACCTGTTGAGGTTTAACCTCCCAAAGCAAAGGCATGCATTTGAAGGGCACCGTTGCGGAGGGCTGCAGAATTTATGATTGTCTGCTAATCTGTGAACATAAATCGTAAATATCCTAAATTGCAGGCTGCTAAAGCTGGTGCTAAAACGGCGTTTGCTGGCAGTCGTCGCATTAGTGGAAGCGACTGTGATGAAAAAGTTCCGAAACGTCGGGCTTCTTCACGTACTTTCGCTTGGATTTTAAATCATTTGCCAGACGAATCGGTGTAACAAGAACAAGGCAAGAGATCACCAAATGCTGCAGATCACCGAGTGGCTTATCATAAAGCCATGACACGAAGTTTTGTGCAAGTGCATGAAATATCTAAGTGCCTCATCCTAAAGCTGTTACCCCATATGACTGCTTCACGGGACGTACTCATCATATAGATGCCAACGTAGATGCCTACTGGATTGCATCAAGACGCAAAATATGGTGTGATGTTCACTTTGCGACGTGGCCACAAACAATATTCGGTGCCTATTCGCTTCGCAGCAAGTCATCCAATGTCAGAACACTTTAATGAAGAGGCAAATTTATCAAAGCTGCCTGTTAAGACGGCCCAACAAGCCGAAAGGAACGTGCCGTTGAAGATCGTTCGCAGCACCAGTCGGTCAATACGTGCATTGCTTGAAAAGGTTATCGCATTACCCCTCATTCAAAAAAGTTGTGGTTCGAGTGGCACGTGAACGCAGCACTATGCGTGGCACCGGAGTCTTCCACCTAAAAGCCACACCGCAAGTTGAAAATTTTTCGCTGGAAGACAGTGTACAGAAATCAAGCTAACATACGTAATAATTCATGGTGGAGCAGTAAAAAAACACCAGGCGTCGGATAATGTTTAATGAGTTGGGACCTGTTGGGTAAAAAGTTTTCCTTCTTTAAAATGACTCAGCAGTAGTTCATCACAATCAACGACAGTACCAACAAAGTGGCCTGTGACGCAGTTTGGCATATTTTCTTACAGATACGCATTGCAAGCATGATTGTTTCGCACATAGAGGAATAATGGCGCAAAGGGCACTTCTCAATTATGCATGGGCTAACAGCTATGAGAGAGTTTACATAGTGCTTTAGAAAACGCGCTCTTTCTTCTTACGCTGTAACCGTGGTACCAGTCACACGCATGCCAGGTGTTTTCTGACAACCGGAAATGGCGTTCAGTTGTGAAGGTTAACATCGTGTATATGTTCTTTCTATATGTATTTCGCGTTGTAGTTTCGCGATGGGTGAATTACGTTATTTTTGAAAATAAGCCCAGCAAGTCACATCTCTCGTGTTTTGAAAAGTATCATATCCGGAGTTTTACGTACCAAAAGCGCGATACTATTTCGAGAGACGCTGTACTGGAGTATTCCGAAAATTTTGACTACCGGATGTGTTTTTCACGTGTATTTCCGTCACACAGTACCAGGGCCTGTACCAATTCACCTCCTTCTGGATGCGACCCTGACGGCCGGAATCGAATTCACGACATTGTCAGCCGCCGAATGTCATAGCCATTGCTCTACCCCGGTGGACCGAGTTTTGAGAAATAGCAAAGCTTTTACCAATTATCTCTAGACCACCCTAGCATGTGCGAGTCATACAATTTTAGGCACTTTTTGCGTGCAGCAATCACTTTTAGCGTATCTATCTATCTATCTATCTATCTATCTATCTATCTATCTATCTATCTATCTATCTATCTATCTAACTATCTATCTATGCATCCGCCTATCTCTGCGTGCTGTCGTGATCACTACTTTACCTTGGAGTAAACCAAGCTTGTATAGGAAGGTAAAGTGGTTTGGCGGTTATGACACGCTCGTCATGGCATGATCTGACAAACCCGCAGCGTACGTCTTCAAACCCTTTCCACCCGAAACGTGGGGAACATTCCCGCAAATCACGGGTGGCTATTCGCCTCAGGTTATTGACAGTTTGTCAATAACATGTAACAGAAAACCTAGGAATGGCGAGAACGGACCGACGAATGCAAAGAATAAATGTCAGGGTGCCATAATAATCGAACCTCAGCATTGTGCGTAAGGTAGCAATAACGAACTTATCCCAGAGCCATACCGAGTCATGGGGCTGCTTTTCAAATATACCTTTAAGCTCGTGAAACGTCAGCTGTTATGGACCCTTTTCATAAATACGCTCCCTGACGGTGAGCTTTAAGCCAGTTTCACTTCGCAAAGGAGCGTGGGTTAGCTAGCGCCATCATGAGGGCAGGGAAAGCAAGCCGTCAAATGCGTGAGTGCTGTGATGTTTGTGTTGGTGGCTAGTTCTCCATATCATTCACTGCAATTTCACCGCTTTCTAGCTTGAACGAGCTCTTAGTACTCTCCGATAAGCTTTCTGGGCTGCTTCCTCTGCACAGTGAGCAATATTTTGTACCCTTCAACGGTTTGGACGAACACTTTGGCTTGTTATGACTGGCAATGCATGGATGCGACTTGCAAGAGACTCTTATCAGCGTGCCCTCCCGACGCGTTCCGGGTCCTGCAGGAACGCAAGAGCTGTTTGTGTGCGCTGCAAGAAACACGCATCAGCGTCACTAGGACACACAGCCTGTGTCGTCTGCTGCGCTGCCTTCACAATGGCGGCAGACTGTAGTTCGCATCCGCGGCGCTAGGGCCGCCCTTTTTCGAAAAGGGTCGATTGCAGTGAGAGTTATTCAATACTATGAAAAGTGCACATGTACTCCTATGATGCAGCCGTCACGTCGGGTAACCGACAATTATTGTGAAGCGCCTTCCAATGAAGTTGATTCATGTTGCAGTGCCCAGGGCTACTATCCTCCTGAGCACAAGCATAACGTATTAGCTTACCGCTTCCAGTTTTGGTAATGCCCATTTTGCTGTTGGCATCATTACGTCACAATAAGCAACTGCCTATATAAAACATACGCGACTGTTCAAGAGATGTGTGTTGTGCGTACCCCGCCTTTAAATATGCTTAGCGTCATATCGTGATGTTCCGCTCAATAAAAACGTACAACGCAGCAACTTCCCTCCGCATGCTTCGCATAACATCGCTTCCCAAAGTACATGAGTTATGTCATTTTTTAGTGAGAAGATGTTCTAGGTCTAGCTTGGCTTACATTGTCTGTCATGACCCAAAACCAGCGTGAACGGGTACATGCTCTCTAGGACGTCGTCTGTTCACTCTTAGAACACGCGCGCCAATAGCGAATACGGCAAAAAAAAACTTGAAAAAATGAAAAAGACAGAAACAGAGAGGAGAAAACTTGGCAAAAGAATGGCTCATGATGACGCATGGTTTGAGCCCGCACACTCAGGACCACAAAGCGAGTGTCTTGACCACTCGGTTAACAAGGCACCCTGAATTATATTATCGTATTGCTAGGACATAAGAAAGAACAATAAGGGTGAAGAGGAGGGAGAGGGGAAGAGATAGAGAGTAAAGCATATTGCCACAGGCATGGAATGAGGTTTAGCCACGCCAATTCGAGTATGTGCCATGGTGTGAAAGAAGAAGAGGACGGTTGGTGGTGCTCGTGCTCTAACGTTCGGTTCGGCTCGACGTCCAGTGCTGCTCCTGTGAACAGACGTTGTGGTCGTTCTGTGATCACGTGACATTTTCTGGTGGAGGTGCTGGGTAGTGTTGTATGCACTGCAATCAGCAGCAAGGTCCCGACACTAGCCGCGACTTGGAAGAACCAGCTGACCTACGGCGTAGCAGGCGACAACTAGGCCTACCTCCTGAATTCGGACCATTTCCTCAACTCGGCAGTACTATGGCTAGTGCGGGAACGCAAACCCAAGAAACATCAACGCTGCCTCCTCCATGGTTCTTCAACGTCCCGCGTAGTCCGAAGCCGTTCCACGGTGACCCTTATGAGGACGTCGACGACTGGCTTGACGACTACAACCGTTGCGGCAGCGTCAACGAGTGGAACGAGCAGCGAAAGCTTCGGTACGTCTACTTTTATCTCGAGGACTCTGCGCGCACTTGGTTCGAAAACCATGAAGCCACTATGACAACCTGGCCAGAGTTTTGCAACCAGTTGCGAAATACTTTCCGAAGCTCTGACCGAAAGGAGCAAGCGGAACGGCTCATCAATTCCCGAAACCAGCGTCCGAACGAGAGTGTTGCCATGTTCGTTGAGGACATGACGCGGCTGTTCAGGCGAGCCGACTCTTCAATGACGGAAGAAAAGAAGGTGCGCCTCCTAATGCGGGGAGTGAAGGAGCAGCTGTTCGCGGGACTAGTGCGGAACCCTCCCGGCACTGTAGAGGATTTCCTTCGCGAAGCCACGACAATGGAGAGAATGCTAAGGCAGCGTTCGTACCAGTATGAACGTCCTGGCAGTCTTTCGTCAGTGTCGTCGGTCCTACAAACACCTGACGTCACGACTGTAAAAGACCTGACGGAGCTCGTGCGCAGTATTGTGCGCGAGGAGCTTCAAAAGCTGCACGTGGTGTCTTCTCCGCCCCATGTTGCTGCTTTAACGGATGTCGTTCGCGAAGAGGTCCGGCAGCTGGTGCACCCCATGACGATTCTGCGTGCAGCCGAAGTCCAACCCATGACGGCCCCGCGTCCAGCCGAAGCTCCGCTATTAACGTACGCGGAAGCACTGCGTACTCCTGCACCGGCTGTTGGCTATCCGTCCCGTCCGTCCACCCTGCAGACGGCACCGTCGTTCTACTCGGGACCACCGCAGTACGGCAACCCACCCCTTACACGGAAATCCAGTGTATGGCGTGCTCCCGACAACCGGCCTCTATGTTATCACTGTGGTGAACCAGGTCACATCTACCGTGAGTGCGCCTACAGGCACATGGGTCTTCCCGGCTTTCGTCCGGATGCTCGTCGACCCAGAGATGGTGAGCGGCCCCGTGCTATCGCCGAATACTTGGCAAGCCAACGATCCTCAACCCTTCCGCGTCGCCAATCCCGCTCACCATCTCCACGGCGTTCCACGTCACCTGGCCAACAATCAACCTTTGCGGACGTCCTTGCAGGAAGATCACCTAGATCCACAAGCCCGCGCCGGGGAAACTAAGAACAGCGACCTCTGGGGGTGAGGCCGCTGTTGATCGACCGTTACAAGACCCTCCCCCGATTTGCCTGCCGACATCCGACGACATTCTTTCACCGACGTGCGCCATCGACGACAAACAGGTCTCTGCTCGTATCTCTGTTCTTGTCGACAACCACCCGCTGACCGCTCTGGTAGATACGGGTGCCGATTATTCTGTTATAAGCGCTGACCTCGCTGCACAGCTAAGAAAGGTAACGACACCTTGGGGACATGGAACCAACCTCCGGACTGCGGGAGGTCACCTATTGACACCGCTAGGAATGTGCACTGCCCGCCTCCGAATTCGTGAGTCGACGTACATTGTTTCCTTCGTTGTATTGCGCGAATGCTCCCAAAACCTGATTCTCGGAATGGATTTTCTCCGCGAGCATGGAGCCATTATTAACCTTCGCGACCTGCTCATAACGTTATCTAACGACCATACAGCCCTACGAAAGGATGCAGTTGCGCCGACCACAACACTTCGAATTGCTGACGACACCATCGCACTGCCGCCGCGAGCCAGTATGTTCGTAACGGTGGAGAGCGACTGTGACAACAAGAGTAGTGGCATCGCGGAAACTAACCTCTCGATGCTCTTGGCTCGGCAGATTTGTGTCGTCAAACTGAAACATCGGAGGACTCAGCTTCTGATCACGAATTTCGGCGGCCAGTACCAACACTTAGCAAAGCGAACAGCAATCGCGAACTTTGAAGCCATCGATGACGCAGAATGTTCCACTATCGCTCCGATTGCCACTGCTGCCGAAGGTAACACTGATATAGCCAGCACGGTTGACGTGAATTGCCAGCTATCCTGTGCGCAGCAACAGCAGATACGCATGATTTTACGTACGTATAGTGATTGCTTTGCGTCCACCTCCAAAATCAAGCAGACCCCAACCGTGAAGCACCGCATTATAACGGACCCTACCGAACGGCCTGTACGACAGCACGCCTACCGCGTGTCGCAGAAAGAACAAGAAGCAATACGTTTTCAAGTGAAACAGATGCTCGACGACGACGTCATCCAACCCTCGAACAGTCCATGGGCGTCACTCGTCGTACTTGTTAAAAAGAAAGACGGCACTCTTCGATTTTGCGTCGATTACCGGAAGCTCAACAAAGTGACGAAGAGAGACGTCTACCCTCTTCCACGCATAGATGACTCACTGGATCGACTTCGACATGCCCGATATTTTTCCTCAATGGATTTACGCAGCGGCTACTGGCAGATCGAGGTCGATGAACGTGACAGGGAAAAAACAGCATTCATAACTCCCGATGGCCTCTATGAATTCAAAGTGTTACCATTTGGATTGTGCTCTGCACCGGCAACGTTCCAAAGGATGATGGACACCGTCCTGTCCGGTCTGAAGTGGGAATCCTGCCTCGTGTATTTAGACGACGTCGTTGTTTTTTCCAAAACATTTGAGCAACATTTACAACGACTTCAGTCCGTCTTCGTCGCTATTCGATCTGCAGGCCTATCTCTAAAACCGGAGAAGTGTCATTTCGGCTACGAAGAACTAAAGTTCCTCGGCCACCTTATCAGTCACGATGGCATTAGACCAGACCCAGAAAAGACCATGGCTGTTGCTGCATTTCCTCCACCTTCGAACAAACGGGATTTGCGCCGGTTTTTGGGTCTCTGCGCCTACTACAGGCGCTTTGTCCAGAGCTTTGCCAACATCGCTGAACCCCTTACCCGTTTAACGAAGGAGGATACTCCTTTCGTGTGGGGTCCAGAGCAGAGAGCCGCTTTTTCCCAGCTTCAGCAGTGCCTTCAGAGTGAACCCTTACTAGGGCACTTTGATGAAGATGCCATCACCGAACTTCACACTGACGCAAGCAACATCGGTCTTGGTGCAGTACTCGTCCAGTGGCAAGACGGCGCTGAATGTCCCATCGCTTATGCTAGCCGCATTTCGTCATCTGCGGAAACTAACTACTCGACCACGGAGAAGGAATGTCTTGCTGTTATTTGGGCGATAACAAAGTTCCGACCGTATCTGTATGGCCGTCCATTCAGAGTAGTTACGGACCATCATGCCCTCTGTTGGCTGGCCAATCTCAAGGACCCTTCAGGGCGCCTCGCGAGATGGAGCTTACGCCTTCAAGAATTTGAGGTTACAGTCGTCTACAAGTCGGGCCGCAAGCACACTGATGCTGATTGCCTTTCGCGCGCACCCCTCGCGACGACATCGAGGAACGATGATACCGATGGCCATTTTCTTTGTGCAGTCAGTGAATCTGACTTGGCCCAACAACAGTGGAATGATTCAGAGATCCAACAACTTATCAAATACCTTCAAGGTCGCAGCTCGAATCCACCATCGGCATTTGCACGTTCAGGGTCACTTTGTCTCCGCAACGACATCGTCTACAAAAAGAACTTCGAACCTTATGCGACTGAGTACCTCCTCGTCGTTCCACCAGGGCTACGTGCTGACATTTTATCTGCCTGCCACGACGAGCCTTCCTCCGGCCACCTAGGGTTCGCACGTACCCTTGCCCGAATTCGGACTCGCTACTACTGGCCAAAGCTCACCCAGGATGTCAAGCATTACGTTAAAACATGCAATCATTGCCAGCGCCGTAAAGCCCCACCTGTGCGCCCTGCTGGTTTATTACATCCTATTGCACCCCCGTCACAACCGTTTGAACGAATCGGCATGGACTTGCTTGGGCCCTTCCCGAAGTCACATGATGGCAACCGCTGGATCGTAGTCGCTACTGACTATTTAACGAGGTACTGCGAAACGAAAGCCCTACAACGAGGCACCGCCAATGAGGTTGCGTATTTTTTTATCAACAACATCGTCCTCCGCCATGGAGCGCCAACAGTTCTTATCACTGACCGTGGAACAGCCTTTACAGCCCAATTGATGCAAGACGTTACGAGACTTAGTGGAACAGCTCATCGCAAAACAACCGCATACCATCCACAATCCAACGGTCTGACGGAGAGATTAAACAAGACGCTCGCTGACATGCTATCTATGTACGTCGACCGTAATCACAAGAACTGGGATGCAATTTTGCCATACGTAACGTTCGCTTACAACACTGCGGTTCAAGAGACTACGGGTTTCACTCCATTCCGGTTGCTTCACGGCCGAGAAGCAATTACGATGCTTGATGCCATGCTGTTGCCTGACACGACCGATATTACTACTGATGCGAACGACTTTCTCCGGCTCGCCGACGCGGCCCGCCAGCTTGCACTCAAGCGGATCCGAAAACAACAACGAATCGACTCGCAGAGGTACAACTCACGTCATCGCCATGTCATTTACCAACCCGGTGATCTGGTCTGGCTGTGGATCCCCGTTCGCAAAAGGGGCCACTCGGAAAAGTTACTTCACCGCTACTTCGGTCCCTATAGAGTACTACGGCGCCTCACAGATGTCAACTACGAAATTCTGCTTGAAGACACAGCTCAGCGATCTCGATGTTCCCAGCAGCCCGACATTGTTCATGTGTCACGGATGAAGCCACACTACCCCCGAGCCACCTGACACTGCTTCTTCACGCGTCTTTGTGCGTGTACGCGACTACTTTAACTTTTACTCGGCATTGGTCATCGGGGTGGTACTTTTTTTCGAAGGGGGGGGGGGGTGATGCCACAGGCATGGAATGAGGTTTAGCCACGCCAATGCGAGTATGTGCCATGGTGTGAAAGAAGAAGAGGACGGTTGGTGGTGCTCGTGCTCTAACGTTCGGTTCGGCTCGACGTCCAGTGCTGCTCCTGTGAACAGACGTTGTAGTCGTTCTGTGATCACGTGACAATATAACATAAAGAACTACAAACAGAGGACTACAAATAAACAAGTGCAGAAGGTGAAAGAAAAATAGAATCGAAAAATAAAAAATGAAAGAGAAAAAAAGAAAAGTAGAAGGAAGTGAAGAAAGAAAATGAAACAGAGACAGAAGGAAATAGAAACGAACACATGCAAAACCAAAAAAAATAGACGAGAAACAAAGAGAGTGAAAAAAACGAAAGTCTAAAAGACCTATTGAGCGACACCTGGTAACAACATAACTGAACCTGCTCATAGCATTGTGAAATCTAACAACAACCTGACACTACGTAGCAGCAAGTGGTCATTTAACCATATGGTGTAGTAGCGCAATTTTCACGGGGACGAAGAGGACATTGCGCCGTGAAAATTGCGCTACTACACCATATGGTTAAATGATGTCTCACCAACTAGCCCAGCTCTCAACCCTACAGCAAGTGGTGTTAACCGTTTGCGGCCAACTAGAGATTAAACAAATTTCTAGCTTTGTTGGCCGAAGCTTCGTGCGACTTCTGCAACCTTCCCGCTATTTTGCTTATGTCGCTGCTCCATCTAGCCCTTCGCTTCCAAGAACGTGTTCTAGGGCTGGTTAGTTCATGTTGAAGAACGTTGCAAGCAATGTTTCATCATGTCCTCTTCGTTTTTGGTCGAAGTGCGTTGCGTCCTTAGCCTTTCTTCAACCCTGAGCCACCCGTTTCCGCGTTTCCCATCTCGTGATATACATTGCGATGGCTCATCTGACCATTTCTTCTCTGCCCTTGCCATGACGTCACCTGCCCAGGTAGATTGTATTCCTTTCAATATGTACTAGCATGTAGGCTACCCCTATTTGGGCTTGTTAACGTGTAAATCAAACGCACAGAAACAAGACACAAAAAGAATGAACATGAACTATCACATACTCGTCCAACTTTCAACTTTACTGACCCTCCTTTTTCTATGAGTTATTGAGATACTTCTGATGCCTTAAAGGGCAACTGCAACAAAATTTTACTTGGGAGGCAACGGCCATAAATACGTAGTATATATACGGTAAGTCACGATAGCGACAGTGAAAAATCTTGCAGTCGCGTATTTTATTTGTAGTTGGTGCTGTTTTGCCAGCAAAAATACGACGTGGAACTCCAGCGGTGGGCCCAGGCAAATTGGACAGAAGCGGATATGACGAATAATACAGAACGTCGCTGCGTCGCTCCTTGAGAGCAATCCTCCCTGCCGCTGAATGGTTCTTTCTTGCGTTGAAACCGCTTTCAATGAAGCGCGTTTGAAATGCGTCCTTGCGTTTGTCCTGCCTTGGAAATGCCTAAAGACAGCGCATTCGAAACGTGTTCGTGCCGCGTTGATGGCAAGTTAAGTTCAAGTCAAGCGGTGTTTCTTAATACGAGGGTCAGACACTGCGAACCCACCAGAGGGAATCTTGGACCAACGTCCGATAGCAGGCATGTTCACGCAGCTTTCTTAAGTTAACATTAAAAAACACGCACACTCAGGGGCGCGTCCGTGATGTGCTTGCTCGAGGACCCTGGAGCTGTCGTTTTTTTCTGTCGTTTACGTCACTTCAGGTCAGTCGTCAAGGCATCGTTTTTTCTAGTTTTGGTCTCAAAAACACCGTCCTTCGCAAGCTTTTTTCTAAAATAAGCGCTTGTATTTCGAAGATGACATTCGGCAGGCAGTACCACCTCTAGCTGGACTACCTGTATATTGACTTTTTGTGGAATGCGAAATTTTATTGCAGTTGGCTTTTAAGGTTACGCGCCTCAGTTCCTGCACGTTTGCAAGTTATGCAGCCCTTAGTTTTTTTAAAGACGATAGTCTTTCTTGGGAACCTTCGACGGAAAAATTTTGGTCTGTCTGTCTGTCTGTCTGTCTGTCTGTCTGTGTGTTTGTCCGCCCTTACCGAAACCTCAAACGGTACCAAACGGCCAACCCCATTCCCATTGCCCGCCAATATTGCTCAAGATTCAGCGTTCATACTTGTACGATTGTCAAATAAAAGGCAATTAATTGCGCATATCTCAGACATCATAACAACACGTCGATGTTTTGTATGTGTGCCTTTATACAGGAGAAGGCAAACACAAGTAATTCTAAGGACCATAGTGTTTATCACGCTGCGCTGACAGTGCAACACGATGCTCAAAAAGGTAAGTGCTTCCAACGCTTTGCTAAGACGACACGGTGGTGGCACCTACCCGTCGCTTTGCGTTCTACACCTTATCACCTCCGAGACAAGCGTGCATCTTTCTCCGCGGGCGTGCATGCGTTCCTTCGTTTTCGACTTGCCAGATGCCGTTAGTGTCTAACGTGCCTCGATGCGCTGGTTCGCCTCCGCTGCACGTTAGAGGCACTAACACAGTGCCTCCGGAATACCATTCACAAATTTTCTTAGGCAGAACATCAATTGAACGTTTCTTTCACTCTCTCCAGACCGAAGACTATCGTCTTTCGACGACATATGCATCGTAAGATGCAGATTCGGGGCCGTTTCTTTTTTTCAAGTTTCGTTATCGTCCCGAAAACTATACCATAAAAACCACAAAAGGCAGTGCTTGTATTTCTCCTGCTCTAGTGACAGTGGTAAGCTACCATGTACCTGGGCAGATCCCTCTGGGCACTCAGTCCGCACACAGGCTGGCAGAGGCTCATGAAGAACACTTGCCAAGGCGAACGCAAACTATCGATGAGCAGTGCCTCCGCGTGCGACAGCTGCGTTTTGAGGCCTTCGTAGCCAATCATGGTGGCCTCTAAGGCGGGCTGCCAGCACATGGCGCCGTGAAGGAACTTCTCGCGGGCAGAGTCCGACTGCCAGTCACTCTGGTTCTCGCCCATGCTGAGATTGATGCCCTGCGCGGGACGGACGTACTGTCAAAATGGCGCCAATGGAGGCAGCTTTCGAGAGCTTGCCGGTGTTACAGAACACTAGCACATCTCTACTGAAGGCCTCTACGAAGCAACACAATTGTTAAACTAAATAGATGCAGTTTCGTGTCTGTGCCCAAACTCTGCGCTAGTTTCATTGCCCAGTTCAAACAAGAATTACTTTCATCTGAACGGTTTCTTTTCTACCATGTTGAAGGGTCTTTGCAACACTTTTTCAAGTAACCATGGAATGATTACACTGGAAGTGCTTATTGCCTCACGAACTCACAAAAATTCAATGAATCATTCCAGAGAGAGTGGAGATACAAAGGTTTGTCGCATGCTGCAAAAGCAATGGAAGCTGAAATGGGAGAAATGGCAGGGCCACAGAAAAACGTCGCCAGTGCTTCGTGACCTTCAGTACTTTTTTTCTTCGAATGCGTGGTGTTTTAAGTGTGATCGCGTGCGCACGCGTGGACATGTAGTGGTCTCCTGCGGCGATCTCTGTAACGAGCGAGCGCGCCATGTTGAAACCAGCCAAAGGTTGATAGATCTGTAATTGACGTGTGCTTTTTGGGCACATAACGTGATTTGTAGAGATAAGAGTAAGCCATTCTTAGCTGACTTCTATATTTGTAATTCCAGGCTCCGTGCTTTGCCGTAATATTTGGATCACGTGTTGTTGGGAGCCTCTAGTGCCGATCGGCAGCGTTTACTGACCATGCTAAAAAAGTGTTGCACGGCTCTTTATGTGGTTACACAAACACTACAAGGACGGGTGGTAAAAAAAGCATTGTTAGTCTACATGTTTACCAATAATATTTACAAATAGCTATAGCAAGAATGCGAAATGTGCCTTCACACGAATAGTTGATTGTTTATTGTACGTTCCTATATGAGAGCTATAGCACCATTCGACGTGAATGCACTGACGTTGACATCTAGGGAAAGATTTCTATCCCTATGGCGGGCATCCATGATCAGGGCTACCCCCTACAGCTACCACTTTCGTGGTAGCTGAAGTCATCAGCCTGGCCCCAGTATATGGTGAATGCCGCATACACATGGCATCAGCTTGCAGATATATCTTCACACACTATATGCGCCGATTCAAAACGTTGTCATTTGACAAAAGAAATGCCAAGATGTGCTCTTCCTAGTAAACGGGCAACCATCGTCTGTGATCACCCATACACTACCAGCCACAAATTCAGGAACGCGAAAGGCAAAGTTTATTGCTTGAGACGTAAGCGCTTTTCCTGCACCGAAGCACTCATTTGCGTTACGTCTGTGGCGCTTTTCTTTTTCTGTGGCGCTTAATGCCGGCGTTTTATTAAATGCGAAGGATTTCATAACGAACATGGCGACTTTGAGCATATCTATCTATCTATCTATCTATCTATCTATCTATCTATCTATCTATCTATCTATCTATCTATCTATCTATCTATCTATCTATCTAACTATTTATCTATCTTTCTATCTAGACACCTACGACTTTAAGCTCTCCTGGCCGTTTCGATAATCATAGCATGACTGCATGAAGAACGTATTAGAGTAGTCATAACATGAAACCCATGACATGGGTGTCATGAAAAACATAATTTACATTTCATCCTTCTGCAGCTCTTCCGGTGTTTTTGTTTACATAGCTGTTGCAAAACTGGTATAGTATGACATGATTGCATAGCGAAAACAAGCGACAGATCCTAACATGAAAATCATGACAAGCGCGTCATGTAACAACATGACTACATGCCAAGCTGATAATGCGTTCGGGGCTATTTCGATAACGTCACATATACCAAATTCGGTATTACGGTACGTGAATGGATGAAGAAGGTATGTGACTGGTGCAAACATGATAATCATGAGATGCCTGTCATGTAACAACAAGACTACATGCCGCGCTAATGGTGCTCTGGTGACCATTTCGCCAGCTTCCCTCATACCAAATTTGGTATTACGGGACGTGAATTGATGGCAAAGGTATGATACTGGTGCAAACATGATAAACATGATATGCGTGTCATGTAACATGACTACATGCCACGCTCATGATGCGCTCGCGACTGTTTCGCTAGCTTCACATGTACCAAACTCGGTATTACGAGACGTGAACGGAAATCGGTAAATGACACATACAAACATGATAATCACGACATGAGTGTCATGTAACAATATGACTACATTCCACACTCTTGATGCGCTCGCAGGCCGTTTCGCAAGCTTCACACATGCGAAATTTGGCATTGCGCGACGTCAATGTATGAAGAAGGTATGTAACTGGTGCAAACGTGATAATCATGAGGTGTGTGTCATGCGAGAACATGACTACATGCCACAGTCAAGGCGCCAATACACTTCGACGTGACGCGGTGCACGTGCTCGCCAGCGTTCATTTTGACGCGTCACGCCAGCATTGCGACGCCATGTGCCGGTCCTGCCATATAATCGCAGGCGTGCGCCTTGCTGCGTCGCTTTCATGCATGCGCATTGCAGCGCGTCTGATGTCCCTCCGTCACGAAAAGAGGGAAACGCAGTGTTGTCTAGGTAACGCATCGGCACGAATTTCGCATCGGTTGCCGTCAAGCTGCACAGACGGACGCTAATCGCACTGGTCGTGACCAGCGTCCAGCGACGAGCGTCAGATAATAGAGTGCTCGCGTTCGCTAACGCGTTTGGCCAGCGTGCGCGTGCGTCTACTCTACATTTAAGTATATTGGGCCCTTCAGGATGCGCTCGCGGCCGTTTTGCTAGCTCCACTTATACCATATTTTGTGGAAAATGATATCAATGGATGACGAAAGTATATGACTGGTGCAAAGATAATAATCCTAACACGCGTGTCATGTAAGAACATGACAACATACCACACTCAGCGTGCTCGTGGTAGTTTCGGTATCTCTACATATACTAAATGTGTAATCGTGTGACGTGAACAGATGACGAAAGCAAACGACACATCCAAACATGATAATCATTACACGGAAGTCATGTACGGCATCATTTACCTCCACCTCGTATTGTTGTGCTGATTTTAAAATGACATATCAACTTTTCTCATTCGTGCTTCGCATATTATCGATTCCCACTGTACGTGGGATCTGCCAATTTTTCCTCGTTCTGTTCCAGTGAGCCATTCTAATCGACGGTATCTGAGGCGGCGTATATCAGCCATTGTTGACACTTTAGTCACCGTTAACGGGCCATAAGTTCAACCGATCTAGTCTGGTTATTCACTAGCTTGTTCACGTCACGACATTGGGCATGGCTGGCCGACTCCCTCAACGATTCACTGTTGGTCGGTTGAGGTCACGCCGCCGTAAGTCAAGCTGCACGGCACGTTCTCTCGTTCATCAAGATCATCCCCTGATTCACTGTCTTTTGCCCCCGGGCTTCACCTTGAACCTTGATGAAATCTTTCACGGGATGCTGCTCCCCTGTATCTCACGGTCTCTTTGTCGGCGAGGACTCCATCTTCGGGTCTTCCCCCAAACGTTCAGGATCACTCGGCCCTCGCGCACCGTCGCTGTTTCTGATGATGAGGTCATACAGGGGGGTCGTCATACATAGAGCAGTAACCTTCCCGCTGAAGTACGGGGTTTCAACCTCAATTTCTGGTTCGGGAAGCATCCGAACCGTACTGTCAATTAGACAAACTGGTTTTGTTTTGCCTGTTAACTCACTTTCCCGTACCACATTTCTCCGCACGATAACCATGGAGCTACCGGTGTCTCTTAACACCGTAATCTTCTTGCCCGCAACTTTTCCAGGCAGCGTTGGCATTCCCTTCGTAACACTGGTTGGCCATTCTGTCATTACAGCACCCACAACAGAAAGTTTCTTTTCACTTTTCAACTCTACGAACCCGTTGCTGACGTCATCATCATCGGCTTTTGGTGCCGCCTGCACACAGGCTACTTGGTGCATTTGACTCGCTCCGTTACGACATTCGTCTGTCTTGTGGCTGGTCTGAACACATATGAAACATTTTACAACCGTAGGGCTCGTAAAGCTAGTTCGACAGCTGTTAGAGCGATGACCCACTCGGTTACGCAGAAAACATCGCGGAACACTCTTCGATGCACGCTTCTTTTGTTCGGGTGCCGATTTCTTCGAATCATCGGGACACTCCTTCCTAACCATGGCCGAATTTGTGCCACCTTGCGCTTCCAAGAATTGGTCGGCCTATTCAAGCATGTCTTCAAGTGACTTAGCTCTCCTTTCTTTCAAATACAGCGACAGGCTCGGGTGGCAACTGGTAAGAAATTGCTTTCTAATAAGGAGCTCTCTAAGCCCTTCGTACCCCTGTGCTGTCCCTGAAAGTTCGATTCATCTGTCAAAATAATGGCTCATTCGGGCGGGGTAGTGCGTAGATGTCTCACCATAAGCTGGTTTTCTTATTCCGAAATCTGTCCCGGAAACCTTTCACAGTAAATCTAAATCGCTTGAGTAAAGCAGCTTTCGCCTTTGTATGATAATTGGCTGCATCGGTCGCCGTCAGCTTACCGTACACGCTGAACGCTTCGCCACCCAAGCGGGTACTCAAAGCAGTTGCCCCATAATGTTCCGGCCAATTCTGGCTTCTTGCAATCGTCTCAAATCGGTGAAGGTACGCGTCAAGGTCGTCACTTCTTTCGTTAAAAGCTACGAGCAGCTTGCTTGGGTTCAAGAGGAAGCCATATCTTCCAAATGCTGACCGTCTTTTTCGTCTGGCCATTTCGTCCGACGCGCATCGATCCTGGGCAGGCCTTTCAAGCTTCAACTGGCGATGACGTGCTGAATATCTACAATCGTGGCTGCGACGGTATCTACCTTCGACTAAGCAACTCGACGTTCACCCGGAACACGGCCAAAGTGACGGCGGCTGCACTGTGGCGCACGGATATAAACAAGCCACGCAGCACACTTGCCTTTGGTAGGCATGGGAGCAGCGTTCGTGAAACCATGCCAAAAATTCTTCTCTACGCCCCGCAGGTGCGTAATCAATTCTCACTTTTCGCACAGCGATCTAACAATCGCTTTTTGATACTGCTCCCATGCCCACAAGTGCTTTGTGAAACATTGCTCGATTGCGTTGATGTCGCGCTGTTGCTGCTTCTGTCAGGTGATATAGAGACTAACCCTGGTCCTTCTAAACCCCGAAACCAATCCACAGCTCCGACGAATCTCAGGATGCGAACTCGGAGCAAATGAACACAATGCTTCAGATACTCAAAGACATCAACGAACGGACAATCGCATTAACTAAGGGGCAAGCGGACCTTCAAACAGATATCAGAGAAATCAAGTCCGGCCAGCAGGCAATAGAAACAAAGCTGGTTGACATTTTCGGCCGTCTTGAATGCTTAGAATCAAAGTCGGAAGTGATAGAGCAGATGAGTGGTGACCTGGCGGCTGTCAGCGACGCTGCTGAACGCTTGATGTCGCAGCAGGACGTCTTGCAATCTCGCCTGGACGACCTAGAGGACAGGTCACGGAGAAGTAACCTGCTCGTTCATGGCATCCCGAACTCGCGGGAATCGTGGCAAGACACAGAGGAGAAGACGCTAGCTGCACTGTCAAGTGCGACAGGAAAAGCCATTACTGGAAACGATGTCGATCGCGTTCACCACATAGGCACCTTTTCCAGCTCCAAAACTCGTCCGGTCATCATTAAATTTCGCAGCTTCAAGATGAAGGAAGCGATTCTTTCCGACCGCGCTGTTTTAAAAACTAAAGACATTGCGGTATCAGAAGATTACTCAGTCGCAACTAGGCAGGCTAGAAAGAAACTTGTAGAATTCGGCAAAGGCCAAGCCCACTCTCCCCAATTCCAATTGCGCTATAACAAACTAATAATAGATGACTGGTGCTTCATGTACGATACCGTGTCTGACAGCGTAAAAGAAATAAAACGGGCGCCACCTACTGCGCCACTTCCCAATGCCACGTCCGCCGCACCGCTTTTGGCGAGTGCGTCTGCGTTGTCCGGCAGGCCTACCAGCTAGGAACACGCGAGGGGAGCTAGAGCACCGATGCCATGTGTCTCCGTAATTCTAGCAAATACTCGCAGTGTAACAAGCAAACGGGAATCCCTTAACTCTGTCATTAACACCGTTAGCGCAGACATCGTAGCCCTCACTGAAACATGGTTGCACACTCACATTCATGATAGTGAAATCTTCGACGTGTCCTGTTTTAACAGTTATCGCTGCGATCGCACCTTGCGTCAAGGCGGTGGCGTATTACTTGCTGTCAAAAAGTCTTATCCATCTCACTTAATTCACTTTCACACAGATTTAGAATCTGCATGGTCTTGCGTTGACATTGGGCACCGGAAATTTGTTATGGGCGTTTGTTACCGTCCACCTTCATATCCCCAACGTTTGCGTCTGAACTACACGATGCGCTGAATATTGTTTCTACACGACACCCCACTGCTCCTATATTCCTTATGGGTGATTTTAACTTCCCACATATTTCTTGGTCCTCGGAAACCCCGGCATCCAAACCACCTTCATCTCAAACAACAGAATTTCTCAATCTTTGTTCATTATTTTCTTTTTCCCAGCTCGTTTCTGAACCGACTAGAACCACGCAAGAGACCGCGAACATACTAGATTTGATATTAACTACGCACGCTAATTTTGCTTCCCCGATTTCATACTTACCCGGTCTGAGCGACCACTCGCTCCTTTCATTTATTATAAACGTTCCACTAAGCAAGGCTACGACCTCAGCTAAGCAAATTCGCGACTACTCAAGAGCAGACTTTGAAACTAATAACAACGAACTAGTTTGCTTTCTGAACATTTTCTTGTTGCATTTTGATACGCGTACCGTTCAAGAAAACTGGAACCTATTTAAAAATAAAGTTCACGAACTAACTGATAAATACATCCCTCTGCGCACAATAAATTCTAACCCGGAGGCGCCTTGGTACAACAAGCAGTTAAACAGGCTGTCTAATCGAAAAAAGCGCTGCTATCATCTGGCTAAAAAATCCCCGAGTGATTACCGATGGAACGCATACACAACCGCCAACAAAGCATACATTGCAGCAGTAAAACTTGCCAAATCACACTTTCTTCAGCGCACCCTTCCTTCTATGCTTATTAACGATCCTAAAAATTGTGGCGTGTCATCACTCCTTCTAAAACGAATAGTATTACTTTGACTTGGCCAGATGGTTCCATTATACCCAGTAGCGAATGTTCTTCCCTACTCAATGCAGTTTTTTGCCAGAACTTTGTTGTTTCTTCTAACCCCTCAATACCTGAACTTCAAAACTGTAATTATCTATCCATGGACCCCATTGTTACTGACCCAGGTAGTATAAGTAAAATAATCCAGTCACTGAAACCCTCATCGAGCCCCGGTGTTGACCTTATTAATACGAAGTTCTTAAAAAGTACTGTTGTGTATTCCTCTATTATTTTGTGCAAAATATTCCAGCAGACCCTCGACACGAGCATCCTGCCGGCGGATTGGGAAGTCGGGAAGGTGGTGCCACTTCATAAGTCCGGTAACAAACACACGCCTAACAATTTCCGACCCATATCACTAACAAGCATTCCATGCAAAATTCTCGAACATGTTTTTTAACCCATCTGGTCAAATTTCTTGAATTTAACTCTTTCTTCTCACCCACGCAACATGGTTTTCGAAAGAAGTTCTCGTGCGAGACCCAATTGCTTTCATTAACCCACAAGCTACACTTAATTTTAGATCGCCGTTCATCCGCTGATTGTATCTTCCTCGACTTCTCCAAGGCTTTTGACAAAGTGTCTCACAAACTACTCCTTTACAAACTAAGCAAGTTATATCTAGATCCTAAGTTGTTTGCATGGATTGAGTATTTCCTTTCTAATCGTTTCCAGTTCGTCACAGCCAATAACTATGACTCTCCACCCAGTTCTGTTCATTCCGGCGTTCCCCAGGGCTCTGTCTTGGGACCACTTTTGTTTTTGATATACGTTAATGACCTACCTAGCTGTGTTCTCTCTAATATTCACTTGTTTGCAGATGACTGTGTTATTTTTCGAGAAATTAACAACGATAACGACGTTACGGCACTGCAATCGGACATTAATGCAATTTCTAACTGGTGTGAGCAATGGTTAATGGAACTTAATACAACTAAATGCAAAGTCTTACGCATTTCAAGAACAGCCCTTTTGACGGGTTCCTATTACCTTAAAAAACACACTTCTTGAACCTGTGACGTCGTACCGATACCTGGGAATTCACATAACAACTGATCTTACCTGGTCACTTCATATTAATACTGTTATTAATAATGCTAATCGCCTGCTTGGCTACCTTCGCCGCAACTTCTTTTCTGCACCTACCTCTTTAAAAACACTTTTGTATAAATCATTGGTTCGTTCTAAACTCGAATATGCATCATCCATTTGGGACCCGAGCCGTGACTATCTGGTGACATCACTTGAGCTCGTGCAGAACAACGCAGCACGTTTCATTCTCGGTAATTTCACCCGTGCGGCAAGTGTCACGTTCATGAAAAACTTGCTCCAATTACCCACTCCACCTTTGCGCCGCAGACACTCTCGCCTCTGTCACTTTCACAAAATTTACTACCATAATTCGCCCCTATTCAGTGAGTTAATTACTCCTCCTTCATATATTTCTTCTCGTATGGATCACCGACACAAAGTAGGAACAGTACCATGCAGCACCAGTGCCTTCTTTCAGTCATTTATTCCTCGGACGTCACAAGATTGGAACGGCCTTCCCGGACTGACCGCCGCAATCGAAGACAACCATCAGTTTCGTGCAGCACTAGCTAACATTGTATGATTAGGGCCCATGTATGTTTGTACTTATCTGCTTACTACTTTTGTTGCTGCTTTTTAGTTTTTTTGTATAACCTTGTAACCCACTCCCCTCTGAAATGCCTGTAGGCCTTGAGGGTACAAATAAATAAATAAATAAATAAATAAATAAATAAATAAATCGCTGCTTTAGACTCTACCTTGCACGGAAAGTTCGCTTCGCTCTTTCAAACGGAGCCGCTCGAGTTCCATCTCGTGCTACCACAGCAGTTCCCTTTCAGCCATCTCCGCATTTTTTTCTTCTTTCAGCTGTCACTCCTTTGCCTCTATTTCTTCTTTCGCCCTCTCAGCTGCCAGCTTTTCTCTCTCCAGCTCCAACTTCAAATGCTGCTCTCTTTCTTCTTTCAACCTCTCGGCTACCCACCTCTCTCTCTCAAGCTCAGCTACTTTTTCCACTTTGGCTCTTTGAACCACCAATCTTTCTTTTTCCAGATGCCTCTTCTTTTTGGCCCTCTCTTTTTCTTCTTTTTCATTCTGGCTGACTCACTCTTGTGGTTCGGCGCCAGAAAGACCCATCTTCTCACCAAGGGCTACTAACTTCTCGAGATCAATGGTGTATTGCAAATAGAACCTTGCCGCGTGTACTAAATATCCACCTAACTGAGTCTATCGAAACACTCTCTGCGCACTCGTTAAGGAGAACAGTGAGCAACACACAAAACTTGTTCCGATAGCACTATCAATGACTCGAGGCCCTTTCTCACTACTTTAGACACACTGTGCACCAAAAAGGCCTTGTTGCGGATGCCAGATTAATTGTCACAGGTGCCAATAATTAGGGACGTGGTTGCGGGGTAAATTCCAAAGGCCGAAGTATCGGTCCCTGAATTGCACCGCGAAAGCGTGGACAATTTAGAAGTAGTCCTATTTAACGCGCCAGCGGACGCCGGCTGTGACCCAAAGAACGAGTCGGAGTCGAGAGTTGATAAACAAAACAAAATATTTTCTCAAATATGGCGGATCAAACGATACGCAGTTATGCACGCTCGACAATAGTTGAAAACGATATGTCATCAATCAAACATCGTAGTACACAGTACAATCAGCTACACTTGAAACAATGGACACAAACAACAATACGCGATACAATGCAATCACATGCATCCAAAAACCAAGACACTTAAACACTAAAGAGTTCGAAAACTCATTCAATTTAAAGTTCTTGGAACAAAGTCTGAATGATACCCTTCCAAGAATCACTCACTCAAAGTCCAGCACTGTTGTCAATCCGCTTTCCCCGAAGTTTTTTCTTCCAGGAAACCTCGTGTCTTCAATTGGCCGCTCTTCAAGACTTCTTCGCCGGTAACACATAGGCTTCCTACGTGTTGCGATTGCAGGACACGTCTTCGCTCTCTGGCAGAAGTCTCACACTATTTTTCTGCTGGTAGCACCTGCCTTCAGCCTTAAGCCTTCAGGTGGAAACCATCTTCATTACCAGCTTGGTCACTGACGACAAAAGCCTTCGCCGACACGGTGGAATGACCCTACGCACACTTGCGCAAAACTTTATCTCCTGCCTACGCACGCTGGCGTGAACTGTCTTCGTCTCCAGCTTTGTCACTGAGACTAAAAGCTTTGCCGACACGACGGAAACACCCTGCGCACCCTGGCACAAACTTTCTTCTTCTTCTGCTTTGTCACTAAGGACAAAACTGTCACCGATACGGCCGAAAGACCCTACGCACACTAGCGCAAACTTCCTTCTTCTCCCGATATCCCTTCTCCGCTGCTCGCTTAAATACCTTTCGCGCTAGATTCGAGAAAATTCTAATCGTTTCGTCGGCGCGATGCACAGCCAAGGTTGGGGAAAGAGCGAGACGTTTCGAGGGCCATCCGTGACCCGTGATGCAACTCGACATCACCACGCCCCTTTCCATCCAGATCCTTCCAGGGCTTGCTCGGCAGCCGATGTGAGGAGGTTGGTCGGCGAAACTACGCTTCCGAGGGGTTGAGGCGGTGCACCCGGGGGTCTTTGGATGCTTGTTTTGTTTTTTAGCGTTCACCTTGAGGCGCCCTTCTGGCGCCCGGCACCGTCACCGCCGCAGAACTCGGCAGCACGCTTCCTTTCTGAGCGTTCGTTTTTGACACCTACAATAATGGACCGAAAGCCACCGCTGCACGTAAAGTGCTGGCATGGTGCCTGTCTGCGTGAGGTCGCGTCGTGGTGCAGTGCTTCACATCAGTGATCCTAGGTGATGACACGATCTCCGCCAACCGAATCGGTGCGAGATGGAGAAGGTACAAGACATGAGACGCCTTTGTCAAACTTTTACACATGCGTCGGCAGCGCAGTAGTTGGAGCTTCTGAAATTTATGGTTGCAGGCCAAGGAGTCGAGGGTTCGACTTCCACGTCATTCACATTTGCGATGCTTTTTATGGTAAGGTTTCCTTGTCATCCTTTTCTTGTGTATTTTACCGATGCTATTTTTGAGGCGGAACGGAGGTAACTGAAGTTTTCGGGATAAAACAGTAACTTCTTGAATGGCAGACACATAAGCCTGGAACAATAGTGTACTCGAACTTTAGACCGAAAGCTGTGATGAGTTCGCAACTAGAGGCGATTTCGGGGGTGTATTGGTCGGCCGCTGTTGCCCGTAACCACTATCGCGAAAAATCAGCAAAAATATTGAGAATCAAGCAGGATTTTTGCGCAAGCAATCTGTGTGCATCAGTCAAATATTCCACCCGTAAGTATGCTGCTGGCTGAAATTCCTCCGCAAAATTGCTCTATAAAGCCTTCGTGTTGAAGCAAGACTGATAGTTGGACTAGTTCGTCCCACATTATTAGGAGAAAACTGCGCGCTAACAGACGCAACAAAGTTACGGAGTGCCCAAAGAGCTTGTGTTGTGGTACCTATCTTCGACACGTCCGTATGCATGCTGACTTTCTTTCGTAACTCACCATGATAAGCAAGAAATTACATTGAAAGACGCAATATAGCGTTGTATAAGAGTAACGACCAGGTGCAACACAGTACGAGTGGTGCGACAAGCGAGTGCTTTATCACGTCACGCGTTTTGCAAAGATTGCAGCCATAGCTCTTCATCACCATTACCCATAGCATCACGACCCGCCGTTGTTTTCAAACGGTTGTCGTGCCCCAGTGCTGGCCCAGAGGTCGCAGGATCGAAACCCGGCGGCCACATTCACGGAGGAGGCAAAAATATTCAAGGCCCGTGTGCTTAGATTTCACGGTAAAGAACTACGGGTGGTGTAATTTCCAGAGCCCTTCACTACGGCATCGCTCACAATGGTGCCATGGTTTTGATATAGTATATATAAACAAATTATTAAAACACCAGCAAAATACGCTTTAGCAAGATGTAGTGTTGTACACGCTCCTCAGTGGATTGATAGCGTGCTTTTGTTTTTCTTTAGGCAATAGAGACTTTTTATAAAGGCGCTCTGGCCCCAATTGACTTAGCAAACTAACTATACTTAAGCCCAAGTGGAAAACTTTCTGCCCCTAAAGTTTGCTCAAACAAATAATTAGCAAAAAAAACTTTGGTACACAATGTTTCAACTTTGGGATCGTTGTTTTATGATAAAAATTGTACGACGTGGCGTTTAATGACATGTTCATTAATAATGCCCAAAACCGTTTGTGATAGGAGGTAATATTTGCCGAAATTTATGCCCGGCGATCTCTGAAAATTGAAAACTAAGCGCACTGGGCGCGCACTAAAATCCGTCGTTCTTTTCGCCTCTGACGGTAAGATCAAGCGACACTTTTTTAAATTTTAATAAAGGCCCGTCACCGTAGAACATGGTCAGTAAAAACGGCAAGTCATCCCAAATACACAATCGGGCCACCTATTCTTTGCGTTTAGCGTGTACGTAGTACAGGCTTACCCGTTTCTTTCCTCAAATCGAAAGAAGTGCAGAGAACGTGTTCGGTTGTCGGCGAACAGTAAGTGGCCCCGCAGTCGTTTCCGCCTAGTTTTAAGCTATACATTGAAATAAACACTGGTAGTTGTAGTTATTTTTTGTACGGCGCCTATAAAAAACAATTGAGCACCACATATATAACTCAAGGAATAGTATACATCGTGGCATCTTGATGCCCCATAACCACGATACGATTATTGATTTGATATGTGGGGTTTAACGTCCCAAAACCACCATATGATAACCACGATACGATTATAAGACACGCAGTAGTCGAGGGCTGGCAATGGCGACCACGTTTCACACGGACCTAAATCTAAGCACGCGGGCTTCGAGCATTCTTCTCGCCTCCACCAAACATGCAGCCGTCATGGCCCGGTTTAAATCAGCGACCACCGGGTCGGCAGTTCAAGATCATGGCCACTAAACCCAAATGCAAAAAATAAGACGTCTATTTGGGAATTTCGGGCGGCTTGCCGTTTTTCTGACAATATTCTGCGCCGACTTGCTTTTGTTTATTTCAAAAGCTACGAAGTAGCCGTTGCTTTTTGCCATACATTTCTTCTCTTCTCGGAGAGAAGGGCATGCATGCCCAATTATGAACTCAATTTTTTGTACAATCTACGACAAAGCTTTCCAACCAAAGAACGATTGAGACGTCATACCTTGAGTGTGGCTCAGGGTTTCACTTCTATAATATGGCATTGTTCAGTAGAAGGCAAATAACACTACGGGCACAAAGCATTAACGTTCTAAGTAGTTCGAGTGAGAGTACCTGCTACCCTGTCAAACTAGTGGTGCGTAAGCCGCAGCTGCAATGACAATCGCATTTTTTCGTCATCGATAACTCATTCGTTGGTCGAGTGCGTGCAGTATTACACCTGACTTAAACAGTGGCTGCCACTTCTAAGATATATTTGTGTAGAAAGTTTCCGAAATCTCCCTCGACAAAAAGAACGTGACAGCCTTCTCGCATTTAGAATTTCTATAGTAGCAAGCCTATTTACAAAGCTTAAGTTTGCACTTTTTTTCCAATTATTTAGATGCGTGATTTGTGCCTAGTAAGTTATCATACTGGAGCCAACTCCCCACAAAATGTCTTCAGGAACTGTATCTCGGTACGTCTGCCAATGTAACTTGCCAGTGAACCAGACCTTTTAGCTCAGGTGCATACTGTAGTAACAATTCGGTAGTCTAATCGGTGTAATTTCTGTAATGGCTGACCACAGTGGTTGAATTTAGACATCAGTAAAGGGCGTATTCCTTCACCTATAGGGGAATTGACTGCAAAGACAGCTGTGCAACTACTATATTTTCCATCGCTTGGTTACTTTTAACACAGCCTTCCCAAATTTTAGCAAGTAGCTTGAATAGAGATGTTACCCTTGGGAATTGGGTAATAAAAGACAAAGTCATTCTGAAAATAATTATTAATATACTATTTTAGTTTATTCATTTTTGAAGGAACATTTGCGAAAACGATTCTGCATGAAAAAGAGTTATATCTCATGTGGTTATTACATATGCCTAGTGCATCCTTCTGAAGCTAAATAGTGATTGTAGGCATCACCATTGTTTTGTGCACTATTTAAATATTTCATCACTAGAATTTAGGTCTTCTTTCTTAGAAAAAAAAACTTTTGTAGTAATACAGTTCTTGTGGCCACACTATATTCTGCTTCAGAATTAGTGCATGCCATTCAGAAAGAAGTCACAAAAGTTTGCACTTGACAGCTGTAGTGTTTACAGAAAAAAATGTTCTGTTTCTGACGAAAAGAAATGTTTGGAGAATACGCCATTTGAAGCTCAAGTTGCCATGGTGCAGATGCAGGATCAGACGCGTTCGGGGCAGTTTTTAAATGTTTTCCACAGCGCGTAAGAACGCGTCCCTTCGTGGAAGCACTCGTCAGTAAGGCAGGAATACAATGATATCCAAACTGAAAAATCAGAATTTCAGATAAATTGGCCCTCAATCCTCCGTCAAGTTAACGACAAGAGCCAACCCTTCATGACTCCCTGTCAGGATATGTGGGTGTTCACCATGACTTTCACCCCTCGCAGATGCCGGGTGGCTACGGGGCTCGACACTTAATCAAAATGTCTCGATTTTGAGTTCCAGCCACGGCCGTGGCCTTTAGATGAAGGCGAACTCTTCCAGACCCACGTACATTAAATTTAGATGCACGTTAAAATCAGTGAATGCTCGGATATTCTGATGCTCTTTATTGTAGTGTTCCTCACAATGTAAAGCCTCGCCAATTTAATTGTAGGTCTTGAACTATAATGACGTGCCCAATATGAAGTAATTTTGCGCCAGCGAATGGATCGACAAAAAATTCAAACGATGCTAGGACCATCCACTCGGGAACGATGCTACCAAATCACCAACTGGCTTCCATGTAACACTATCTCATTCACGATTCAAGAAAATTATTTGTTCGGGCACACGTGGTCATGTTCGTTCATCGATTCACCACCCGCACGTTTTATTTTTTCTCACCTTGTCGTCGAACGCCTTTGCTATGTACCGTGCCAGTGTGGCACCCAGGCCCGAGTATACGATTCCGTTTGTGGCCTGGGCATAGAACAGAGGTGCATAGAACACGGCAGGGCTGACCAGCACTTCGTTGGCCCAGTAGTCGTATTCCAAGGGTGGATCACGTGCGGCGTTTCGATACTGCAGTTCTCTAGCGCCCCTACGAAGATAAATTATTTAACGGCGAAGCACTGAATTCCACTGCTACAAGTTGGAATAGTATACGATGTAATACAAACAGCTTATTCGTTTATATCCTATCTCACGTGAAAAGCTCTGGTTTAAAGTGAGTGTGGCTGCTCCAAAGAACAAAAAAGTTTTTGTGCGGTCCGTTTTAGTGCGGTCAACGCACTAAAACGCACTATATGCAAGTGCCGAGAGCACAGCATCTGCACGAGCCGTCAAGTAATGATTATCGAGATAGCACTAGCGATCGCACATTTTGTTCAAAGTTCAGAGTTCCTGCTGGAGTAGCACCCTTTAATGCTCTTTCGCCTGACGAAAGACAGATGAGGCACCAATTACTCTCAGCTTCAGGAGCCTTCGACGCTAGATGCCGTATCCTAAAACGATCGCAGAAGGCGACAGTGTCGCCTTGTGCAATGTTTAGTCTTATGTGCTGAAAAACTGAATAAGCTGCTTCCCTTTGGAAGCATCATTTCTCTAGACGCCAGTGTTACGAATGTCTCACAAGACAAAAGTGAGCGTTAAGTGCAAGCCCAGAGCGACTGGAGTGTTGTGTTGTCGAGTGTATACTGGCTTACACGCAGTGGCAAGGCTTGGCTCTGTCTACTTTAAACGGTAGACGTGCTTCCAAACTTCAACTAATAACGTAGCGCGTAAAAATCTGAGACACAGGACAAGAGAAGGGATAAAGGGGAGCGCCACTTTTCGTCCTTTTCCTTGTCCTATGTCTAACATTTGTTTTTACGGACTACGCTATTATTTATGCATTACCAACAAGCCCAACTTCAAACTCTTTCAGTCTTGTACAGTTGTTTAGAATAGAGTATAATATTTGAAGAACGCAAACTTGCGTGAAAGTTATTTTTTAGGGGTTTATAATGGCGTACAATATAGAGTTCGCCTGCAACGAGCCACCACCTCACCATACTCCTAACATATATCAGCATATCGTCGACGCGCGACCAATGACGCGAGCTACACCTGCGTCCTAATTGCTGGCATTTCAAACCACAAACTACGTTCAAGCATGCGCCGGCAACATAACTAATATTGAAAACACACCACGCTTGTGCTCACTGAAAGCTTCAGCGCAAAAAATTGCACCGCACATCCACCAATGATAGAATAGTAGACGCTACATTTTATTGTCACTGATATGCTAGACTTCCCCAGTAACCAAAGGTTAATGGTCTGTTTTGTGTGGCACCGTATAAGCACCGTATAACATACTACACGAGCACCGCATAACATACTACAACGTCACATCGATGGAAGCGCACTAAATAGCGCCATCATTTTTTGGGTTTTGATCAATAGCAAACTTCGTGTGCATCATAGGTAGCAGTTTGGCGGCGATAGTCACGTTTTGAAATTGCTTGAGAGTAATACTGAAGACCTTGGAAACAGCGTGGTATCTAATGTGCCCTTCATTATTCGGAGATGTCGGTTCTTTTTCATCTCTGCTTCAGCCGCGGTTGTACTCAGCGTTCACACGCATTTACTAGCGTATACACCATACGATGCGCGGGGTGTGGTTGTTGATTTGGAGTTTATACGGATCGTGACGCCAACAGCGAAAAGCAGTAGAAATTATCTATAAAAAGAAATAAAAAATCGCTCGAACATTAATTCAGTTGTGACGATAGGTGGCCGACATCCATTTTGATCTCGCAAAGCACCTCACGCAACAGGGAGACGCGTGAGGCGCCCGGCAGGAGCAGTCGCTCATCGCGTCGACTCCGTGTTTTCTGGATGTTTCGCGGCGGAAATCACCATATCCAGCGTATTTGTCGTTACGAATCGACGCCACAAGTCATCGCGACCATCCTGACGAAAAATCAGGTGGGAGGACTTGCATTTGGCCATTTTATGTCCGATTTTGTGTTCGCTGCGCCGGAAGAAGAGCCACCTGCATAGCGTTCGCCGTAGACACCGCCGTCACCGCTGCGACGCAGCTAGCGTCGCGAGGAACCACGAAGAACGTGGCACCGTTTTTTCTTCGCGGTGTGCCGACAAGACGCCGGGTGAAGACTTCGAGGGCTCGGCGCCCTACAGGTACGAGGTTCCGTTATCAAAGATTTGGCTAGTACGCGACCACTACGGTGGTTGGTAGCCATCGCCACGAGCCTTATGCTCGTCCAAGTGCGTTAAACCACATGAGTGATACTGCAGGACACAATGAAAAGCCTGGGGGCTTACAGGTGCGTCCAAGCATCATAAAGCCGGCACGTTTGCAAATTCACAACCGCGAAATGGCTCAAGCGAGCACAGCAGCATTGGAAGACGATGAAGCTGAGAGCAAGAAGCCTCGCTTAGAAGAGAATCCTCTCGACGATAAAACGTCAACTTATCACCTAAGTGATGAAGAAGACATGGGCGAAGATGAACCATTTACGTTGGTTACTTATAAAAAGAAACGAGCAGAGGGTATCCCAGTCGTCTTTCGTCCAACAGCTGAAGGTGCTAGCTTCTGGAAAGTGAACCCCAATCGAGTGTCAGCTGAAGTAGTTTCCGCTGCTAAAGAAAAAGTGCAGTCATTCAAAACGACCAGAGATGGAAGCTTTAGTGTCAGCGTTGCTTCCTTAAGTTCAGCTAAGCGACTTCTGATGCTTTCAAATGTAGGTGGCCTGGAAGTTAAGCCTTTCATCCCAGAGTCATACACTCGGAACGTTGGGAAAGTAAAACATGTTCCTCTGCAGTATTCAGACGAACAACTCCTAGAGTACTTGAGAGATGCAGGGGTTATATCGGCGCGACGGCAAATAAAATACTACCGCCAGGAAGATGGAGGAGTAACGACGCGTCCACTTCACTCAGTGATCCTGACTTTTCGAGATGACCGCCCGATTCCAGGAAGAATCTACTTAGGATTCACCAGTCACCCAGTGGAAGAATATCTTGGTCCAGCACTTCGGTGCTATAAATGCCAACGATTCGGACACATGGCGAAAAGTTGCCGTAACACACGCCGGTGTAAGATCTGCTCAGAAGAACACCATCATAAGGAGTGCAAGTCTGTTCTTCAGCCTAAGTGTGCAAACTGTGCAGGTAATCACGCTGCCTCATATTCAGGCTGCCCGCAAAGTAAAGCTGCTGCAAAAATGCGTCAGCATGAGCTCATCCATGGAAGAAAACCGCGCCCCAATGAACCATCTCCAAACCTTGAGATTGTTCATCCTGTATGTGATCCACCTCAGCGGCCACCGCAACAACAGCCGACAAGCACGCCAAGAGAACCGCCAAGAGAGACGCTAAGAGCACACTCGAGAGACCACTCACGAGAAGTACCTTCAAGTAACCCAACCTACGCGTCAAAGCTACGAACGCCCACGGGACCTCTGCCGGAAAGTAGCAAAACCGACAGTGCCAGTGTTCGCCCCAAAACGCCACGTCATTCTCAACAGGCCTCAGAAAATCAACCATTCAATGGAGACCGTGCCTCTGCATCAGTCATGCAATTGATTCTGCCAATGCTTTTCGCAGCACTTAAGGCAATCCTGTCTGCTTTACCGGAAGCAAACAACCTGCCAGAAGTAAAAGCCCTGCTGCCTCTGGAAGCACTACTGTGTCAACAGTCCGGGTCAAACCTGCGACAAGTAGCATATGAATAATCGCTACAAAGATGTCTCCATATACCAGTGGAATGCCAATGGTCTTCGAAGGAAGTGTGCTGACTTCCGTAAACTCCTTCTGCAGTATAACTTTCCAATACTTTGCATCCAAGAGGCAGGAATGAATGATGATTTCCGCCTCTCCAACTACGTGATATATAAGTCATCTCGTCGAAGTGGTCCTAGCAGAGTACATTTGTGCGTCAGAAAGGACCTACCTTCTCATCAAGTTAACTCGAGTGATTCGGACTTCCCGGAATTCGTCGCTTGCAAAGTATCCTTTGGTGAGCAGTGCTTTACAGTGATCAATTTTTACCTACAACCTTCAAGCCGCATTTCGGTGGAAGCGCTAACAAATATCTTCAACATTTCTAATTCATATACGTTTATATGCGGAGACTTTAATGCGCACAACATAATCTGGGGTAGTGATCGATGTGATGCACGTGGGAACATTGTTGAGTGTGCCGCAGACAAATGCAATTTGACAATTTTAAATGACGGCTCCCCAACTTTTCTCCGAGGGCATAATTACTCTAGTTGCATCGATGTAACCTTGTGTTCCCAAGATCTAGTGAATGGTGTGGTATGGACGACGGATGTAGAAACACGTGGAAGTGACCATTTTCCCATTCTAATAAGTCACCCCTACTTGCGAAAAGACGACACCAGACGCTACAGCAAATTGACGAACTGGAAAGCTTTTCGGCACCACATAACAAACCAAAATAGTGAACTCACGACAGTTGAAAGGTTTACTGAATTTCTGCAAGATAATGCGAATAAATGTACAAAGAAAGTCCCGATTCCAAAAGACTATGCTGCAGTCGATGGAGAGTATGAACATCTAAGAGCCATCAGACGACGTTCAGAAAGGGCATATCGACGCAGCGGAAGTTTAGAAGCATACAAAAATGCACAGAAAATCCACAGTGTAATGCGCAGACGGCTAGAAAATTTAGGTAAACGACGCTGGCGTGATTTCTGTGGCACGCTCTCTCCCCACACACCTGTTCCAAGAATTTGGCTTGTAATTCGAGCACTTAGTGGCCCTGTATCACAGAGCTTCCCATTTCGTGCTCTTGCTGTAGCTTTGGACAAACCGGAAGCTGTGGTAGCAGATGAATTTTGTCAACTTATCAGTAGGCCCGCCGCATCACAATGTGCCTTATTTGATAATTCTGTTGCATTAGCCAGCCAGAAAATTAATGCTTGCTTTTGGGCCCAGCATCCTCAACTAGACCCTGTATTTACGTTAAGGGAGCTGCATTGTGCTATAGCATCATGTCGTCAAAAATCGGCCTCGGGACCGGACGGCATTACGTACAATATGCTAAAGAACCTTGGGCCCACAGGCACAACTATTCTCTTAGATATTTACAATAATCTATGGACGCAAGAAATTGTACCCGAGTCTTGGAAGTCTGCTCGCATCATTCCGATCTTAAAACCGGCTAAGACACCCTTGAATCTTGAATCCTTCCGTCCAATCAGTCTGACAAGCTGTTTAGGTAAGGTAATGGAAAAAATGATTGATGCGCGACTTCAATGGTGGTGCAACAGAACTGGTGTATTCTCCAACTACTTGACAGGATTTAGGAAACAGAGATGCACAATGGATGCAATACTGGACCTAGTAACGTATGTGGAGCATGAACGCGCCTGTGGTAGTTTGACGGTCGCAGTGTTCTTGGACATCAAAAGGGCATTTGACACAGTCAGTCACACTCATGTTCTGCTGAGTATGTTGGAACACGGACTGTCCGGCAGGTCTTTGCGGTGGGTATCCAAATTTCTATCAGGTCGTAAAATATTCATTCAGACAAGCGAAGGAAAAAGTGCAGAACACGACGTCAGACAGGGAGTGCCACAAGGAAGTGTACTCAGCCCTTTTCTTTTCAACTGTGTTATGGCTGATTTAGCTAAAAGACTGCCTTCCAGGTTGAAATACTCCTTATATGCAGATGATGTGTGCATTTGGGCATCTGGCACGGACATACGGTTAATTCAGATTGCATTGTAAGACGGAATAAATATTGTCAACAACTTTTTAAAAGAAAGAGGAATGATTCTATCGCACGCAAAGACAGCTGTATTGCCCTTCACCCGTAAGAAGTTAAAGAACTTCAATCTCAATTTAGAAGAAGAACCACTAATGATTGTGACACAGCATCGATTTCTCGGAGTAATACTTGATAGGCAGCTATCATGGGCACCTCACATAAAGAAACTCGAAAACGAGGTGAATACACTAGTGAATATACTCCGCAGAATTGCTGGCACATCATGGGGCGGATCTGTATCATCCATGCTCGCTGTTCACAATGCTTTAATACGACAAAAAGTTGCATATTCTGCAGCAGTGTTACACGGCCTTTTCCGCACTTCAGAGGAGCGACTTCAAAGACTATTAGCTAGGGGACTGCGCGTCTGCATAGGTGTTCCACGAGCGACTTCCGGCAGCCTTGTCATAGCAGAGACTCGACAACCACCCTTTCCAGTCATGAGAACAATTGAAACATGCCGCCATTTTTTTCGCTTACAGACGCAACACAGGGACCACCCATTGGCGCTGGAGATTTTACTAAGAGATAAAAGCAATGCTCATAACGAAGTCCAGAGTAATGTACATATATTACCCAGCCATGAATTTTGGAACTCTGAAATGGACTATCCTCCATGGGTGCTTGTTATACCAAGCATTGAATTCTCAGTGGATGGCATTATTAGAAAGAGAGACATGTTCATCCAAGCTGCTCAACAACTAGCGCTTTATCAGATACACATGCGGTATCCAGGGTACATACATATTTACACAGATGGCTCAAGTACTACAACGTCTTCAACATCGGCATTTATCATACCACAGCTTAATATTCAGGAATCGTTTAAATTATGCCGCACGACGTCATCTACAACATCTGAGCTCTTCGCTATTCTGTATGCTCTAAAGTTTATAAACTCGGTAGCAGACGCTAGAAAATGGGTACTTTTCAGTGACTCACAGGCCGCATTAAGATCACTCTCCAGTACAAACAGGACAGTAATAAGTGATAGTATGACATACGAAACGCTGAAGGAGCTCACTAAAGCAAAGAAGGCGCAACATGAGATCGAATTCCAGTGGATACCTGGCCACTGCAACATTCCTGGAAACACAGCTGCCGATGAAGCAGCACGACAAGCACATCGTAAAGACGTTACTGTTTCTTTACCGATTTCGAAAAATGAATTGCGTAGTATTATAAAGAATACAACTTTCAGAATGAGCAAAACTGCTTGGTTTGACCAAAGTACAAAGAGCTGCGATTTATATCACATCGATCCATTTATTGAATTCAAAATTACGCTGGCATTAGATAGAAGGATGGAAACTCTAATTCACCGATTGAGGCTAGGCACCGCATACACAAAACATTTTTTGCACAGAATCGGCAGAGCTGAAACTCCCGAATGCGATTGTGGATTTATAGATGAAGACGTATGTCACCTTCTCATAGACTGTCCACATCATGACACGCCAAGACGCCGTCTTAAAAGCGAACTGTTCGCATTGGACCACAGACCATTTAGCATGAAAAGCTTCTAGGCCCGTGGCCAACTGGAGTTTTACAGTCCCACGCTTTAAGAGCATTAACAAGTTTTTTACAAGACAGCGGGATTGCTGACAAATATTAACAAAGAACAAGCTTTCATTTGTAACACATGTACTTATTATATACAGTATCATGTGACACCCATCACGTGTGTGTTGTGAAATGAATGACGTGTCGACTATTATGTACATACGAGCGAATGCATATTTATAAGGACCAGACGTGTGCTTTGTTGTTTTGTTGTTGTGTTTTGTGTTTGTTGTTTGTGTTTTGTTGTTTCCAGAGACTTCTTACAATGACTTTCAAACATTTACTTACCATTGTGATATGTACGTATAAGTGTGTCTTTACATATCTGTGCCTGAGTTTTCTATTTTCCATGCACTGCTTTGTATGTTTTTGCTTCAAGATACGTGTTCAAGTTTCAATTAACGGCTAAGGAGTAGCCGGCGCCATAATGGTGCGCCAACATCTCCTTATATATCATATCAATAAAAAAAAAACCTCACGCAACACACGCGCTACGGAACGCTAGTTTAATTGTTGCGTCCTGTGTGTCTGGTGCTCAAATGTAGAGCGCTTGATGTTAGTAGTTATTACTTGCTGCCAAAAGCCGCGTCAAAAGCCAAAAGCCGCGCCAAAAGCCAAAAGCCACACAGTGCCTTTCAATGTTAACTCATTGGTTGGATTTTACTTATTTTAAATGTGAAGCATTTCTTAGTGAACTTCGGCGAGTTTGACGTGTCCATCTATCTATCTAGCCGCCTCTGGCCGTTTGGATAATGGGATGTATACTGGCCGTTTGGATGATGGGATGTATACTAAAACAGGTATTGCACATGACTGTATGAAGAGCATAAGGGACTAGCCATCACATAAAATCATAGCATGTATGTCATAAATGTCATGATTTGCATGTCAGGGCCTTGATGCTCCTGCGTTAGTTTCATTCACATGACATATCGCAAAACTGGTATGTATACGATGCATGGCAAGCATAAGTGATAGCCTCTCACGTGGAAATCATGATATGCGTGTGATGTAGCAACATGTACATGCCACGCTCATGATGCACTCACAGTCGTTTTTCTAGCTTCATATATACCAGATTTGGTATTACGGGACGTGAATGCCTGGTGAAAGTATGTGACTGGTGCAAACATGACAATCATGATATCCGTGTCATGTAAGAGCATGCATATATATGCCATGCTCATGACACGTGCACGCGCCACGTATACCAAATTCGGTATTACGTGATGCTAACGAACGACGAAAGTAAACGACATGTCCATATATAGTAATCATGACATGCATGTCATGTAATATATCGCTACATGCTATGCTCATAGTGCGCTCGTGGCCGTTTCGCTGGCTTCACATATAGCAAATTTTGTATTACGTAACGTGAACGAGCGACGAGGGTAAATGACATGTCAAAACATAACAGTCATTACATGCGTGTCATGTACGGCATAATTTACGTCCGCCTCGTAACCTAGTGCGGATTTTATAGTGACAATTCAACCTTCTTCATTCACGCTTCACATATCATTGATCCTAACTGTACGTTAAATCTACCAACTTTTCGCACCTTCCGTTTGCACTTGTGCAATAACAACATTCTTGTTTTTGGTTCCAAAGCACATCGGGCCTATCCTTATTTCTACCACTATGTGTTTTTTTTATTCGATAGCAGAAAATGCCAAGTGGCTTCAGGTATAATAGCTTACCGGATGAAGATTTTACAAAGTGTATAGGAACACTGACCAACCCGGCAGTTGGAGCGATGCCTAGGTACCATGCGGTCAACAAGTGCATAAAGCGTTGGTGTTACCGGACTCTTTCGACAGCCTACCCGAAAAATAGAATAAGGCGGCATAGATGACTTCACTAATTATCAAACTTCAGTTACCTGCTCAAACTTCTCGCGATAGCCATCGAGCCTTCACCTCGGCAAGGACTCGCCAGAGTGCCTTCATGAGGCGGATACCTATCCGTTTGCGGATTCTTTCTGTCAACTGTGTAAAGGTTGTTTCCTAATCGTGGAGTCACTCTTCACTCATTGTATTGTAATTCAAGCATTCATACTAACTATGTTCATCTTTGCTGACAGGTATAATCATAATTGCACACGGCTAAGAGGTTGCGGCATCCTCTGACAGCAGTTCTTTGCGATGCTTGTGATAATAACAAGTCAGATTCATTTTTTGTTGTCGTTCTTGTTCTATTGTGCCGACTCACTGATAGCACCGCAACGCTGAAGTAAGAGCAGATCACTGTGAATGGTATGGCAAATGCGCTCGGCACATTCATGCCAACAACCGTTGCACAGGTTTGGCGACCGAAAGCATGAACGTGGCACACGAGTGGCATACCGGATAAGAGTACCTCCTGCCAAGCATAGGTGTGCAACGTGCATTACGCGCACCATTCGGCGTGTAATTCGGCACGTATTGCAATACGTTTCGCAAAACTGTGAGTTCTATTGTTATGCATAGTGCCAATCGGAACGGGGGCTGCCACTGTTCACATTTCAATTGGAACCAATTGCACTCACGATTATCTTGCCATTTCTCGTTTTCATATTTTATTTTGTAATGATGCTCATTATCTTCTGTTTTCATTTGCATCCGTTCAGCATTAAAATAAAACTCAAAATATTGCAACCCTCCGCTGAGCGTCGCCAAACCGGATGTACCCGACTGTCAGTGCTGACAACTGCACGACGCTCTCATTAGCCTTGCTATTGCTTGGGCGCGCACTCTCCTGTGTAGGCTTTTCATCTAACGTCGATAGTACTACTTCACTAACTTCCTAAACAATACCCACCAGTTATATTGCTCCTTACTGTACACGCCGCCTGCTATGGCACTCCGCTTTGCTCCGAACAGCCAGAGGCTTTGTGCCTTGCCTGTCTCTAGCCAAAAATCGACGTACGAAGATGCATGGTCGGGAAAGCCAGAGTACATCTGCGTTATTAAGGCGCCCGTAAGGCGGCTGTCGTGCCAAAGATTGACCTGCGAATAAGTTTCTTCTTGATTATAACTAATTCACATCGCTAAAAGCAATAAATATCGGTTAAAGCACAAGACGTTTGAACAACCAAGGCTTCGAATCCATCGTGTGGGTGATTCCTTCATGTGATTGTATTGCCAATTTTCGAAAGCGGAGACCACGATACTGTAAGCGAAGCACTGTGGATCTACGCTAAAGAATACTAATTCCTCAAGAAGCGAAATCGATACCTTAAACTGTAGAACGAAAATAGGCGTCGCGGCGGTACAGTCAAGTGCAACAGCGGGAATAGGAATGCCGCTGCGAATATTATCATCATTGCTAGCGCTGATTACTCTACGAGCCATCAACTCTTGCTTCACTCCCATCGATCAGTGTTGTTTTGAGCCAAAATGTTGTGTCGACCTTTGTAACTTTATTTATTTATGAACATTAACCCTGATATGTGACATAGGTACGAATATACAGTTTTGCTCGTAAATACTAGCATTATCTAGTACTAGTATTACGTCCTATAGTCACCATAATAAAATAAAATAAGCCATAGTAAAGTGCTACGAAAATTTCGACTATTCGGTTTTCTCTAACGTGCAGAGTACACGGGCCTCTAGCATTTCCCTTCCATCGAAATGTGGCTGTCGTGGCCTTTATCGAACTCGCCACTTCGGGTCAGCAGCCGACCACCGTAACCATAACACCACCATGGCAGCTGGTTTTCTCGTTGAGTCGCCCCGCCACGGTGGTCTAGTGGCTAAGGAACTCGCCTGCTGACCCGCAGGTCGCGCGATCAAATCCCGGCTGTGGCGGCTGCATTTCCGATGGAGGCGGAAATGTTGTAGGCCCGTGTACTCAGATTTGGGTGCACGTTAAAGAACCCCAGGTGGTCGAAATTTCCGGAGCCCTCCACTACGGCGTCCCTCATAATCATATAGTGGTTTTGGGACGTTAAACCCTACAAATCAATCAATTCTCGTTGAGTCGGCACGAATAGGTCTGCACATTTATATGCAAGCGACAAAATCAACTGAGCAGCAGCGCACCGTAATGTTTTCCAACTTTGCGGTGACCTTGATCTTGGCCTCACCAGGGACCCAGCTGCCCGTCTTGATCACAGCTATCATCTGATCCAGGATGTCGCTTTCCACGGCCTGGATTTTGCGCCGTTGACTTTCGTTGAACTGCGAACGCAAATATCGGTGATAAGACAAAGAATGAAGCACTTGTCTACTTCTACTTGAAGTGCGAGATCGTACGGGATGCCAGTGATATAAACGTAGATGTCGTTGTAGAAAGCCGGCCCAATGCACCAGCTTCCCGGTAGCTTCAATAAACGGAGTATCCAACATCCATGAAAGTACTGAGCAGCGTAGTACACTCAAGTCACACGAGAAAGACAAGACTGTACAAGCACTCTTAACATTACCGACCGGATCTTAGCAGTGACAATACTGTAATAATACTCTGCGTGTCTGACACGCGTGATAATCAGCTAAAATTGACTAGATTGATATGCACAACATTACCGCCACGTGAAATAATAATAAATGTAATAACAATAATAACGAAACTCACAATACAATGACATTCCCATGGAAGATGTCATAGTAGAGCGTTCTGGAAATTTCCACCCCCTGTAGTTCATTACCATGCATCTAAATGTAAGCAACTGGCGTGTAGTTTTCTTTCTAATAGCTCGGTAGGTGCGCTTTGTAAGATTACGAAAAAAAAACAGTCGCCTTCTAAATAGAACTTGTATCTCTACATGAAGGCAGTAGACACTGGGCATGAGTAGCGAGAAGAATGAGATGGCAGACTGCGATCGCGGACCTTCTTCATGTAAGCTGTTACGCTAAATAAACCATAGCATCGTCGAGTCGACTGCAGCTTGTAAAACAAGTCGCTTGGAGTTTGCCATCATTGCAGTGGGCAAATAATAAACCAACCTGGACAACTGTATTGCCCTCATGAATCTCTGTTAGAGAAGATGGATCGAAATGTCGCAAGATGGGAGGCGTAGTGGCGAGGCATTGGAGTTCCTGAAACTCATCGTCGCACGCCTTGCTGACGGATGAGTGCTGCCGGCAAGACGGTTAGTCAAACAGGTGTCAATGGATGCGAAATTGCGCACGTAAGTGCCGGAAATAACAACATAAGCGAATGTTGCTTCGGAGGAAGTTGTTGGAGCGGGCTGGTTCGTATTTCATGTCTTGAGCAGTTTAAGCGCAAACAAAAAGGTAACAATGGACCAGAAGAACAACCAGGACAAGTGCTTATTTCCGACTAAAATTTTATTGTGAACCATCAAACCTGTCACATGGCATCACAAATAAATGAATGACTGTACAAAAATAAAAACCAAACCGCAGACAATTTACATGAAAAAACCACGTGCTAATGAATTCATGTCTTCCAGTTTCTTTCTTGTTCTTTTTTGTTTTCACCTCTTTGATAATGGTTGGTTTTGGGATTGACGCCACAGCTGTAAGTTTTATAGAGTCCGGAAAGATAGTGTCCATGGTAACTTACATCAATCAAGAATGAAAGCATGCGAGCACCCAAGTGCCATTTCTTTGTCATGTAACTTGCTAGGTGGCCTTGTAGTTTTGTGAAAGCGTAAATCACTAAACAATCAGAATTACACTGAAATGAAATAAAAAGTCCCGACCAGCTATCCTCAATCTTTAGGACGAAAAAAATTGGCCTCGTATTTGCATGTTTCACTGCAAATGTCGTAGAAAGACGATAGTACTGCGTGTGGAGAGAGTGAACAAAACGTTTAGTAGAGCTTCTGCGTGAGAAAATCAGTTTATTGTATTCTGGAAGGGCTGTGTTAGAGAGTCTCAATCCGTGCAGCGAAGACGAACAAGCGCATCGAGGCACGTTAGACACGAGCGCCATCTGGCAGTTGTCTTCTAAAACAAAGGTAGACGTGCGCTGCCACTGAGAAAGGTGCGTGCCTGTCTCGGAGGCGATAAGGTGCAGAACGCAAGGTGACGAGGAGGTGCAACCACCTTGTCGTCTTAGCAAAGCGTTGGAAACACTTGCTTTTTTGAGCATCGCGTTGACTGTCAGTGCAGCGTGATAAACGCTAAGGTCCTTAGAATAACTCGTGTTTCTCTTCTCAATTAAAAGGCACACATACGAAACATGGAGGTTTTGTTATAGTGCCTAAGATATGCGCAATAATTTCTTTTTAATTGACAATCGCACTAGTATTGACGCTGAAACTTGAGAAATATTGGTGGGCGCAGGGGATGGTGTTGGCCATTTGAGGTATTGTTTGGTGCTGTTTGGAGGATTATTAGTGCTGAAAAAGGGTTTATTGACGAACGTTGCGACGGTGGTCCTACGAAGAAACACGATCGTGCATGAGCAACGGTCAAGCAGATGCCGGCGATGATCAGCACGAGCCGAGCGAGCGAAGCCCAGCACCCAGTACCCAAGCGGTGGCGATGTTGCTTGCCAACGACGCTCTTTCTTCTTCACAATTTGCCCCCGCCGAAAAAGAGCCATCCTGGCGACCTAAGAGTCTGGAGGCAGAGGGCTATAATATGGCTTGAGGCGGGCGACGTGGACGATGTCACGTCCACGCCGGCGCATGTCGTCAGATGGGGAAAGTGGCTCGATGAGAAAATTCACCGGCGAGGTTTGCTCCAAAACGCGGTATGGGCCCTCGTACTTTGGAACGAGTTTTGAGGAAATGCCGGGGTTTTGGTAAGGAACAGCCAGCCATACAAGTGATCCCGGGGAATAGCTGGGGCTTTGTGAAGAGTCGACGTTGTTTTCTTTCTGGCACTGTTGTTCTCGAGACGTAAAGGTGCGTGCGAGTTCACGGCACTCTTCCGCATTTCGTGCAGCTTCGGACACAGATGGGCATTCGGATGCGTCAGGACGGTATGGAAGGAGAGTATCGATGGTGTGGGATGGTTCGCGTCCATAAAGAAGAAAGAAAGGTGAAAATCCAGTGGTAGACTGTGCCGCGGTGTTATATGCGAACGTAATGAATGGAAGAATGCGATCCCAGTTAGTATGATCGGATGTCACATACATGGCGAGCATATCGCCAAGGGTGCGGTTAAATCTTTCCGTGAGCCCGTTAGTCTGCGGGTGGTATGCCGTGGTCTTGCGATGAACAACATGGCATTCAGAAAGCAGAGACGTGACGACTTCTGATAGGAAGGCTCGACCTCGATCGCTTAGTAGTTCTCGAGGTGCACCATGTCGTAATATGAAGCGATGAAGGATGAAGGATGCTACGTCCCGCGCAGTGGCACTTGGAAGGGCGGCGGTCTCAGCGTAGCGTGTTAAATGGTCCACAGTGACTATAATCCACCAATTTTCATCTGATGTTGTCGGTAGAGGGCCATAGAGATCAATTCCGATCCGATCGAAAGGTTTGGCAGGGCACGGAAGCGGTTGAAGCGCACCGGACGAGTGGAAAGGCGGTGATTTGCGACGTTGACAGTCAGGACAACCCATAACGAATTTTCGAACGAAATTATACATTCCGCGCCAGTAGAAGCGATGGCGAATGCGTTCGTAAGTTTTGAAAACTCCGGCATGACCACTTTGGGGATCGTCGTGAAAGGAGGCGCCGATTTGTGATCGCAAGCTGCGCGGGACAACCAAGAGCCACTTACGACCTTCGGGGGCGTAGTTGCGTCGGTGTAGTAGCCGATCACGAATGGCGAAATGAGCAGCTTGACGTCGGAGAGATCGTGGTACCGCCGTGGTTGACGATCCAGAAAGACAGTTAAAAAGAGAAGTGATCCACGGGTCCTTGTGTTGTTCACTGGTAAAGGAGTCGAGGTCGAGAGATGCGATGGAGATACCAGTGGTTCCGCAGGCCGAGTCGGGAGGTAAAGGCGAACGCGACAGGGCGTCAGCGTCAGAATGCTTGCGTCCGCTGCGATAGATGACACGAATGTCGTACTCCTGGATTTGCAGTGCCCACCGAGCTAGGCGGCCAGAAGGGTCTTTCAATGTGGCGAGCCAACAAAGTGCATGGTGGTCCGTTACCAGGTCGAATGGGCGACCGTACAAATAAGGGCGGAACTTGCGAAGCGCCCACACTAGCGCCAAGCACTCTTTTTCAGTGACGCTGTAATTGGCCTCAGCTTTAGTAAGTGTGCGACTCGCATAAGCGACGACGTATTCGGAGTAGCCCGGCTTGCGTTGGGCGAGGACGGCGCCTAGACCAACCCCACTAGCGTCTGTGTGAACTTCCGTTGCAGCTGTTGGGTCGAAATGCCGAAGAATTGGAGGAGATGTTAGCAGACTACGGAGCATGGCAAACGCGACGTCACAGTCAGAAGACCAGGATGAAAGGTCTGCATCACCGCGTAGGAGGTTGGTCAGTGGTGACATGATCGATGCAAAATTTCGCACGAAGCGCCGGAAGTACGAACATAGTCCGACAAAACTGCGTAATTCTTTCAGTGTAGTAGGTTTTGGGAACTCAGCGACTGCTCGCAGTTTTGCAGGGTCGGGTCGAACACCATGCTTGGAGACGATGTGCCCTAAGATGGACAGCTCTCGCGCGGCGAAGCGGCACTTTTTAAGGTTCAGTTGGAGCCCAGCGTTGGTTAAACACGTCAGAACCTGTTGGAGCCGAAGCAGATGCGTAGGAAAATCGGGAGAGAGAACGACAATGTCGTCGAGGTAGCATAGACAAACAGACCACTTCAGTCCACGCAGTGTGTTGTCTATGAGCCGTTCAAACGTGGCAGGAGCATTACAAAGACCAAATGGCATTACGTTAAATTCGTACAGGCCATCTGGTGTAATGAACGCAGTTTTCTGGCGATCAGCTTCTGCCATAGGAACCTGCCAGTATCCAGATCGTAAGTCTAAGGAGGAGAAGAATTCGGCTCCTTGTAGGCTGTCAAGGGCGTCGTCTATGCGCGGTAATAAATAGACGTCTTTCCGCGTCACCTTGTTTAATCGCCGGTAGTCGACGCAAAATCGAATCGATCCATCTTTTTTTCGAACTAGAACGACAGGAGATGCCCAAGGACTGTGCGATGGTCAAATAACGCGACGGCGTAGCATCTCTTCGACCTGGTCGTTGATGACGTGACGTTCTGCAGCAGAGACACGGTACGGTCTTTGACGCAATGGCTGGTGCGAACCGGTGTCAATGTAGTGGTGCACTGCGGAAGTCCGACCCAATTGCGGCTGAGAAACGTCGAATGAATTCGCAAAGTGCTGGAGGAGATTAAGAAGCTCGGCGCGTTCATGGGCGCTTAAGGTGTCGGCGATGGAACTCGAGAAGGTGTCACTCGATGAGCACTCCAGTGGGGAAAGGGCATGAAGTTCCGTCGAGGCGCTACTGCACGATTCGTCTGGCATGTTAAGGAATAAAGAGGAATCGAGGTACTCCACTCGACCGAGACATTCGCCGGCAAGTAGCGTAAGCGGTGCAGAAAGGGGGTTGTGGACGAAAATATTGCTTCGGCCCGCAGTGACGTCGAGTGTAGCGAAAGGCAAGGAAACGGCTCTGCTGCTCATGAAAATGTCGGAAGGTGTAAACATTACTGTAGCATCGTTATAGTCATCGCAGCAAACCGGGACAACGGCAAGAGAGGCTGGTGGAATTTCAGTGTCCTCACGCACGACAAGTTTTGGCGACCGCTCAAGGGTTTCGTGCAAAGGTTCGTCACACAGGTGCGAAAATTGAACTTCAGCGCGTGCGCAGTCGATGATGGCATGATCATTTGACAGAAAGTCCCACCCGAGGATAACGTCATGCAGCACACCGAAAGGACGATGAACTCGACAACGGACATAGAGCCTTGGATGAATATGCGGGCCGTACAGGTGCCAAGAGGTCGAACTTGTGCGCTAGCTGTACGAAGCGATAGTCCAGAGAGCGGCGTGGTCACTTTGCGTAGGGAGCGGCAGAGCTGGGCGGCTATAAATAAAACGGCAGCACCTGTGTCGACGAGGGCAAAGGTAGAAACACCATCGACAGATATAGCGACGACGTTAGCTGGTGAAGTGCGAGGACTTGAGCATTTCGACGACGGCGCAGTTCTTGCCTCTGGAACTGCGGCGTTCAGTTTTCCCGGTTGGAGGAAGCGGGTCTAGGACGCATTGGGGACAGTGATCGCCTGCGAGGAGATGGGGAGCGGGGAGAGTGAGTTTGAGGCTGGTGTGACCGAGACTCAGGAAAGTTAGTGCATCCATACTGCGGTGAGGGATAGGGAGCAGGTATGTGCATGGGCTGTGGGTCATACGGTAACGGCCGAGTAGCGTCGTGGAGTGGTTGGAAGCGACGGCGACAATATCGTGCCACGTGTCCTGGAGTACCGCAGGCGTAGCAGATCGGTCGATTGTCAGGAGTGCGCCAGGAATTGCTGACTCGTGGTGCGGCCCAAGGTGTCGAAAATGGGGCGGAGTGGGGAGCGACTGAAGACATGGGTGGCAAATGCTGCTGGCGGGGTCTGCTACGTACCACCTGGGCATACGTAAGAGGCGCGGCCACGGGCTGCATAGCCGGCGCATGGGCAACAGGCATGGCCACAGGCTGCTGGTGGGCAGCGATGGGAACAGCCTGAGCTACCTCTTCGGCAATAACGTCGCGGAGTGGTGAGGGCAGACGAGAGGACGGCGGCTGCTGCGTGAAGGGAATCAACGACAGTTGCCAAGCTACTTCTTCACGCACAAAGTCTTTAATCTCTTGCAGGGTTGGTGAGTGGTCGGGAACAGAAGTGAGACTGGAGAGTGAGTCGGCGTGTGAGGAAAATGGCCGAGTCAGGGCGCGCTGCTTGCTCAACTCGTCGAAACTTTGACACAAAGTGACAAGTTCCGCAACGGTGGCAGGATTAGGGCCAGGAGCAGCTGATATGCACCGTCATTTATCCCTTTGAGGATGTGTTGAATCTTCTCCGACTCGGGCATGGTGGTGTTCACACGGTTGCAAAGACCAATAATGTCTTCGATGTAGCTGGTGAAAGATTCCGTTGGCTTTTGTGCGCGAATCCTCAAGCGTTGTTCGGCTCTGGACTTGCGGACTGCGGGTCGGCCAAAAACGTCAGCAAACAAGGTTTTAAAGATGGACCACGTCGTGATGTCGTTTTTGTGGTTGTTATACCACATTTCGGCTACGTCAGTGAGGTAAAAGATGACGTAAGTCAATTTGTCCGCGTCATCTCACTTGTTGTTTGCGCTCACCAGTTCATAGATAGCGAACCAGTCTTCCACGTCGGTCTCATCAGCTCTGCTAAAGACCTTGGGCTCTCGCAAACGAAGAACGCCGGGGTTGCTGGGGATGGAGTGGAAGAGCCAGGTTGCGCGTTGTTGGTAGCCATGATAGGAGGTAGCGTTCGGTTGCGCAGCTCCAGGTTCAGGCGACGGCGAATGGCAGCACCCAGGTTCAGGCGACTGGGAATGTCAGCACCTTCCACCAATTGAAAAAGGGTTTATTGACGACTGTTGCGACGGTGGTCCTACGAAGAAACACGATCGTGCATGAGCAACGGTCAAGCAGATGCCGGCGATGATCAGCACGAGCCGAGCGAGCGAAGCCCAGCACCCAGTACCCAAGTGGTGGCGATGTTGCTTGTCAACGACGCTCTTTCTTCTTCACACTGCAAACAAACAGACAAATGTACAGACAGACTGACCGAAATTTTGGCGCCGAAGGTCCCCAAGAGAGACTATTGTCTTTAAAACTGTCAGCTAGCAAGGGCACCAGCATGAACCTCCATGACACGGACGACACATTACGGTAGTCATACAACACACTCGTGGCCAGGAAACTGCATTGCTGATCTGAATAAGAACGTGGTATAAATATTTTTGTACTAAAATGCATGTACGAACTAACATGCGATTATCTTAAGTGATTTTCTGCGCCCTGCTCTACTTACCGATCTTCATAGTTTGTATTTTGTATTCCTAACAAACACTATGTTTGTTACAACAAATAGTGACTTGACAGTGGTGAACTACCTGCGTGTCTTCAGAAGAACACACACTGTCGTAAATGAATCCACGCAATTCTGCATGCCATATTAGCTAACGAAGTATTAAAAGCATAGATACAATGCCATGCATTACAGAAAATGTCTCCTGGTTGTCAGTGGCTTTCAGACAAGACAATCACAGCCTTTCCGGGCACTTTCAACTTTCTTGAGCTACAAGCTGCAGGGCCTACTGGCGACGAGAATAGTCTGGCCCAGTGTCAACAAGAGTGGTGATATTGTGGCCGTTGAATAGACGTTGGGATCACTAGTTTGCCATTTTGAGTTACGGTTAAGTCGTGGCCTCGAGTCAGGGCTGTTCTGATGTTGTATGGATGAAGTCCCCTTATGAAGCCTGTGTGCTTGGCGGTGGGCTGATGTCTGGTGATTCCCAAAAAAACTTCGTCGGTGGCGAAGCTTCATCGGCATTCCACCTTATAGCAACCGCAACTCAACGGTTGCTGCCCTTAGTGTCCCGCATATGAGCTCGCCGAATAGCCCCGAGTAGGGCCAGTGTTCTGGTGGTGCTCCTGTGTCATGAGAGCCCGGTGACGGCAATCGGATTGGTCGACAAGTTAACTACTGTGCTCCTGCAAGACAGTCGGCAATGTCATGTAGCCGTTCTCCCTATTGCGGGCGAGGCACATTGACGGCGTAACCCCGTAGACCTATCTGTCAGTGCAGTAGGTGTGGCCGGCCTCCCCACAGAGGCAGCATATACGGTGTTCTTCAGGGTCGCGTGATACGTTGGCTCTTCTTGGCGTGTAGCACTAGCCGACAGAAGGACAGTAGGACGTCGGGTGTGTTGGCGCTGCTGTCTGCCAGTGAAAGAGTGGTGACCGGGTGTCTTGACATTGTCGCGGATGAGGAATGGAAGTTCAGACTGCAGTAGCTTTGCTCATAGCTTTCGACTGAGGCTGTGGTGCTTTGGTGATTCTAAGCAGTTGCTGGACTTCCTCTTATACAGTGTTGGAAATCGATTGCGCTTGAATCTGTGGCAAAGGCCACGTCTTTATTGTATCATCCTGCACGACCACACAGATTATTTCAAACACCGTTTGTGGCCAGTAGGTGCACTCCTGAACCGTATGCAGACACAAGACAGTGCTTTTCTTTTTCGTCCGCTAACCAAGGGGCTCTTCGATAGTTGTAGTATCAGCGAAGAATTCGCCGACCGTTGTGGGCGGGCTGTGGGCAAGTCCGCCGGACAGTTATTTATTGCCTCCCCAAGAGCAGGTGACCTTTTTTGTCTCAGGCCATCGCAGCGTTGGCCTGGCGCAAAAGATATTTCTCACATGAAAATCGAGACGTTGTGGTTTGGTAGCTGCACCTGGGTTTCTAGCAAACAAGCGGCCTTTTGCTTGCGCATTACACCCGTGAACGTGCCCTCAAATCAGCAGCGGAAAACGTCTGAGGTATGAAGCAAAAACTCTCGATTCCCAAACCAAGTTCTTGCCCCGTCTTCCCGGTACAAATGTACATGACACAGCTTGTCCTCACTGCTCCAGCCGATAAATTTGCCGACGCGGTCGCATGCTGCAAGCCAGTTTTCGGGTCTTCGATCGATAGACCACAGAAAGTTAGCTGGCGGCTCCTTTGGTCACCAGCGTAGAATTAGTGCAGACCATGCAGGGGCTGTCATCGCCGTCGTGGCCATCGTCAGCTTTGCCTTGTCTTTTCAGGCTGAGGGGAGCGCTTTGCAGATAATTCTTGTTAACCTTGGCTCTTGCGCTGCTTGGTGTTGACATCGACTTTTGCTTCGCATTAGGGCATGATCCACAAAATGAACAGCACCACCGCCAATGTCACGTGGTCCTAATTTTGACAAAGCTAAAGTCAGCATAATAAATAGGAAACTCTCTATTTGGGTTAACCAGTGTGTAGAAGAGAAAAAACTCTTAGCTATAGCAATACACACTGGACCCATATTGCCATGTTCCTTTTTTCAAGTTTTTTTTATCGTCACATGACACTACACAACTCTCAGCGCGAACCGCGCCTGCAGTTGTTGAGAAGATTCAAAACTGTACTAGATCATTTTGATAAGATCACGCCAACTCCGCGAACTATACAGATTATTCTGGAACCTAAGTCCCCGCTAGCGATAACGCTACAACATTCGATAGCAAGTGTAGAAATGCCGATGCACTTCGCCGCTTGTCAGTTGATCGATGGCCGGCGCTGCATGCACCGCTATCAGTGCAAGTGTGCTACCGTAACCCAACTTTCCGTTTAGATGGTACAGATTCGCCCAAGTAAACAGTTTTATCTGTCCATTCCGTCTCCTGCCTTCAACCCCGTCATGACCCCATGGCATCTGGTGGAGGTGCTGCTTCGTTCAGGTACCGGGCAACCCTGTCAAGCTGTGAACCCAGCCCACGTCGCAGAGAAGACACCGAAGCCAACCAGGAGCTGCGAACAATCCGCCGGCAGCAAGGTCTACCACCGGAGCACGGACCTCTACAAGACAAGGCACGAAAGACCAAGGCCATGACCTCTACTGCGGCGACAATGACAACCGCAGCGTCCCAGCCCGCGATCGTCATGCATAAATCCAGGGAACCACCAACATTCCGTGGGTCATCGTTCGAAGACCCGGAGACATGGCTAGAGACTTACAACCACGTGGCCGCCCTCAACCACTGAGACACTGAAAAAAGCTCCGTCGTGTGTACTTCTACCTGGAAGACACCACAAGGACCTGGCTTGAAAATCGCGAGTCTGCACTTAAATCGTGGGATGTCTTCTGCGGCGCATTCCTGCAAACGTTCTCGAGTGTCGCTCGCAAGGAGAGGGCCGCTGCTTTACTAGAGACCCGGGTTCAGCTACCAAATGAAAATGTCACTATTTTCACCGAAGAAACCACCTGCCTAATCCGTCACACTGACCCAGACATGTCAGAGGAGAAAAAAGTTTGTTTCCTCATGCGAAGGGTCAAACAGGAGCTCTTTGCGGGACTGATGAGGAATCCACCAAACACCGTCTAAGAATTTATATCGGAGGCGACCACTATCGAAAAGACCTTGGACATGCACACCAGACAGTTTAATCGTCGCCTGACTCCCGACTTCGCTGCTGCTCAAGTACATTGACTCCGAAGACCTGCGTGAAGCAATCCGAGTGATCGTGCGGGAAGAGCTGCACAGCCTTCGGCGCAGCCTCAAGTGGATTCGATAGCCGACATTGTGTGAGAAGAAGTTCAGCCATCGCTTCTGATTCCCCAAGCACCGCTGCCCGAGCCGGAAGCTATGAACTACGCCACTGCAGTGCACCACAACGCTCCTCCCGGTCCACGTCAAAACTCGACCCCATCGCACTTCCCTCACCAGACGCCACCGCCGCCACCACCCCCGCTGACGTCCTACCGTTCGCCAGCGGGCCAGTGCAGTGCGCCGAGGATAACCGATGTTTTGCGTGCACCAGACAACCTCCCGCGCTGCTACCACTGTGGCGAGGCTGGGCACACCTACGGCCGTCGCCAGTACCAAGAGATGGGGCTGCGTGGCTTTGCCGTCAATGCACTTGTCCGCAGCCAGGGGAGCGATCACGTGACATCACCGACTACCTAACAGGAACTACACGGACACCACGAAGTCCTTCTCGTTCGCCGTCCCCAGCCGCCGCATGTCATCGCACCACCGGCAGTACTCTGGCCCAACGCGGGGCCGGTCTTCTAGCCCGTATCCGGAAAACTGAGGGCAGCAACCGATGGAGGTGCGATTGCTGTGTGACGAACTACCGAAGATCCGACGACGACGACGACGCCACGACGGAGCTTTCCGAACAAGACGCCAACCCGGCAAAGTCCGGACGACAAAACCTCACTTACCGAAGGTGACCTGACGAAGCAACATAGAAGCAGCGGAAAAAACCGTCGCAGCCGTAAACCGACCCCACGCCCTAACTGCAACGCGAGACGGCGAACAAGCGATTTCGATGTTCTTATCGACGGCCACAGTGTGACCGCTCTTGTCGATACTGGGGCTGACTATTCCGTCGTCAGCGGGTCGTTCACCGCGAAGTTGAAGAAACTTAGGACAGCTTGGCAAGGCCCCAAAATCCGCGTAGCCCCCGTGTTGTTAGCGAAAAGAAAGAATGGAACCCTACGTTTCTGGGTCGAGTATCGCCGCCTGAACAAAATCACAAGAGAGCACGTGTATCCTCTTCCACGATTAGACAATGCTCTCGATCGGCTACATAACGCCAAGTACTTTTTGTCAATGGACCTTAAGACTTGCTAATGGCAAATCGAAGTCAACAAAAGAAACCGAAAGAAGACGGCGTTTATAACACCGGACGGCCTCTCCGAGTTTAAGGTGATGCCCTGGGGTCTTTGCTCAGCGCCTGCCACTTTTCAAGGCGTTATGGATACAACACTGGCGGGATTGAAGTGGACGACTGGCCTTGTTTACTTGGACGACGTCGTCGTGGTTTCCTCGAGTTCCGACGAGCATCTTCGGCGCCTTGAAGCTTTACTTCAAGCCATCGAGACATCCTGACTCACAATGAAGCTATAAAAGTGAAGATTTGCGTACGAGGAGCTCTTGTTCCTGGGGAACGTGATTAGCAAGTCAGGAGTTCGTCCCAATACATGGAAAACAGCTACCATCACAGACTTCCAGCCACCCACTGACAAGAAGGCAGTGCGCCGATTTCTGGGCCTGTGCGCCTATTATAGGCGGTTCGTGAAAAACTCCCCCGCATCACCGATCCTCTCACTAACCTTACCAAGGCCGACGTGGAGTTCAAGTGGGAAACGCCACAGGAACACGGTTTCCAATAGCTTAAACATCGCCTCCAGGCGCCTCCGTTACTTGCCGATTTCGACGAATTCGCCGAGACAGAAATACACACTGACGCAAGAGGCGTAGGTCTTGGCGCCGTTCTTGTGCAGAGGGCTGACGGATTGGAATGGGTTATTAGTTACGCCAGCTGATCGCTATTCAAAGCAGAAGCCAATTATTCCACAAAAGAAAACGAGTGCCTCGCCATCATCTGGGCTACGTAGAAATTTCGCCCCTAATTTACGGCAGGCCCTTTAGAGTTGTGAGCGACCACCACACCTTGTGTTGGCTAGTTACCTTGAAGGGCCCTTCAGATCACCTCGCACAATGGAGCCTGAGACATTACAGTCGTGTACAAGTCCGGCAAAAACACTCCGACGCTGACTTTCCTCTTTTGCGCCCTTCGATCAACCACCACCTGAAGACCCAGATGACGACTACTTCTTGGTAACGATAACTGCCGACGACTTTGCTGAATGACAGCGGGCCAACCCGGAACTTAAGGCCTTTATAGAATACATCGAAGGCACGACCGCCGAAGTTTCGAAGGTATTCAAGCGCGTACTTGCGTCGTTCTTCGTGCGAAATGGTCTTCTCCAAAAGAAAAACTTCTCACCACTTCGAGCTAAGTACCACCTTGTGATGCTTTCAGCACTTCGACCAGAACTCCTGCTGGCCCTGCACGACAATCCAACGGCAGGGCACCTCGGTGTTTCCCGCATGCTCGCGAGGATACAAGACAGGTACTAGTGGCCACGTCTTACCGCCGACGTCACACCATATGTGAGGACACTCCGGGACTGTACGCGACGCAAGACACTGCTGACAAGGCCACCGGGACTTCTTCAGCTAATTGAACCACCTCGCCGACCATTCCAGCAGATCGGTATGGACATACTGGGGCCGTTCCCGACGTCAGCTTTCAGAAACAAGTGGATTGTGGTAGCTAACGAATACCTCGCCCACTACGCCGAGACAAAAGCCCTGCCCTAAGGCAGTGCATCCGAGGTAGCTAAGTTCTTCTTTGAAAATGTCGTGCTCCGTCACGGCGCCCTAGAGGTCACGGACAGGGGAACGGCATTTACTGCTAACCTAACTCAAGTGATCTTAGCATACAGCCAGACGAACCACCGCCGGATGGCAGCGTACTACCCACAAACCAACGGCCTCACCGAGCTGCTAAACAAGACGATCGCCGACATGCTAGCAATGTACGTCGATGTCGAACAGAAGACGTAGTACGCCATTCTTTCGTACGTGACCTTTGCATACAACACGGCAGTGCAGGAGACGACGCAGATATCTCCATACAAATTGATCCACGAAAGAAGCCCGGCAACGACATTCGATGCCATGTTACCCAACGTCACCGACGAAGAAAACCTCGATTCGAATGAGTACCTTCAGCGTGCCGAAGAAGCCCGACAACTAGCGCGCCTCCGTATCAAGAACCAACAGATGACCGACAGCCGCCGTTACAATCTTCGACGACGCTTCGTGGAATGCCAGCCCGGTGACCGTGTTTGGGTGTGGACGCCAATACGCCGACGTGGACTCAGTGAAAGCTTCTGCGACGGTACTTCGGACCGTACAGGGTGGTTCGACGTCTCGGCCCACATGATTACGAGGTTGTTCCCGACGGCATCACGAACTCTCAACGACGCCGATCGCGACTTGAAGTCCTCCATGTCGCGCACCTCAAGCCGCTTCATGCGCGTTAACGAACTGAAACTGTGTTTTTCTAATATTGCTGTATTGTAATTTATTCCATGTTCTTTCTTGCATTATTGTTGTACCTTCATCTTCCGTTAAAGCATCGGGACGATGCCTTTTGCAGAGAGGGCAACACCACGTTCCTTTTCTCAATTTTTGTTATCGCCCCAATATACTACACAATCCTCAGCGCAAACCGCGCCTGCACATTTAGAGAAGCTTCAGGACTGCAGTAGATCACTTCGATAAGATCACGCCAACTCCACGAACCGTACAGATTATTCTGGAACCTACGTTACCTCTTGTGACAACGCTAGAACATTCGATGGCAAATGTATAAATGCCGACAAGCTTCGCCGCTTGTCAGTTGATCGACGGCCGACGCTCCGTTCACTGCTTACCTGGTGCTAGGATTCCCGCGACCAGGCACGCTGCCAGTCGTCGACCCCATCTCATCGAGCATCAAGCGAGCCCCTGGACAATCCCCCGGCTCTGTCCAGGCCTTCACCGTGAGCCAACGCCCGGGTACCACAGCGCAAGCCGTGGGAGCCAGGGCCAGGACGGATGTGTGATGGCTTTCGCAGCGCCATCGCCGAAAACTGATTGCTTGAACTTCAGTGCTCCTTAGTGGAGCACCGTCGACGTCATCATAGATGCCCTCAAAGCAGTAACCGGTCCAGCCGGTATCAAGTCCCTCCAGCACATGGGAGGTGCAAAGTTCGGCGCCGCAGCCGCAAACGTCCATGCAGCCACCAAGCTGAAGAGACGGGGCGCCATTCTCTTGAACGGCGAATCAGTTCCACTAGTCAGCGTAGGTTCTGAAATAGTCCACGTCACAGTCTTCCGGGTACCGCTGTGGGTAGGCGACGCAGCCCTAGCGACTGCTCTCTCCGCCTACGGTAACGTGCAACATATCCACGAGCCAGTGTTCAAGGGCCGCCCTGGGGTTGGCACAAGTGTCCATGTGGCGCGAGTGGAAATGAAAAGCCAAATACCGAACTTCCTGACAGTTCAAGGCTACAATGTCATGTGTGACTACCGGGGTGTCAAGAAAGTGTGCTCTAAGTGGAGGAATACTGGCCACATCGCCAAAGATTGTGCCACGCCCCGTTGCACGCGCTGCAACGCGTTCGGACATGCCACAGAGGGATGCGCAGAACCGTGCCGCAAGTGCTCGGGCAGCCATGCAACAGCTGACTGCGTACGTTCGAAGACCTGCGCCGCGGCTGCATCAGTGGCAACCGAAGAACAAGCGTGCACCGACCTCACGCCCGCATTGCAAGATGATTATCCAGCGCTCGAGCCTGCGAGCGACACTGACACTAGCGACACTGACGCCTATACTGAACCACAAGACGCAGGAGACCTGCCTCCCCTAACTGAGAAAGCCTCGTCAACCCTTCACGCCCCGTCCGAGACCAGCGACTTCTCGCCGGACGCCTATGAAGAACACAGCTCATCCAAAGCCGAAGCCCAAGTGACCGTATTTAGAAACCACGAGAGCTACAGCTCTGACACAGTTGGCACCACCAGTAGCTCCGAGGCGCCGAGAGCTTCGGTGGGACGCGGCACCCGAACAACGGGACGTGCAGACGCTCCGGTCAGCAGCCCAGACAAGCCCACAACGGTGATAATGCCACCGATAACGACGAGCGCCCGCACCAGCAAGTACTCGGCTCAGACCCGCAAACTGAGCCTGTCAAACCCCGACACCAGATTACCAGATTACAGGTACGGCCGCCGGTGCGAGTGTCGGTGCCAGCGCCATGGTAACAGACCGTCCAGCCACTAAACGAGCCCACCGACCGACCACGGACTCTGAGGGCTCTACGGACAGTAGTAAGCCCTGAAAATTCGCAAATGCTCTGAAGACAACCGACAATTTCTCTCTTTAGTCATTTTCACTCATTGAGCGCTCGCCCCACCGTCTGCAGGGGGTTTCTTTGAAGTTTGCGCGCACTCTCTCTTTTTCAAAATGGCTACGGTGCATTTTCTTTACTTAAACGTCAAGGGTTTCAGACGCCAATATAAGCAGAGAGAAGTCATGCACTTCGCAAGGTCACGTCATGTCGACATCCTCTTCTTACAGGAATGTAATTTTAGAACCCCTTTTGATGTGCAATCCTTTTGTTCATATTTTGGAGTTGAAGCCTTTTTTTCGCTGACTGATTCAAAGATTTGCGGAGTCGGAGTTGTTTTCTTGACACCAGTGTTACGTCGAAGAGCACGCTGTGTTTATGGTTTCGACGGCCGCACACTATCAGTAGACTGTGACCTCCACGGCAGACGAGTAACGGCGCTCGTAATATATGCCCCATCTCAACGTTGGGGCACGGTCGATTTTTTTCAATTCACTCAACTCATTTATGTTTGGCAGCTACCCTAGTTTCTTAGTAGGGGATTTTAACTGTGTTGAAGACACCGACAGAGATGCGCGCGGACGCAGAGAAAGCAGACGATATAGCGGAGTTAGCGCATTGCGACAACTCATCCGCAATTTCAAGCTTGGGGATGCGTGGGTCGACACTCACGGAAATGACTTCATTGCAACATGGCAACGAAGTCTCAACATGACCCGGCTAGACCGCTTTTATTTTCCAGAAGTGCTAGCCACACATGTCCATAGTTGCGAGGTCCTACAATTCCCACCGGACGTTCCATGCATTACTTCCACTTTCCAGTGTTACATACACTTTCCAGTGTATGTAACACTTTTCTTTGAACAATCCACTACATTTAGAGAACATTGGAAAATGGACACCACACTCGTGCACGACCCAAAAGGCATAGCATTACTGCGCAATGCACTAGAGCAAGCATGCAAAAGGCCACCTGAACCGCGTAACTGGGACGCATTGAAACGCAGTTGGCGCGAAAGGAAAGCGCGCCTGACGACAGAGAGAAACGATACGCTACGAAAAATGCGCATTGTACGCAGAGACGAGACGCTGACGTTCGCAATGCACGACTATCTTGATCAGTTAAAGGCGCGGTACGAACTTTTGCTACGTCTAGTTCGCGCACAGCTGCGCAGTCTTTTATCAACGGTCGACCGGTTTCAGATCCAGCTCTTCTTCGAAGTGTTCGCAACGGCTCCTTGGGTGAACAAATGCATGTTCCTTTCGTTCAGTTGCCGAATGGCGAACAGTCTACACGAGCAGAAGACGTAACGAGGGTCTTTGAAAGACATTTTTCGAATCTTTTCAGGCGGAGAACGCAAACGACGTGAACTATACCACCACAGATAGTGAGTTTTGTGAGGAACTTTCCCGCGTACCGGAAGAGCTCCGCAATGGTCTGTGCAGCCCAGTGACGCTGGACGAATTACGCATCGTGCTTCAGCGCATGAACACTACCACCACCACCGGCCCTGACGGGATACCTTTGAGTTTCTACAAAACCTTCCTTGAAACAGTACAAGACCACCTTTTGACAATGCAAAGTGGGCTTCTTGCTGATGGAATTAGAGCGAATACGTTTCGTGAGAGCAAAGTTATACTCTTTCTTAAAAGCGAGGGAGAGCCGTCCGATCCAAGGGCGTGGAGGCCCATTTCGCTACTTAACTCGAATTATAAATATTGACAGCCATCCTTGCAAACGGCATAACAACCATTCTACCGGAAATAGTAAGCGACATACAAACATGCTGTGTCCCAGGCTGAACGATCTATTCCTCGCTTGCGCGGACTCGCGATTTATTCACGTACGCTACAAGAACACAAATATCTGGCATTTTTGTTTTCTTGGATCTGGAAAAAGCTTTTTATTGCGTAGAATGGAACTATATCTTCCCTGTGCTTGAGTGTTATGGCTTCCCAGCTGATTTAACTGACACCCTCCGCTTACTATACACAGACTTAGAAACGCCATTAGTAATGAATGGCTGTACATCTGAACCTATTGCAGTAAGTAAGGGCATTCGACAAGGCTGTCCCCTCTCCGCAATTCTCTTTGTATTATGCATAAAACCATTTTTGAAACAAATCCAGAAATGCACTTCGCTACGTGGTTTACCTCTTCCAGGCTTGGGCGAAGTGAAAGTAGCGGCATACGCCGATGACACCTCGTTGTTTATTCGGAACATAGATAGCTACAGAGACTTTCTGCGAATATTCCACACGTATAGATACCTGTCGGGAGCACGTCTTAATCCCGAAAAAAGGAAGGCATTGTGCTTTGGGATACACAGTGAAGAGTTTCCTGATGGTGTTCAATCAGTCCAAGGCGTTAAAGTCTTAGGTGTAACTTTCCTTTCGACTGGTGAGGTAGTCCGCACCACACGGAAAGAAATCCAACACAAAGTGGACAGACGCATTGAAGTCATCAGAACGTTTCTACTACATTTTACTGAAAGAGCTTACCTAATTAAATCCAGCATAACAGCGCCACTGCTTTATGTAGCCAGAATTGCCCGACTACCTCGACGGGTTTTGCTGAGAGTGGCTACTGCATGCGGCTCCTTTTTCTGGGATGGCCACACCGAAGCTGTTGCCAGAGCCTTGGTCCGCCTATTAGTAAAATAGGGAGGGCTCAGTGTACCCAACCTTGATGTAATGTGCCGCATGTTGGCTCTCAAAAACACCTGGGCACTCTTAGAGAACTCATCGTATTGAGGCAGGCAACTTGTAGTGTATCTGCTAGGAACATCTAGAAGACTTTTTGGTTTAGCAAACGACACGGGACCAGCTGCTGAGCAGCCACCAGCGTATTACACACATGTTATAAAATCTTTGCAACAATGGCGAAACGATTTTCTAGTTCAAGAACTTATGAAAATGTCCCGCACCAACATGAGCGAATTTATAGCAATTAAAAGCCTATCTGAAGAACAACGCCGGAAATACCGGGCGAACAGACGCTGGACTCTTACAAACACGTCTTTTCCCTCCGAGGTACGTGACCTAAATTACCAACGGCCGACCGCCTTGCGGCGTGGGGCGTGGCGCCCTCCGCCACATGCCCGCAACGCGGTCGCATCGAAACACTAAACCATGTCTTCCATGAATGTATAGTAGCGCGCACCTTTTGGCGCATGGTTACCAGGAAGTTCCAAACAAGTATGCAGTGGAAGTCTAGCCACAGGGATAACTTAGTCGTACTCTTAATGGCTATCGGAGCCTTCATCTTATGGAAACGAAGGGGACAGGCCTGCCGGAGGGGACGCCCCTAGAGAGCCATGTTTCCGCTACTACATCGGCTAAGAAACATAATGCTTATGTATCTTAACGCCGAACTAGTCATCCTGGGAGAGAAGGCTTTCCACCTACGGTGGCCTACGCGATTTATTATCGTAAAAAACAATAGAGTGTCTATGCCTTTTCTCCCCTTTTGAGGAGATGGGCTAGAGCTTGTACCACTGCAACATTACAGTGTGTATTTTTCTTTTCTTCTTTAGAAACATGTCCTTTTGTGCAATATTGTTCTTGAGCGCAAGAGCAAATTGTCCTCACAGGTGAATACAAAATATCACGCTACACTGTGAATGACCTCTCCTTGTTTTTTCATATAGCCTCACTGTTTATTTAAGTTTAATCATCTCGATGTCATGAATGTCCTGTGTTTGTTGAACAATTTTTGCATTGTACATCACTGCATACACTATAATTTCTTTCGCTGTGTATAGCAGCTTGCATTGTACATACGCATTGTTCACCATTGTGTATTTTTATGTATGCACATAAGCTGTGTAAGATATATCCGGAAATAAAATTGTCTTAAACGCAAGTGTGCTACCGTAACCCGACTTTCCGTTTAGCGAGAACAGGTTCGCCAAAATAAACAGTTTGATCTTACCATTCCGTCTCCTGCCTTCAACCCCGTCACGAACCCGTGACAATATAGCGGCGAGCAGAGCACCGACCATCGATAAACTGACCATCGCTCCAACGCGCCACCTTTTACGCATGAAGCCTTGAGCCTTCCAAAGTTATCACTGATGCTAGCGCAAGCTCTGGAATAAGTTTCGCTTTTCTTCTCCCTTTTTAGCGTAATCTGTACAAAACGGTCTCAAAAAACCGCGAAGCATCCCATACATAATGGCGTGGCCTGCTCTGAGCGCTGAAAACCGTTGTCGGCCGTGAAACAAGAGCATACAAGAATAAAGTTATACACCTGTGTAACAATCTCGCTCTATACACTGAATTGAAGATAATGATTTTTAAGACCCTTACTCAGCTTCCCTGATCAATCGATGTGTATTTTCAGCCATCAAATCGGCTAATGCAGAGTGGACTGTGGAACAAAATGTGTGAGAAAATTATTTTATGTAGAAATTGCGATAGCTTCTGAGAAAACTTCCGAGAAAATCTTGAACGGTGAACGTCGCAGGAAACAACAATTTTAAGTTTGCCTAACTTCGTCACGCCAACAACAAGCACGGAAAGTCTGCCTGTTGAAGTATTGGCTCCATCGGCATTCCGAGAGATGGAGGTCCATTTAAAATCTTCATGTTTTTCTGGACCTCCATCTTGTCGGGGCTTATGCCAACGGAACACAACAGCATCATTGTGTCTCAGCTTTAATGAGCACAAGAAGGTATATTCAATGAGATGTACATAAAATTATGTCCACGAAGAAAGCACAGACAATGTGTGAAAATAAAAAAAGGCACTACATCGCTTGCTAAACAAAACAGGTGAAGACATAGTGGGGGCCATGAAAACACCTGTAAAAAATTTTGAGTACTATACGCTGGTGCTTGTGTAGCGTTAGTCCCTGGGCGCTTTTTCGTGGTGTCTTTGTGCGGTGTTTACTCATGGTTTTCCGAATACATTTTAGATAGATAGTTCACTTTAACAACTATTCATCCGAGGACCGCAAAAAGCAGTGAACGGCCAATTATACTCACATACAGTATTAGCACAGGCATCTGGGCAACAAAAGTTAAGGATGTTTTTTGAGGCATTGCACACCATGGTGAATATGTTGATCCCATTTCTAGCGATTGCGCACACACTTTCTCATCTAATTTTCTTCATCTGCCCGCTGTTGCAGCTGGGCATGAACAATGTTTCGCTGCTAAGGTCACGGACCTTTGTTAGGTTCCAGGTCAACAGCACCGTTGGACTGCATTGCACTGGAGCTGACGACAGTATACGCACTCTCCAAGTGGTTACTCGCAAATGCAAAAAAAAAGTATTTGAGCATTTCATTCGCCCCCGTAAGAGTGCATTTGAAGCACGCTAGTGCGGACCACAACAATACGACTAGGCGAAGACAACGACGATGGCGCACCAAGTCCAAGATGGTTGTGCCGGTTCTTGTTCACGTCTCCATAAACGGCGCTTCAGTAGAAATGCATAGTGTGTGGTCCGTTCACACATTCTATGTGTACGCTTCACTATCGGAGTCAAAACTCTAACTTTTTACGCACTCCGACACAGCACCGTATAGGCAACATACGCTCCAATTTGGAAGTAACACTCACGCGGCCGCGCTACGCGTTAATGGGCGTAGGTGCCGCCGGCGAACGCGGTTTCTAACCAGATTCGGCAGCAGTGGCGGTAAGGACACTTCCATGCATGCGTTCGTCATTCTACCCGTAGTATGGCTACTCAGCCGTGTTTGCATTGTGACGCGCAAGAAGTGCAATTAGAGAAGTCCGCGCCTGCAGCAAAGCGGGGGCGCTGAGTTGCGGTGAAAAGAAGCACACCGTGTACATTCCCAATTACAATAAGGACAGTGGCGCCACTTGACGTTGCTTTGAAAGGCTATGAGGACGAACACGCCAGCAATTGTGACCACTAACTGACTAACCTGATGTAATATATATATATATATATATATATATATATATATATATATATATATAAGCCGCGAGACACTTTTGCGCGGAGTGCTTCTAAGGGCTACAGATGGTGCCCCACACAGGCCATGGAAAGAAAACGCAACAGAACGCCGTCGCGGCAACATTGACGTCGTCATCGGTGCCCACGCAGCAGCAGCAGGCACTACCAAAGCCTCCATGTGCCAAGAATCAAACAAGGCCTCAGGAGGACCGCAACCATGGAAATGCCACCCTCTCCCATGCTTCAAGTGAAAAGTGACTATTGCATCTTCCACCTCTCCTGCCACGTCCATGGCTTCCTCCTGCTGAAATTGATCCACCCATTTCATTTGAGGACTCAGCTGCCGACGTTGCTTCTTTTGTACCACTTTTGGCCCGTTTGCAGGGAGGAGAGTGCCTCAGCCTCACTTTTGTCGCGACCACCATACCCCTTGACTTCCTGCTTTGTAACGCCATTCCCGGTCCCTACAGTGTTAGTCCATAGCTCGGCATACTCACTCATGAGTACACTCACTCACACTCATTCATACTCATTTGAACATGGTGAGTGTGAGTATGAGTGAGTACTGATGAGTATGAGTAGGAGTGAGTAGAACGTGAGTGAGTACTCATGAGTATAAGTAAGAGTGAGTATGGACGTGAATGAGTACTTTCAGTGTGAGTAGAAGTGAGTATGAACGTGAGTGGGTGCTCATGAGTGTGAGTAAGAGTGAGTATGAACGCGAATGAGTATTCTGAGTGTGAATAGGAGTGAGTACGAACGTGAGGGACTACTCTGAGAGTGAGTATAGGTGAGTATAAATGTGAGTGAGTACTCTGAGCGTGAGTAGAATTGACCATGAACGTGAGTGAGTATTGTGAGTGTAAGAGTGAGTATGAGCGTGAGTGAGTACTTAGAGTGTGAGTATGAGTGTGTATGAACGTGAGTGAGTACTCATGAGTGTGAGGAGATGTGAATTTGAACGTCAGTGAGTACTCATCAGTGTAAGTATCCGTAAGTATGAATGTGAGTGAGTATTCATCAGTGTGAGTAGGAATGAGTGAGAGCTGGTGAGTGTAAGTAGGAGTGAGTATGAACGTGAGTGAGTACCCTGAGTGTGAGAAGGAGAGAATATTAACGTGAGTGAGTACTCATGAGTGTGAGTAGGAGTTTGAACATGAGTGGGTACTGATGAGTGTGAGTATTCGTTAGTATGAACGAGAGTGAGTATTCATGAGTGTGATTAGGAGTGAGTGTGAGCTCATGAATGTGAGTAGGAGTAAGTACGAACGTGGGTGAGTACTCATGAGTGTGAGTAGACTTGACTGCGAAGGCAAGTGAGTTGCTGTGAGTGTGAGTAGCAGCGAGTAGGAACATGAGTGAGTTACTATGAGTGTGATATATATTTGTAACCATCGCAACGGCGTCCTCAATACGTTGGAAATAACGGGCACTATAGCATGCAAGCTTCCTGTATGGAAGCCTTCAGTTAGTTTGAAAACTGGGGGAGCCATCCTACATGAAAAAGGGGGGGGGCGAGGTGACTGCGCAAAACTCGAGTTGAGGGTAGCCGTCCATTGTATTGTAAATTGAATTTTCTAGGCTGCATACCTTTGAACTGCCTGTCCCTATAGCTACCGTTCTTGCTGCACTTACCTCTTGCGCTTCAGTCTAGGCAACGCGCTGATTATACATGTAAAACAACGAGGTCTTGAGAAGCCCTTTAACGAAAATCGCCGCGCGAGCCGGTTCATAAAAAATAAATGCACTGCGCAAGCGACAAAAAAAAAGCGCTGAAATGGCCTGCGAGAGAAAGCACATTTTCTGCGCTATGCACATTGTGCGCAGCGATTTTGCAGTTTCTATCTCTGCGTTGTCCCTCAACTGAAGGTTGCCTTGAACGAAAACCTTAAGTGATCTCATGACCTTTCAAGCGTGAAGCTGTGTGCAAACTTCGCCTTCTCAGTGCCCCATTAAGAAAAAAAAAAAGAAAAGCTTGGAGGACGGTTGAGCTTCGCCGTCAATAGTATAGTTTGCGATAGCGATATCAGACCCTGTTCGCATCGCTGTTTCAATCTCTACCCTCGCTTCACTTTTCGGCGGCTTATTATGCTTTCAACAGTGCAGACACAATGTGCAATAAGCGCTCAATCACCCTTGATAATTTATTCTATCAATCACATAACGCGGGCTAGTACAAAAACACACATAACGCAACTCGTTAATTACCGTTTCATTCGACTGTCCGCGATAACCCTACGTACGCACACTGCCAATGAACCTTAACCGCGTCCGCAGATCCATAAATAAGGCCCCTTGCAATCGTCAGTGCGGGCACGGAGCCAACGAAGTCTCCGCGTGAGCGCGACCCACAGAGGAAGGAAAACATCTCCGAAGATGCGCACAATTTCTCGAATGCAAAACTGCCGTACGCAACGCATCCCATCTGAAGGTGAGGCAGAGAGGGGAGGTGCCGTCTCGACGGTCGCGCTGGGCCACAGAACCCCTACCAGTGGCCGGGCGGCCGGGCTGGCCGCGGCGCCCGCCGGTCCCGCTAGTGCAGTCGAAGGGGCTATGGGCACTGGAACGAACGAGCGGCCGAGCCGGATGCGGGTAATCATAGCGGCGGCCGTGTAGTATTCTGAAGCTGTCGAGAGCGTCTCTATTTCGCGCGTGTGCGTCGTAGCCTACGAAAGCACGTTTTGAGTGCTTGTAACACATTACTGAGATTCTAAACAATGTCTCGGCGTCTCCTACGCGTCATGGCACACAAATGAATGTGCAGGTGCGTCGTAATCACGCTGAGTCATTGCCTGTTTGTGGAGCCTACCGACCCTAAAAGAAAGCGACAGTTGTTTAGCTCGATTGTTTCTTGAGTCCCCTGAGTCCACGTTACGCAACCTCAATGTTAATGTTCATCATCGGCCTGACAACGTCCACTGCAGGACAAAGGCCTCTCCCATGATCCGCCACTCAGCTCGGTCCTATGCTTGCTGCTGCCATTATGTACCCGCGAACTTCCTAATCTCATCTGCCCACCTAACTTACTGTCTTCCCCTAACCCGTTTGCTTTCTCTGGAAATCTGGTCAGTTATGCCTAATGACCAGCTGTTATCCTGCCTACGTGCTACACGCCCGGCCCATGCCCATTTCTTCTTCTTCATTTCAACTATATTATTCTTGACCCCGGTTTTTTCCCTGATCCACTCTGCTCTCTTCTTGACTCTTAAGGTTACAACTACTATTTTCCTTTCCGTCGCTTTCTGCGTCGCCCTCAATTCAAGCTGAACCCTTTTTGTAAGCCTCCAGGTTTCTGTTCAGTAGGTAAGTACCGGCAAGATGCAGCTGTTATATACCTTCGTCTTGAGGAGATAGTGACAATCTACCAGCCATGAGCTGAGAATGCTTGCCAAATCTTCTCCACCCCACTCTTATTCTTCTACTTACTTCAGTCTCGTGGCTCGGCTCCGCAGGTACTGCCTGTCCTAAGTAGACGTATATACCTTTTCCAACTTCAAGTGCACTGCCACCTATCTCGAAGCGCTGTCTTCTTTCGAGGTTGTTGTTCATTACTTTCGTTTTCTGCCGGTTATTTTGTAGATTCCAAGAGAAGGAAAGCGGGAAAAGGGGAGACAAAGTTTGGTGGGCAGATGAGATTGGGAAGTTTGCGGGTATGAAGTGGCAACAGCAAGCAAAGGACCGAGTTGACTGGCGGAACAGGGGAGAAGCCTTTGTCCTGCTGTGATGATGATGAGTATGTGAATGTAAAAGTACGTGGGTGAGTGCGCCTGAGTATGGGTAGGCGTAAGTATGAAGGTGAATTCTTATGTGAGTGTGGAGGTGAGTGAGGGCTTATGATCTTGAGCAGGTGTAAGTATGAAGGAGAGTGAGTAACTATGAGTATTAATTGAGGTGCACGAAAATTTGAAGTACGAAAAGGAGACACCTGGACACGGTGCGCTGTCTCGAGGTGTCTTCTTCTTGTACTTCAATTTTTCGCGCACCTCAGTTAATATGAATTACCAACTCGCCCAGCAGTCCGTGTTTCTCTAAGAGTGTGAGTAGTCGTGAGTCTGAACGTGAGCCATGAACAATGAGTGTGAGTAGGCGTGAGTATGAACATGAGTGAGTACTCATCAGTGTGAGTAGTCGTGAGTATGAACGTGAGTGAGGGCCTATGGGTGCTAGCTGGCGTGAGTGTGAACGTGAGTGAGGACTCACAAGTGTGAGCAGTCGTGAGTATGAAATGATTGAGTACTCATCATTGTGAGTAGTCGTGAGCATGAACGTGAGTGAGGGCCTAGAGTGTGATATGGCGTAAGTTTGAACGTGAGTGAGTACTCATAAGTATGAGTAAGAGTCAGTATGAACGTGAATGAGTACTTTTAGTGTCAGTAGAAGTGAGTTTGAACGTGAGTGAGTACTCATGAGTGTGAGTAGGAGTGAGTATGAACGTGAGTGAGTACTTTGAGTGTGAGAAGGAGTGAGTATGAACGTTAGTGAGTACTCATGAGTGCGAGTAGGCGAGAATATGAACGTGAGTGAGGGCCTATAAGTGGGAGTGGACGTGAGTGAGAACGTGAGAGAGGGTGAAGGCTAAAAAATTGTGGTGAGTGAGTATGAGTGAGTAGCCTCTGAAAGTGCCGACCTATGAGTGTTACCGTTGCGGCCACTTCGTTCACGCAACTGCCACCTACTCGCAAGACAAACGGAGCCTGCACTGTGGCATCAAGCACGCCCCAAGATCATGTGCAGCTAAACATCCACGCCGTATTAACTGCAGCGGAAAACATTTTGCAACCGAGCCGCACTGCCCTTTCTGGCGTCTCGAGCGCAAGGCCGTGGTCATCATGGTCTCATCTGACTGCACGGTGACTCGCCGCCTAGCATTTGGACGCGCCAGGACCCGTGGGAGAAGTTCAATGATCGTCAAGGACCGCTGTTTCTGTGATGCGCTTACCGAAACCGGCAGAACAACCTTAGAAGCCGCCCTGTTTCTCACATCCAGTGCGCTCGTCGTCTCTTGAAGCACGACGACGACATCGCCCTCTTCCACGACTCAGCCGGCCTCTGCCGTCGTCACCTCGCGCTCGACGGCGACACAGACACCGCCCATTTGCTCACCACCGCCGGCTTCTCCAACCGTATTCAAGTGTGCCATGACGGTACAAACTGTTTCTTTAACTGGCGGCTCTTGCGGGACCCTTGAAGGACAAAATAATTGCAGCACTCCTTGCAGCATTTCGTGAGGTGGTCAAGATCATTCCAGTTGATTCTCGGAAGCGACAGATTATTTGTCTTGCGATTATGCTCGCTTACCATTTCCTGGCGCCGTGCGATTGACCCTCCGAAGTGGCGCATCCACCGGAGCCAACCGGGCTTACATCGGGAGTTTAGAGGGCCTCCCACTTCTTATTATCCGTATTGAACCGTGCGCATTCCTCGCGCCTTGGCTTTCTCGGTGGCTTTTGCGGTCGGCTGTGCGTTGCATAGGCTCAAATGCGTGTTGCGGCAGCCGTATCAAACGAGTCCTATTTTCGAAATGTCTTTATCTTTCCTTGCCTTTTCCTTGATATCCCGTTTATTGCCATTTCCCCATCCCTGTGCCCAGCTGTTAAGGTATCATCTTAAGGATAGACAGTTACCAGGAGCGCTTTCTTTTTACCTTTTCACAACCACTGGAGAGAGAGAGAGAGAGAGCGAGAGAGAGAGCGAAAGGAACCAGGGCAAGAAACAATGGGACTGATCTCAACCTTTCGTTTCTTGTCCTCGTTACTTCGTGCCTCCTATTTATATGCACAATCTAGCCCAAGAACGTGCACTAGTGAACTGACCTGATTCGCCTCGTGCTCAGCCCTGACGACGAGGCCGAAACGTAACTCAACGGCTGCATGGCAGAAGAGCGTTCTGTCCAACATGTAACGCGGTTGTATGGGTAACAGGTCCGCGTGCAGCTGCAGGAACCACAAGGCCACCTGGTCCAGCAGTCGGTTGTGCAAGGTCACCATCAGCTTGGCGATTATTGATAGCAGCCGCGAGTTCACCACAAACACCAGGTCGTTCTCGCTTACGGTCACTGAGGTGCCGTTCAGTACGTGCCGGAGGAGTCGCAACCAGGTAGCGCCTGTGTGATACAGGATTACAAATTGAACAATGTCCCGTTTATCAACGTACATTTCCACACACTGAACCCTAATTGAGGCTGTGTTCTAGATGCAGCTCTTTGACTATCCTGTGTAACGCTGTCCCTTCGTCCGCACCGTTCCCCTCGCCACAGATGTTGGAGCGGCGCCAAGTAGCTCACGCCCTCCTAGTAGTGCGCGGTGACGTCTATCTCCATTGCCTGCCGGCTGCTCACCGCTTGTCAGCTCTCTCTCGCTGCCCCCTCTCCACAGCTCGCAATGCTCGAGCCCACTTCTATAGCGAACTCAAATGTCAGTTCACTATACCCACTCTTCACGTGGGCATCTTCTCACCCATGCCGACTCTCTCCATCTGTCGGCGAGAACAAGCCATGAGCCTGCGGGTGCGCGCACTGCGCCAGCCTCGAGAATTTGTCTTGTAATTGCGGCACGTAAATAGATGAAAAGGTATGCGACTGGTGCGAACAGCCAAATCATGACATGCGTATCATGTAACAACACGGCAACATGCCACGCTCATGACGCGCTCGCAGCCGTTTCAATGGCTTCACCTAACCTAGATTGGGTATTGTGGGATGTGAATGGATGACGATGGTATGTGACAGGTGCAAACATGATAATCATCAGGGGAGTGTCATGTAACAACATCACTACATACTACACTCATGATGCGCTCGTGGGCGTTCCGTCAGCTTCACGGGTACCAAATTCGGTATTACGTGACACAAACGGATGACATAGGTAAATAACACGTCCAAAAAAGATAGTTATGACATGCGTGTGATGTAACAACATGACTTCATGCCGCGCGCATGATGCGCTCGCGGCCGTTTCGCTAGCTTCACATATACCAAATTTCGTACACAGGACATGATTGGATGAAAAAAGTATGTGACTGGTGCAAACATGATAATCATGAAATGCGTGTAATGTAACAACATGGCTACAAGCCACACTGAAGGCACCAAAACACTTCGACGTGACCAGGCGCCCGTGCGCGCCGGCGTTCGCTTCGTCGCGTCACGCCGTCATTGCTACGCCAGACGCACATCTGCCTGCCACATACTCACAGGCGGCGTTTCCCTGCCTCGCCGCGGTGGTCTAGTGACTAAGGTACTCGGCTGCTGACCCGCAGGTCGCGGGTTCAAATCCTGGCTGCGGTGGCTGCATTTCCGATGGAGGCGTAAAAGTTGTAGGCCCGTGTACTCAGATTTGGGTGCACGTTAAAGAACTCTAGGTGGTCAAAATTTCCGGAGCCCTCCACTACGGCATCTAATATTCTTATGGTGGTTTTGGGAGGTTAAACCCAACAAATCTAATCTATACTCACAGGCGCTCGCTGCGCTACGTTGCTTGACGCATGCGCGTTTGAGCGCGCCTGATCCCTCCTTCACGGAGAGAGGCAGACGCAGTGCTGTCTAGATAATGGGATCGGCGCGAAATGCAGCATGTCGCACTTCGCACCAGTTGCTGCCGGGCCGCGCCGACGGACTCTAGTGGCGTCGGTCGTACCTGTCGCCAGACTATAGACGAGAGCACGCCTACCTCGCACCCAGGCGCCTTCGGCGGTATAGCCTCGCTGCCAGAGATGCCATAATTTGTTTTGCAACTGCTGAGGCGCGCCTTGCTAGCATGGCATGCAGTTGCTGCGGGAGTTTAAAATGCAAAAAAGCACCTGTTTACGCAGCGCCCACTTATGAAATGTCATCTAGGTAACACTGCGCTGTCATCTGATGCGACAACAACCAGCGCAAGAGGAAGAGATTGCTGAGCACTGCGTGTGAAGTTCACAGCACATCGCAGGAATCGTGCCCGTGCGGTGTTTTGCGATTTCACAGATTTCCGTCCACAACGAGATACGCCGAGCTCGGCTGCTCTATGGAATATAATCGCAATCAGCCGAATAAACTGCGAGCCCAGTGAAATGTACGAGTAATTATACTTATTGCGTTTATTAAAGCGTGACTCCAGCTGCTCCTCTTTACAGCAGCGATTTGCGTGCAGTATGCCTGTAGTATGCGGCACAAAACTATTGCCGTACTCTTTCGCAGGCCGCATGTTAATAGTAGGATATGCGTATTACGACTCACGCGTGGATGCACGCACCGCGCATGTTTAGTACAACTGTAACGGCCTACTTTCACGATAAAAAGAGATGTGAACGGTGCGGGAAGCGTGGCTTTCGACTTGGTCAAGCTGCGTCATGCCTTGACTGTCACTAGCCGAATCTACATGTGTTTTCAGCTGGCGTCACCAAAGTCTTGTTCCGGCGGGCACTTTTGCACGACGTGTGTGTTCCGATTGCCTGGCAGGACTGGCAATTGATACACATGTGGTGCATAAGTGTAATTTTGAGCCAGTGTAGCGCCACGTTGACGCCGGCTTACAGCACAAATTCTGCCTTGTCACAGCCAAGGCACACCCGCAGTTAACGCTGTTTCCGTTTCTTTCAGTCGGATAATATGTACCTGATGAAGTTGCTTCTGCAGTCTGCAATACAGACGCTGCAGACATTCCGGACTGCCGAGAAAGGTATCCTCGACATTTCACACGAAATCAGTATAAAATCCTAGCATAGAAACGGCGCTAAACATGATTACAGTCACAATCGGGTTGTGAAGTTTCGCGTTTGAATTGTAGAGCGTCTGCTCGCGTGGCAGTGGAGGGTGTTGCTTCTGCGCACTTGCAACAGATGGCGCCACGCACCTATTAATATGGCAACACGCACTGAGCTCGCTGTGTTCTGGTGCGTAGAGTACTCGCGGTTTGCTAGCATAGCATCGCTGCACCCCACGTGTGCGCTCATCAACGTTACATCGGGGTATATGGGCCCTTCATGATGCGCTCGCGGCCCTTTCGCTAGCTGCACGTATGCCAATTTTGGCGTTACGTGACGTCAATAGACGACAAAGCTATATGACTGGTGTAACGTTGATAATCATGACACGCGTGTCATACAAGAACATGACATCATACCGCACTCGTGATACGCTCGCAGCTGTTTCGCGTGCTCCACATTTACCAAATTTGGTATCACGAGTTGTGAATAGATGACGAAGGTAAATGACACGTCGAAACTTGATAATAGTGATATGTTTGTCATTGAAAACATGACTACAAGCAACCCTTATAGTGTGCCCATGGCCTTTTTATTAGTTGCAAATGGACCAAATTTGGTATTACACGAAATAAATAAACGATGAAGGGAAATGACATATCTAAACATGATAGCCACGACACGGAAGTCATATGCGGCACAATTCACCTCCGCCTCCTATTGCTGTGCTGATTTCAAAGGGACATATCAACCTGCTTCATTCGTCCTTCGCATATCATCGATTGCCACTGTACATGGGATCTGCTTTTTGTTTTCAAAAATATGCAGCCACGACTGCAGTGCAGGGCTAGATGTTAGCAATGAGACTTTCAGATGCAGGAACAGATGACTTGCACCTGACTTTTAATAATCATGGAAACACTCAAACGCTCTCTTCAGCATGGAACGGTAAGCACAAATGTACTGTCGTCATTGAATCACACAAGCGCATTCTGCTTGAAATAAGAGACATCAAATAATTCCGAGAGGTTGGTTTTCTATTGGTACATTGTCTTTCATGTGTGACTTTTGCTTTAAAAATAGCTGAGCATAGCCGAAAGCTCACTTGTTAGTATCAAAGTTAGGCGACAAAATAAAAGAAGGCGTTTAGCTCGGTAGCGCAGCGTTACGGCAATCGGCTGCTGACTCGAAGTTGGCTGGTTTGATGCCGACCTCGGAGGTGGCGTTTTCAAGGAAGCAAAAGGCTGGTGGCCAGTGTACTGTGGGCTGTTAGTGCGCGTTAAAGAGAACCGGGTGGTCTGAGCTTCTTTTCGTGCACTAGTGCGTCTCTCAAAACGATAACGTGGTTTCGGGAGGTGAAACACAACTTATCATTGCAATTATCATCAGATAAGGGAAGACCAGAAACGTCCGAACACCATACTTTCACTGATGGCGTCCCCATTCATCACGCCAATGTTGTGCTAATGAATCTATACCAACTCGACTAATTACCACGATTGCTTGACAAAGTAAACCGAACTTTTAAACTAGCGACTAGGTGTCAAATCAAAGTTAAAATTTCAAAGTCACATTTAAATGGGTCCGGAAAAAAAGCATACGTTTTATTGATTTCGATGCACGCTATCAAAAAAGCCCTTGCTACAGTAAGATAATTTTACTTTGTTACAGCGTGCCTAGTGCCTAATAATTTCGTCTTCATTCTGCTCCGGCACTCCTCGTATTGCAAAACGTTTGCTTTAAATAGCGATGCTTTTTCAAGTGCCGCTGCTTTATGTTTCGCGGACAAAAAAAAAACAAGTGGGTATGCACTATAGGAACTAGGCAAGGGCTATTATTGAGCACAGCACGCGGTAGCGTTAAACAACGAAGCGGCTTGGCGAAGTCGAGCACAACAAGCACTAAACACACACACACACACACACACAAACAGACAGAGAGAGAGACAGACACAGATAGAGAGAAATGTATAAATAACAGAAAAATGCTGCCAGGGAAATGAACAGAAAAAGAGAAGAGAAGGAACAATTTAAATAGCAAGAAGGAGTAAGAAATATATAGAGAACGAAATATAAAGAAGCAACCAGAAAGAACCAGATACAGAAAGGTGTAAGGCAAGGAGCCAGAAATATAAAAGTAGAGAAGAAAGATAACAAGAGAAACGAGTCAGGCAGCCCAACTGCACCCTTCAACGAGGCCCGGCTCCACAATTGACAAAGAGCGATATATTTGTTATACTTATTACCGCGATAGCGTTAGAGAGCTCGTGTCGCAGAAATTTCACCGTGGGCGTCGGCACCGTTGCTTGTGAGCGAAAAATTGTATGTGAGCAAAAAATCGAGAAAGAAGCAAATAAAGAGTAAAAGTTCTGGTCCCATTGAGGATCAAACACGGGCCGTTCGTGTGACAAGCAGGAGTCCTACCACAAAGCCACGATGTTTTTTTTTTTCTTTTTCTCCTGTTAACTTTCACAAACGGGTTGCTAATATAAATTAAATACAATACTACAATACTTAGCGAACAATGAAATAATTGAAAATAACTAAGGCCGTCAAGCATTAGCAATGCCTGCAGTAGTGACAAAGCCACGATGTTACTTGCAGCTGCTTCGGGAGGAAAACACTACATAAATATCATGTAGTGGAAGGAGTCTCCTTGACGCATTCTGTTCGACAGATGTCACGACGAAAATGAGCACATTCGGCGATTTGTAGGCTCATTTCGGAGGCCATCAAACTACGACAAAAAAGGCCGAGATAGTGCAGCCATCACCGTTAAAACACACAGGAACTTTCAAACAGCTCTAAATATGAACAACTATGTTCATTTAGCGGAAAACATATGATGCCTTTCCAGAGGCCTTGTTCAAGAAAACAGCAAACGCTAGACAATGCGCGCCATTTGTTAGGCATTGTGAGACTCTTTATGGTGTCCGAGATGACAAATGCGCGGCGTGTATCTTAGAGGCCATGCGACTCTTGCTTTATATCTAAAACTTGTATGTACCATTCGCACGCGCGCGCGTGCGTGTGCTGAAGCGGTTGAAGGGCTCACTAGGGGTCGGATTTCGCTGTTGCGTCTAACTCTTAAACGCGAAGTTAAAGAGTCCCCCAGTTTTTCATCGGACGAGTCTGTTCGCGGGATAGGTCCACATGTACATTTTTTCAAAAAGTCGCAGAAAAAGAATGCCCGTCCAGTTGGCATTACAAAACTTACACAGTGGTCCACTCTTAAAGGGCTCCTATAAATCACACTGATGTCAAAGGTGAGAGAGTGGATTTTTCTCGCCATTGCTGCACAGCTTCAAGCTCTATATTCTCCTGGTAAGTTCTTCATGAAGCACGAGGAATGTGAGCACTGAGCGTTCAGCCAGTCAGGATTTTGTGCTTTCTGACTACACCCTAATAGATGCGCTTGCGCAGTCGGAAACGCTGGAAACAAATTTAATTCTGTTTATCGCTGATGATAGCTATGCGGAACGAAGCAGCATGCGTATGCGATTGCATGGCAAAGAAGAGCAGAAAATAATCCACGCCATGTATATGCCTCTCGAATACCAATACACTTCACAACAAATATATCGCATATCTTTCAATCAAGAACCTATATCATCCTGACTTCACGTGAGCAGACTGCTCGTGTCATGAAGTGTGCCGCAAATACGGGAAATACCGCAATGGTAGTTGCAGCCACAGGCGGCCGCCATTCGTACCACGAAATCACAGTGAGCGCTAGCAGCGATACGCTTTGGTGTTGCTTTGGTTGCGTGAACTGCCTACATTCTGTCAATTCAGAGTTTGGCATCAGTCTGTAGAAGGTGGCGAAATCGCGCAACGAACATCTACGCCTTACGTCACAGGTGCGTAAAACCAAAAGGCTTGACGCAGGCAGTCACCAGATATATAAACTAGACACTGAGTGTGCCTCACGTGCTCCGATACTGTCTTTAACTCAGCAGGACTGAACGCTGGGCGCGCTGATTATCCGTAACTACAATAACTCATCAAAAAGGAGACAAGAACACAGACCGAAACACGCTTCTGTGTTCATGTCTCTCTTTCTCGTAGTTTTTGCGGTCCCTTTAGCTGCTTCGTGCATACTCTTAGAGGAATGTGTTGAAAGCATGTGTAGCTATTTATGCAAGGTGTTTACAGAAATATGTCTCTTATTTATATATTTTTGTAATCAGGAAAATGAGGTAACTGCAACTGCTCGCTGTCCTCACATTTGCTTCTTGTGAAGCAGCAAGTATCTTGAGGTGGTTGAGGGCATCATTTGGGACAATAATTAGGCAAGTTAAATTTGTTAGCTTCCTAAATTCGCGAAATAATTGGTTAAATAAATGGGAGAACTGAAGTCCGTTATGCGAGTAAGCTATTGCAACTTTGTCATTAAAAATAAAGGCAGTCTGTGTAATAATTGCGCTATATCAACTATAGAATGACTTCATTGGCGGTGGGGGGGGGGGGGGAGGAGATCAGAGCTTGCGTTAACTTGTGCGTATGACACACAAACGTCAATGAATCGAGTAGGACTGCCCATCTGTAAGCGTTGTCTTGAACAGTGATGTCAGTGTCTTCATCTGCTTGTTACGCTCATTGGTGCATCGGCTTTAGTTTCGCCGTTCGATTGGCCTGAATTTCCTTGAGCCACGATAATTACCTGAGGCCGATTTTTCGAAATCTCACAGTTGCGCTGGGTTCTTCGCATGAGGCACCTAAATTCTACCATTTAACTTAACCGTCTGGCCCTACCTATTGAAAAGGTAATAATACTAACTTTCCTAATTACTTTTACGAATTGTGTCTTCAACCATGTTACGATACCTGTCAATACAGGGAAAGCAATCATGAAGACAGCAAGCTGAATACGTCATTTTTCATACTTTTTAAAATATTATTGACCAATTGCTCGAAATACCCTGTATAGTACCTTTTCGTGAATACTTCATGTCGAAGCATAGATGAGCAACTTTGGCTGTTCGCAGCCACCCAAGTGGAGGACACAAAGCTATAGACTATACGTATCTAAGAAACGGAACAGCACAAGGAAGTCACTTTTCTAATCAATGGGTGACAAGCAATACTGGGACGGTATGTTATGTGTTTTCAACAGTCATATAAGTCTAATACTCAGAATTCAAGTAAAATTTTCGGGAATGAAATGCTCTGGTCTACTGTGTCACTAGGTTTTGGGACGTTAAACCCCACATATCAATACTGTGTCACTAATCTTCATTAGGGCATCCAACCTGCGTTGAGGCTAAAGACTGGTCATGTAAGTGTTCGTGTTGGCGTTACTGAATCTGGCGTAAGCGCGGCCACTATTCATAAACGTATACCAGTTACATACACCTCGTGAAAAGATATTTACGTTTCTGCGTTAAGAAATAAACCTCACCTGGTAGTGGGGCTGTCACGGACTCCATAAATTTGATTGGCAGCTTGTCTAGCCTATTTCCGTTGTCTCCCGAACTTCCGATCGCATTCTTGAGCCTCCTGAGCACAAGCAGCTCATCCGACAATAGCCTTGCCACGAAGGCGTCCACGGCGTGTGGATTCAGAAGCGCTCGCATAGCTTCACTAGGGCTATGTAGCTGTTGCAGCAGGAGCCGAACCCGCTCACGGCCACCGTCTGGCTCGTCCCGTTGGCGTAGCTCGTGTATGGCTCTCACAAACACGATTGGCTCCCTGCATGTCACGTGAACTGAAGGATGTAAAGTCGCCAGAAGAAGAAAGATTCATTCGAAACTTCTAGAAGAGTCACACCTTCCCGCACTCATTTGCCTAAGACGACTGGAAGAAGAATGTGATACTCTGCATGATGTTCTCAAGTGGTTGAACTGGTCCCCGTCATTCCAAAAGCTTTCTCTACAAAACGTGGCTTTCCACTGCTTCCAGATTTGAAGACATTACCTGCTTTGTGAGCCATGCATCTTTTTGCAATGTACGCCGCGGTGGAGCAATGCTTACGGTGCTTGGGTAGTCACCTGAAAGCTACGGGTTCGAAATTGGTCACAGTTGTGACATTTGGGGGGAGGGGGACATTGTAGAGGCCTTTGTATTGTGCACGTGTTATGTCAGTGCACATGAAAGAACTCCAGAAAACCCAAAATTTTCAGAGCCCTTTCCCCCAGCGTCTGGTTTTTCGACGTCAAAAATGAAATATTAGGGGTTAAGCTTCTTAAGACGTGGATCATGCGTTTACGATGTATGTAGTAGTAGTGCGTCGTAGCAGTACGTAGCTATCTCCACGGCCAGACTTGAAGAGCATCACGCGCGCAATCATTCGAATTGAGGAGGAAAGCAGCGCACGTTATTCATAAATATAAAGATAGTTGCTTCTGATCAAATAACCTACGCGAGTATCGATGACTTAATATCCTACAAAATTTACCTTGAATATGATGCTTGCTAAACAAAACTTGTATCAGAAGGACGCACTTTTAGCACTATCTGACCATAAAGGGTTGCCGCGTTAAAGTCGCTGGGCGTAACTTCCTTGGTTTTCGCAAGGTTTAGCGAGGCTTGGGCTGCAGTGTCACGAACTAGCGGTGGTGAAAAGGGGGAACTGGACACGAAGCGTAAGCCGTAAGGAAGTGTGCGCGTGCCGCTCTTCTAGTTCGGCCATGCCACCTCTTCTTTAGTCCTTGTAATGTCCGCTGGCTGGTGGTACTTTTATATGATGAATATACAATGAAAAGATGCGAAATGGTGGTACTGGAGTGTTCACTAGATGGATGGACAGATGGACAGACGCAGGGACGGAGAGACAGACAGATGCATGGACAGACGGACGGATGGACTAATGGACGCAAGGACAGATGAACACACGCACGGACAGATGCACGGAGTGACGGACGGACGGACGCACAGATGGACGGATGCACGAACAGTCACACGGACAGACGGAAGCAAGAACGAACGGACGGGCGGAAGCGTGGATGAACTGGCAGATGCTTCGCCCCACTCATCACCATGCACTCCGTGAATATGCTGTGATTTTTAAGATTGTGTGTTTTTGGTGAGCTTTAAAAGCAGGTGTTAATATTACGTGTTTTTTTTCAGGGCCGCCCGCCCTTTATTTAGCTAGTGACGACGTCATGCGTTCAAGTCACAAGGGGACGCTATCACATAATTTTTATCACTGGTGTTGGGTACACCAATGGTCACTTTTCACATTTGTTGAGCTTCTACAGTACTCACCTTAAAAAAGTACCATCAGTGGCATAAGGTACCGCATCGCACTGATATTTTATTCAAGAAAGCCAACACACGTGTCTTAGGAGACACGAACAAAGGTACTGTGTGTCAGTGCCAATAACAACAGTTATTGGAGAACAATAAGCAGACGCGCGAGCAATTTGAGAAACACAGAAATCATTTACGTGTTACTGCGATGTCCCCTTCTTTGTGTAGCCTAAGTCAATAACTAACGTCGTAATCCAAGAGCAAACATCGATGGGCAAATCGACCTTACACTTTTGACATATAGCAACGTGGGTGGTCCTAGCCAGCTGTGATGACCTGAATACACCACGGTAAGTTTTAAAGCTTTAAAATGTCTTTATCGCCGTCTTCTAGCTGAATTCAAACTAGACAACTCACCCCCAAGACGTGAAAAGTAAAGGCTACCTTTTCTGATATCCCCTTCAGGCGCGAATTAAATCTGACGTAGCGAAAAAAAAATTTTGTTCAGATTATGAATACATAACGCTATTAAAGAAGGAATCCACAAGAAATTCAGAAAAAAATTCATTGGTTCAATTTTTCAATGGCGTCCACATATGTGGACATTGCGCCTCAAAGCAGTCATATTGTCACGTGACCGTTACCCAAGCGCGCGCACGAAGACGCAGGGAAAGGAAGACGACGAAGGTGCGCCATGGCTTGTGCGTGGGTTTTTCGCCATACTGCCTGTTGTATAGGCTCTAGTAAATACATATTTTACATCTCGCTTTCCTTGTTGCAATACCCATGAACGGTGGAGAAGAAGAAAACAAACGCTTTTATTTCGGAGGCTCGCAAATAATCATTGCAGGAACACTGCTTAGGAAGTCTTTTCCGCAAAAATAATCAGAAAGAGTCTATTTGGTATGAAACAAATAAAAACAGTCGTTCTGAGATGTCAGACAAAGGAAAATGTTGCATTTCCTGCAGCGGACACGGCTTTTGGATGTGCATTCCTCTCTCCGGCAGCGTTGTGCGTTAGCCATGTTTACTTGCTGCGGCCAATGATTAATCCCATCATAGCGAACAGTGCTGACTGGTAGTGGTGAAGCATTGGGTACCTTCTTTTTCACTGTTCGGGAGTTGTCATTGCTCGGACGTCCACGCTTCTTTTGTGGCTTATTGCTGTTCAGCAGGCAATTCGCGACGTCTGTTTGGAACGCCATCATGTCCAGTGTCTCTTTTCTTAGTAGCCCTGCTTTATTGGCATCCCTTAAGTATTCAAGCCAACTGTTGGAGAGCGCAAAAGATGCAAAATGGGAAATCACTCTCACAGGCCACTTTTTCGTTCGCGTCCGCATTGGGTAGAGGGACATGATGAAGTCTAGTTTGTCTACTCCACCCATGTATTTGTTGTAGTCCAGGACTACCTCTGGACAGTCAATGTCAACGTGGACCTTTTGGGATTCGCTCCATCTTCTCACGGTGCCAATATTTCCAACTCCAAGGTGGGTAGAAGCCATGTTGACGGTCCCGTTGTCTTGCCAACGAACAAGGACAACTTCGTCGTTCTGGGAAACCCGCTCATCATAGCTTCCCCGTCCTTCTTTCTTCATTTCCTTGTCTGTTTTCATGACGCATCCTGCCAAGCGGTTTCCCCTAATTGTGCCACTAGCCAAAATGCCGATCTTTTTTAACTCAAGAAAGAGCTTCACGGACGTAAAATAATTGTCCATGTAGCACTTGATGTTCTGTGCCTTCGGGAGGCTTTCAACAAGGCGCATTACGACGGAGCCACCAAGGCCAAGATGTGCATGTTCTTTGCTCACTCCCGTTCCCTTCCCTTGGTAAAACTCAAAGTCATGTGCAAGACCGTCAAAACTGCAGCGTACAAAAACCTTCACGCCTTCTGGGTTCGGTTTTCCTTTCACAAATTGCTTTGCAGCAATGCGTCCTGTGAACGGCACCATCTGTTCATCGATGCTATTCTGTTCCAAGGGAACAAGCTGTAAGCAGCGGCTTCTGACAGCTTCTAGCAACGGCCTAACTTTCCAAAATTTGTCTTGGCTGTTCGGGTCCCGTTCTTCATTAGCGTCGCTTATGTGGAGAGCGCCTCTGATTTTGAAGAATCGCTTCACGCCCATCGAATCGGCTATTGCGGGAATCCTCGTTGCAGTTTGCCAATACATTCTGACGCGTGGGTATTTCAGAACACCCATCAGCATGAGCATTCCAAAAAATATTTTGATCTCTTCTTTTGTAGTGGCTAATACGGCACCGTCTCTTTGCAGGACATACCTGTTTGTGAATTCAGCAAGGTCTTCAAATATCTGTTCGGTGAAATACTTGCTAAAATACACAAGTGGCTGCTGGCATGTCGAGGCTACTTCAGGATTGTAGTGGCAGTCAACATCACTTGGAGCAAAATCTTTCTTCACCCATTTGAACTCAGCCTTCGTAGATGCCGCAGGTGCGTTCGAGCTGACCGTGGCGTCTGGTCGTGCAGGCAGTGCAGCTGTGGTCGTGGATGCGGTCACCTGACCATTGGCAGGCTGAAACAAACAGCGTAAATTAGGGTCAAAGTACCTTTAGACAGTTTGGTGCCATATGTTTCCCGAGAACACAAAATAATGTCTCACAATCTCGAGCAAACTTACTATGTTTTCTTCATTTTCTGCTTCCAATTCGTCATCTGAAAAGTCGCCATCTGAGATATCTCCATTTGATATTCTCATGAGGATTTCTTCTGCTGTCGCATCATCAACTTTCTGACGTTTTGAAGCATGATCTTCAAGTCCTGGAGACAAAAAATCACACATAACCATCATATCTGCGCACACGGTGCGAAATGGCTGCCCTGCAACAAAGGCAGCACTAAGGCGCAATGTCCACGATCGTGGACGCGGTATTTTACGCACCCTTTTTGACGTTATAAATAGTTTCTAGTTGCAAAAGTCTTGTTTATTGGCATGAGGTATCTCTTAGCTCTTACTGACAAGTGCATAATTTCATGCCACCTCGAATGAAACATAGCAAGGGCTTGAAAAGTGAGAGCCACTTACGTGCGCCGCCGTAAAACGTGGAGGCGTCCATCTTTGAGAGTTGTTTTTGTAGTTATTTTGTGTCAGCTGCGGCAGATGGCGCCACGGGTCGCTGCAGCAACATGTAGTGATAGAGAGAGCACTGGTTGCGCGCGAGATTCAAAGTAAATTTCGAGATATTGAGCTGTGAAGTTGGCGTCCACAAATGTGGACGCTGCGCCTGAAGGGGATATGTTCAAGAAAATTTGCTCAGACGACTGTGAACTCGCAGCACTTCGCTTTTGCTGTCGGTGTATTTCTGCACTGCAGTTTGTACAGCAGCGTCGCTGAGAATGGCTTGCATAGTTCGCTTTCCGGAAGCACAATTGATGCCCCTCCGAAGGTCCCAGCTGTTCTTGATTCTCCTCTGATCTCATGCAAACAACGAGCTGCTGTTAAAGCGTTCATATGCGTTCCTCCTGGAGCTCACTTAGAAGGAACTGCTCGCACACCCGACTCGTCATTCACTACAGCCGTCATTATACACCCGCCAACTGGTGGCGGGCCAACTGGTGCCGAATCATATGGACCAATCCACACCAGCCAGTCGCAAGCTCAGACCAACACTACCTCTCCCATCCTCAAAAGAGTACTACTACGCTGGCTTACTCCTCGCATGTCATGTGTACCGCTAGTGCCTGGCTTGCGGTACCATATCTCTCGGCGTGGGATTTGCATGCTACCGATCCTGCTACGCGCTAGCGCTATATTACATGTTATCTTGCCTCACTGCATGCGCGAAATGACGCAAGATGTCCAGCAAAAGCCCAATATTGCGACTAATGAGAATGACTATGGAGGACATTCGCTTTCTGTGCTATCACAATTGCGTATACCCTAGAAGAATTCGGGGAGTTCGCGGCCTTTGTGCTGGGATATAGCTGATAGCCCAGTTTTACCTCAGCAGACCAAACGCAGCGTTTCTATCTCTTTTTTTTTTGTATGGGGTGAAGCTTCTTACGCCGTGGGTCGTACGTCACTTGTTTGTAATAGTAGCTATCTCTCGTTCAGTCCTCAGAATGTCCGATGTATGGCGGTATTTGTATATAATGAATATATGATGAAAAGATGCGAGATGGCGGTACTTGGAGTGTTGAATAGATGGCTGAATGAACGAACGGATGGATGGATGGACACACGGATAGACAGACAGTTAGACAAACAGGTATAAAAACGGACGTACGCTCGGATGGACACAAAAACGAACTGACGCACGCTTCACCCCACACATCATCATTCACTCTGTGGATGCGCTCTAATTGTTTTTTTTTTCTGCTATACTCTCTTCCCCTTTGCAAAAGGGCGCTCAGACGTACCCCCAAGAGGGGGGGGGGCAGAATGGTGATATCTTGGTCAAGGTTTTTAAAAACAAACTATGTATGCGTACATAGTCATGGACGGCTGTTAGATGGCATTTTAATGCACCGATCATCAACAAATCAATAAAATATTTTGAGGGGGCGTACCTGAAGTAGAACTTGTTACGGGCGTTTTCTCTAAAGACGGCCAAGCGGAACCATATGTCCACAGCCCAGTTGAGAGATAAATCCAGCAGCACCTGAAGAGTCCTAGAGGTAGGCACCGGACCTGACGGCTCGGGCCATGACAAGCCCCTGTCTTTCAAGAAGTTTATCAGGGCCTGTGAAGAGAATGCAATTTGGAAAGGTTTGCCGGATCTTGAAGACAGTGGCCGAGACTGACTGCCGTAAAATAAAGCATATTAAGAAGGGTACGCTCTCTTATAGTGACAATCTGCACATGATGCCGATGTAATTTTGGCACCGATACTGTGAGCGTTTTTCACAAGCTTATAAACAACTGATAGGTCACTGCTTGCACAAGGGGCTGTCAAACTATGATCAACTAGCAGTATTTTTCGTCCCCTGGCATTACGCAAAAACAAAAGCTCTTGCCCATCTCGCTCTCTATCTCAAGGCTAACATGTTAGATTTCACCTCAAAAAGATCGCTTCTAGTAGATATTGCCACTTACGTTTCGATGCAATCTTGTGACATGCATGATGAATATCAGCATGATTTATATTGCAGTTCTTTGTATTTTCACAATGCACACAGGGCAGACGTTGGATGCGGGACAACTTATTTTACTTATATGCAAGTCGCTGTAAAAAGGACCGAGCGTGTACCTCGTGTTTTTTTGTTTGCTGCGCGAGCTTTTCATTATTTCAGCTCTACAGGTTTGCTGCGGCATTTGCCACCATTCAATTAGATCATCGCCCCCATTCGTAACTACAGAACATCGTAGTAGACGTATTATGCCGCTCAATCTGCACAACAGGGTTCCAGTTGCACATGGTGCCCCATTTCTTATTTGTTATGGCGAGTTCCTCGGACAGAGAAGGGATTATCGATAGTTCATGTAATTTAGGTATCGCAGAACATTGGAGAAAAATTTCCATGGAAAATATGGTAGAATTTTTTTGAAAGCCCTGTCAGCGAATCTGGCACCTGAAGTGTGGCAGCTTGGGCTAGTTCGTATGGCATGACGACAGTTATAGCGCGAGAACAAAACGACGACACAGAGACTAGAAGGACACGAAGGACACGAGCGCTCGTGTCCTTTGTGTCCTTCTTGTCTTTGTGTCGTCGTTTTGTTCTCGTGCTGTAACTATCGTCTGGCTCCTGAGCTACGCTTTCTCGCCTCAACTTCAAAAACCAACTACTACAACTGCGCCGTGGGCTAGAATTCTTTCTCGAGGAGAGGGAGGTATCAGGCAAGCGTCCCACACTCTTTTTGCTGTTCCTTGAGCAGCGATCACTTCCTTTTAAGGGAGGTGGTTTCTCTCTTTTAAACACTAAACAACTTATGCTCGGAACATGGCCTCCGAGATTGTGGGCGCACGGCGGGTTTCCTTCCGGCCGTTTCAAAAGCACGTAGAGCGTGTGTTGCCAGAGGTGGGCGTAGCCCGCTCTTGTCTCCGCACCGCGGCGCTCTTTCTTTCGGCCGAAAGAAAGAGCGCTCTTTCTTTTCGGTTGAAAGTATTACGGCTAGGTGGCGTTAGCCGCCGCCTGATCTAAAGGGTACAGCCACATCCATCCATCCATCCACTCGGCTGTGTGAAAGACTGCGGCGCACCGGGAGGCGACAGCCGCGATACCAACGTGCACCCCCTGGCAGCGACAGCAATAACCAAAGCAAGGCTTCTACAGTGGTGGTCAAGGAGACAGTGAACAATTGTGATGTTCATGGACCTGGTGTGATTTTTCTTTCCTTTTTTTTCTCGTTCCGGTCAGGACACTAAAAGGTGCCCCCCCCCCCGGTATAAAGGGGAAGACCACAGAGATCATCATCATCATCATCAAAAGGCTACCGCGATGCCGGCGAAGCTTTTATGTGGCGAGAAAAAAAATGGTTTTGCGCTTCTACATAAATTTGTGTTTGTTTGGAAATGTCGGATCAAGGAGCACGAGAGGAATGCTGGGGTGTTTTGTTTTCGAAGAGGTTATCATTTTGCTGTAGATTGACACCACCCATATTAAAACAGTTAAAATTGCGATGCATCTGCAAGAGATCCGCATGTGCTCGAAACTATACTTCGAAGTTCGTGGGCTGCATAGAAGGGGGGGGGGGGCGCCGGCGAAGAAAAAAACAATGGCAGTCCGATCCGCAAGCGAGGTCAGACGACTGCAGCATATTACGCTTATGGATACTTTTTTGACTTGAGTGAATGAATTCTTGCTCTCATTGATCTAGCGCTGCTTTTCATTGTAACGCTGTTTCGAATATTCTTTAGACGCCCCAATGTCATCACAGCTGCGCCACGACGTGGTTTTATTGCTTCTTAGAAACGTTCTTCGCTTCTTAGGATAACACGCCGGACGTCCAGCTGTGCTCGCCACAACTAGTCTTCCCTATATATGAGGAGCGTTCGGGGGGACTTGTCAACGACAAGCAAAGGGCTGTTCGGCGCGCGAGGGATACATAAACAAAATTACAGCATATGCACGGGGTGAATGTTTAGTGGGGTGATGCGTCCTGCCCTTCATCCGTCCGTCCGCGCGTTCATTTGTCCATGCGCCCGTCGTCTCCTATCATACTACAGCACGCATCGGATGGATGGGAACTTCGCCCTACTCGTCACATCATTCACTCCGTGGATATTCTGGCTACGCTGGATAGAAGGACGACCGACCAAGTTATGCTGTAAAATGCTTCGTTCCTAAAAGCAATCGAACCACGTCACGCTACACAACGCTGCTTTGATTGCGTCAGCGTGCCTGTTATAATTTTCTAAACAGCATCCAATTTAAATCAGGGGCAGTTCCAGGAAAGGAACAAATATGTGACCCATTTATTTGCGTGTAACCCGTGAGCGCAGAATGCGGCATTCTGATTTCGCTGGTGGACTGGGCTCTCTGTTTTTATTAAATGCATAGCGCTTCCTAATCACACCAACTTGCAAATCAGGCGTCAGTGGCGCCGTTGACGCCACCACTGCGCATGCTGGCCTCTCGTGCCCAATTTTTCCCCTCTGTCTCATGTGCAGAAGGGCACGCATCGGTATGACATATTCCTGAAATTAAATGGAAGAAGTGAGACCTGACATCACTTTCTTTAACAGGAAAAAACTACAGCATTGATATGGCATCAATTGTATGAACCGTAACCAGTTGGCAACTTAATTATTAAATCACTACAATTAAATTAAACATTATTTTGACCGCCACTCTAAAATTTTGTGTCCTCTATGCAGAATGCCAGTGACTCATGCACGCTAGGTAAGCACTCGAACGCCTCAGCATGAGCACGTTACGAAGAAATAACACCCGCCGGTGAGGAACGGTCGCTGAGCCGATGAAACTCGGCGCTTAGCATCAGTAGCTGTCTCGCTCTCTCCTCGCAATTTCCCGACGCCGTCATGTCTGGCGCAAAAGCCATGCTCTCAAAGCGTAAAACGCTTCGCATTTGCCCGCGAGGCTTCCGCAGTTTCTCTTTTCAACTATCTGCCGTGACACCGAAGAAGCAGGAGACACGGAGAAGGTCTATACGCCACCGGCTCTGCGAAGACCACGGGCTGATTACAGGTGCGCTTTGGTCACTTATGGTCGCCCATTCACACTGCGAGTTCTACGCTGTTCTGTCGAAATGCTGGGGAATGAAAGAACGAACACCGAGATGTTTTGCTTGTTGGAAAAAAACGCCGCACGCGTTCAGAGTTTTGTGTCTCTGGTGATAAACACTGAGCGTTACATAGCAGTGACAATTCCCACTTTTTATTCTCCGGTAGTCTACCTCGACTCATACTTGGCTTACGACGCCGTTCGGCCGCATGTGTGACCCTTTGGTTTGGTCGCAGTCGAGATTACTGTAAATGAACGCAATACTGATATTGCCATTTTGCTACCAAAACATAATCCAAAGACAGATGACGAAAAAAGGAGACGATGATCCCTCAAGCACTTTCACTGTCAAGGACGTGGGGAGTAAGTGTAGGTCGGGTAATCCTAGCAGCTCACAATATTCCGGCCAAATAACTTATCACAGTAATAAGTGGCTTGATCATGGCACCTGAGTATCTAGAGCGTAAGTGGAATTCCGTTGATCACCTGATAAATATCGGTACGCGATAAAATAGTAATACGATCTCTAATGATAGGAGGGCAATGTAATTCAACGACGATAATTTGCCCAGTTTTCACCGATATACGTGTCTCGAGTAAGGAGGAATGCTAGAATCCTTTTGTCACAAGCGTAATAATACCTCCTTTCAATATTGCCACGTTCCATTTCCCAAGTTTTCGTTATCGTCCCAAAACACCACACGATTCTCAGCGCAAACTGCGCCTGCAGTTTTCCAGAAGGTTCCGGACTGTAGTAGATCATTTCGATAAGATCACGCCCACTGTGTGAACGGTACCGATTGTTCTGGAACCTACGCCACCGCCAGCGATAACGCTAGAACATTCGATGGCAAGAGTATAAATGCCGACGCGCTTCGCCGCTTGCCAGTTGTTGTTGATCGAAGGCCGACGCTCCGTTCGCCGCTATCAGTCCGAGACTGCTATCTGTGCGAGACTGCTGCTGTAATTGGACTTTCCGTTTACCGGGCACAGGTTCGCCCAAATAAACAGTTAAATCCCGACACGAAGTCTCCTGTCTTCGGCCACGTCACGACCCCGTGACATCTGGTGGAGGTGCTGCTTCGTTCATGTACCGGACGCCCCCGTCAAGCCGTGAACCCAGCCCACGTCGCGAAGACACCGACGCCAACCCAGAGCAGCGAACAAGCCGCCGACAGCAAGGTCTCCCACCAGAGTACGGGCTTCTACAAGACAAGGCGCGGAAAGCCAAGGCCATGACCTCTACTGCAGCGACTATGACAACCGGAGCGTCCCAGCCCGCGATCGTCATTCATCAACCCAGGGAACCACCAACGTTTCATGGGTCATCGTTTGAAGACCCGGAAACCTGGCTAGAAACATACGACCATGTGGCCGCCCTCAACCACTGGGACAACGAAGAAAAGCTCCGTCGTGTGTACTTCTACCTGGAAGACACCGCAAGGACCTGGCTAGAAAATTGGGAGTCCACGCTCCGAACGTGGGATGTTTTCTGCGGCGCATTTCTGCAAACGTTCGCGAGCGTCGCACGCAAAGAGAGGGCCGCTGCTCTACTAGAAACCCGGGTTCAGCTACCAAATGAAAAGGTTGGAATTTTTACAGAGGAGATGACCCGCCTGTTTCGTCACGCTGACCCAGACATGCCTGAGGAGAAGAAAGTTCGTTTCCTCATGCGAGGGGTCAAACAGGAGCTCTTCGCGGGACTAATGAGGAATCCACCGAACACCGTCCAAGAATTTGTATCCGAGGCGACCACCATCGAAAAAACCCTGGACATGCGCACCAGACAGTATAATCGTCGCCTGACTCCAGAATGCGCTGCTGCTCAAGCCAGCGACTCCGACAACCTGCGTGACACGATCCGAGCGATCGTGCGGGAAGAGCTGCGCAAACTGTTGCCTTCAGCGCAACCTCAAGTGGATTCGATCGCCGACATTGTGCGAGAAGAGGTTCGGCAATCGCTTCAAATTCCCCAAACACCGCTGCCCGAGCCAGAAACTATGAGCTATGCCGCTGCAGTGCGCCACAACGCTCCTTCCCGTCCACGCCGAAGCGCCGCCCCGTCACACTTCCGTCGCCAGACACCACCGCCGTCACCACCCCCACCGACGACCTACCGTTCGCCAGCGGGCCAGCGCAGTGCGCCGAGGAAAACCGACGTTTGGCGCACCCCTGACCACCGCCCACTGTGCTACCACTGTGGCGAGGCCGGGCACACCTACCGCCGTTGCCAGTACCGACAGATGGGACTGCGTGGCTTCGCCGTCGATGCACCTCGTCCACAGCCAGGGGAACGGCCACGTGACATCGCCGACTACCTGACAGGAACTCAATGGACACCACGAAGTCCTTCCCGTTCGCCGTCGCCCAGCCGCCGCATGTCACCGCACCCCCGGCAGTACTCCGGCCCAACGCGGGGCCGGTCTCCTAGCCCGTATCCGGGAAACTAAGGGCAGCAACCGGTGGAGGTGCGGTTGCTGTGCGACGAACTACCGAAGATCCTCCGACGACGACGACGCCGCGACGGAGCTTTCCGAACACAACGTCAACCAGGCAAAGCCCTGACGGCGAAAACTCACTTACCGAAGGTGGCCTGACGACGCAACATGGAAGCAGCGGAACAAGCCGACGCAGCCGTGACCCGACGCCACGCCCTAACTGTAATGCGAGACGGCGAACTAGCGACCTCGACGTTCTTATCGACGGCCACAGTGTGACTGCTCTCGTCGATACTGGAGCTGACTATTCTATCATCAGTGGGTCGTTCGCCGCGAAGTTAAAGAAAGTCAGGACAGCTTGGAAAGGCCCTGAAATCCGCACAGCTGGAGGTCATCTCGTAACGCCTGCAGGAATCTGCACAGCGAGAGTCACCATTAACGGCCGTATTTACCCTACAGACTTCGTAGTCCTACAGCGTTGCTCGAGAGATGTCATCCTTGGCATGGACTTGTTATGCCTCCATGGTGCTGTCATCAACCTAAAAACAAAGTCGATAACGTTATCCACAGAAGAAGTACTACCGCCGCGCACGCCGTCAGGACACCATGCCTTGAATGTGCTGGAAGAACAAGTCACCATTCCGCCTCGCTCAAGCGTCATTATTTCAGTCGGCGCTCCTAAATCACCTGACTTGGAAGGCGTCGTTGAAGGCAGTCAGCATCTGTTGGTCACCCGAAATATTTGCGTCGCAAGAGGAATTGCAGAGCTGCGGGGAGGCAAAGCAACGGTTATGCTCACGAATTTCAGCAATGAGTACAAACATGTGAACAAAGGAACAACGGTCGCATACATTGAAGAAACTGTCGAAGCCACCAGTGCTTTCGCCCTCGCCGATTCAGCGGAACCTGCTCAGAGGAACCAAGCCCCTCCCATAGCTTTCGACGTCAATCCCAGACTTCCGAACGATAAGCAAGAACAGCTCAAGGCCCTGCTCCTGCAATACGAAGATTGCTTTTCGTCGTCATCGAAAATTCGGCAGACCCCAATCACGAAACATCGCATCATAACCGAAGAAAATGCCAGACCACTCCGTCAGAGTCCGTACAGGGTTTCGACGCGAGAACGTGAGGCTATGAAGAGACAAGTTGATGAAATGCTGTGGGATGACATTATCCAGCCGTCCAAGAGCCCATAGGCATCCCCCGTGGTGTTAGTGAAGAAAAAGGATGGGACCCTACGTTTCTGCGTCGATTATCGCCGCCTGAACAAAATCACAAGAAAGGACGTGTATCCTCTCCCACGAATAGACGACGCACTTGATCGGCTCCATAACGCCAAGTACTTTTCGTCAATGGACCTCAAGACTGGCTATTGGCAAATCGAAGTCGACGAAAGAGACCGAGAGAAGACGGCATTTATAACACCGGACGGCCTCTTCGAGTTTAAGGTGATGCCCTTCGGCCTTTGCTCAGCGCCTGCAACTTTTCAATGCGTTATGGATACAGTACTGGCAGGATTGAAGTGGCAGACTTGCCTTGTGTACTTGGACGACGTCGTTGTGTTTTCCTCGAGTTTCGACGAGCATCTTCGGCGCCTTGAAGCTGTACTTCAAGCCATCAAGACGTCCGGACTCACACTGAAGCCAGAAAAGTGCAGATTTGCGTATGAGGAGCTCTTGTTTCAGGGGCACGTTATCAGCAAGTCTGGAGTTCGTCCCGATCCGCGGAAAACAGCCGCCATCGCCAACTTCCCGCCACCCACTGACAAGAAAGCCGTGCGCCGATTTTTGGGCCTGTGCGCCTATTATAGGTGGTTCGTGAAAAACTTCGCCCGCATCGCCGATCCTCTCACTAAGCTTACCAAGGCCGACGTGGAATTCAAGTGGGAAACGCCACAGGAACACGCTTTCCAGGAGCTTAAACATCGCCTCTAACGCCTCCGTTACTTGCCCATTTCGACGAATTCGCCGAGACAGAAATACATACTGACGCAAGCAGCGTAGGTCTTGGCGCCGTTCTTGTGCAGAGGGCTGATGGACTTGAAAGGGTTATTAGTTACGCCAGCCGATCACTATCCAAAGCAGTAGCAAATTATTCCACAACAGAAAAGGAGTGCCTCGCCATCATCTGGGCTACGTCGAAATTTCGCCCCTACCTCTATGGCAGGCCCTTCAAAGTTGTGAGCGACCACCACGCCTTGTGTTGGCTAGCCACCTTGAAGGACCCTTCAGGTCGCCTCGCACGATGGAGCCTGAGACTTCAAGAATATGACATTACTGTCAGTTACAAGTCCGGCAAAAAACACTCCGACGCCGACTGTCTCTCTCATGCGCCTGTCGACCAACCGCTACCCGACGACCCGGATGACGACTACTTCTTGGGAACGATAACTACAGACGACTTCGCTGAACGACAGCGGGCCGACCCGGAACTTAAGGCCCTAATAGAATACCTCGAAGGCAGGACCGCCGAAGTCCCGAAGGTATTCAAGCGCGCACTTCCGTCGTTCTTCCTACGAAACGGTCTTCTACAAAAGAAAAACTTTTCACCGCTTCGAGCTAAGTACCTCCTTGTGGTTCCTTCAGCTCTGCGACCAGAACTCCTGCAGGCCCTGCACGACGATCCGACGGCAGGGCACCTCGGTGTTTCTCGCACGCTCGCGAGGATACAAGAAAGGTACTACTGGCCACGTCTTACCACCGACGTCACTCGTTATGTGAGGACATGCCGGGACTGTCAGCGACGCAAGACACCGCCGACAAGGCCAGCGGGACTTCTGCAGCCAATTGATCCACCTTGTCGACCTTTCCAGCAGATTGGTATGAACCTACTAGGGCCGTTCCCGACGTCGGCTTTCGGAAACAAGTGGATCGTGGTAGCTACCGACTACCTCACCCGCTACGCCGAGACAAAAGCCCTGCCAAAAGGCAGTGCATCCGAGGTAGCTAAGTTCTTCGTCGAAAATATCGTCCTACGTCACGGCGCTCCGGAGGTCCTTATCACCGACAGGGGAACGGCATTCACTGCCGACTTAACTCAAGCGATCTTGGCATACAGCCAAACAAACCACCGCCGGACGACAGCGTACCACCCCCAGACCAACGGCCTCACCGAGCGGCTTAACAAGACGATCGCCGACATGCTGTCAATGTACGTCGATCTCGAACACAAGACGTGGGACGCCATTCTTCCGTATGTGACCTTCGCATACAACACGGCGGTGCAGGAGACGACGCAGATATCTCCATACAAATTGGTCTACGGAAGGAGCCCGGCAACGACGCTCGATGCCATGTTACCCAACGTCACCGACGAAGAAAGCCTCGATGTGAGCGAGTACCTTCAACGTGCCGAAGAAGCCCGACAACTAGCGCGTCTCCGTATCAAGAATCAACAGACGACAGACAGCCACCGTTACAACCTTCGACGACGTTTCGTGGAATACCAGCCCGGTGAACGTGTTTGGGTGTGGACGCCGATATGCCGACGTGGACTAAGTGAAAAGCTTCTGCGACGCTACTTCGGACCGTACAGGGTGGTTCGACGTCTCGGCCCACTTGATTATGAGGTTGTCCCCGACGGCATCACGAACTCTCAACGACGCCGATCGCGACCTGAAGTCGTGCATGTCGCGCGCCTCAAGCCGTTTCATGCGCGTTAACAAACTGAAACGGTGTTTTTTTTGTATTATTGTTTCATCGTAGTTTATTCATTGTAGTTTCTTGCATTATTTTTGTACCTTCATCTTTAGTTAAAGCATCGGGACGATGCCTTTTTTGCAGAGGGGGGCAATGCCACGTTCCATTTCCCAAGTTTTCGTTATCGTCCCAAAACACCACACGATTCTCAGCGCAAACTGCGCCTGCAGTTTTCCAGAAGGTTCCGGACTGTAGTAGATAATTTCGATAAGATCACGCCCACTGTGCGAACGGTACCGATTGTTCTGGAACCTACGCCACCGCCAGCGATAACGCTAGAACATTCGATGGCAAGAGTATAATGCCGACGCGCTTCGCCGCTTGCCAGTTGTTGTTGATCGAAGGCCGACGCTCCGTTCGCCGCTATCAGTCCGAGACTGCTATCTGTGCGAGACTGCTGCTGTAATTGGACTTTCCGTTTACCGGGCACAGGTTCGCCCAAATAAACAGTTAAATCCCGACACGAAGTCTCCTGTCTTCGGCCACGTCACGACCCCGTGACAATATTATACATTAGAAAAATTCAGCAGTTGCCATGCTTTTATTCCTCAATGGGACCAAAATAAGAGCAGTAGCGGAAAAAAATATTTGCCTTCAGTGCAGCCAGAAGATTTCTTAGCGGTTTTTCCTCACACGCGAGAAATAAAACATGTGCACGCTGAAATCCCGCGCGCTTTGCTTTCTGCCGTGGTCTCCGCCGCTCGAAAAACCCACACTAAACGCGCCCTCTAGCGGTAGCCGGGCGCGTGAGGCGAGATTCGCTGCTTTTGCTGGGGAGCGTGGTGATTGCGACGGCTGGAGAAAACCATGAGTGAGCCCACAATATCAGAGGCCATGCTCGGAGCTGTGTATGTCCCATCGCGCCCTGTCTGCGCCCCCACTGCGCATATGCCAACGCGCCCTCCTCTTTTCGCGTAAACGCGAGGAGGTGGAGTGGAGGAAGCGCACGGAAGAGCGCTGCCTCCAATTCGTTTCTTTCCACCCGTTTATCTCTCCGCCACAGCTGCGCGCTCGTATATAATGCTGCGCTCTCTCGCCCCATTGCACTCCCCTAGGAGCGCTAGGGGTTCACTTCGCGGTACACAGACTGTAATACCCACAAATGTGAGGGCAGTAAAATAAGTGGGACACAACATAGGTGCAACTCCTTTTTAAACAGAATAGTCTTTTTTGGGGACTCTCGACTCCGAAATTTTAGTCTGTGTGTGACTGTCTTTCTTCCTGTCTGAATGTCTGTACAATTGTCTGTTCGTTCTCGGTAACGCTACCCCTATTGGCACCAAACGATACCTCAAACGGCCAACACTATCCGCAGCACCCACCAATATTGCTGAAGTTTCAGTGTTCATACTTGTGCAATTGTCAGTTAAAAAGCAAATATTGCGCATGTTTGAGGCAGCGTTACAACTCGCCGAATGCACGTGCAAGCAGTTCTAAGGACCATAGCGTTTATCACGCTGCGCTGAAAGTTCAACGTGATGCTCAAAAAGGCAAATGTTTCCAACACTTTGCTAAGACGACACGATGGTAGCACCTGCCCGTCACTTTGTGTTCAACTGCTTATCTCCTCTGAGACAGGCGCGCACGCCTTCCTTCGTTTTCGAAGATAACTGCCAGATGGCGCCCGTGTCTAACGTGCCTCGATGCGCTAGTTCACCTTCGCTGTACGGGTCGAGACTCTAACGCAGTGCTACCAGAATACAATTGACCGATTTTCTCACGCAGAACATCAAATAAACGTTTTATTCACTCTCTCCACACAAAAGACTATGGTCTTTCGACAATATTTGCTGTGAAACATGCAGATGCGGGCAAATCTTTTTTCCTCTTCTTCTTTTAAATGGTATTTATTGAAATGTGGGTTACAAGCCTCTGGCGTACAAGCCAAATGGCGTACAAGCCTCTGCGACAAATGTACACTAGGCATGACAAAACAATACCGTACAACACTGTTTTTAAAAAGGTATTTGAGCAGACCCCTTCATGAAATCTTGATCCAGCCCGGTTGAAATAGGAGTTGTTCATGAAAATCTTCTAGCTGCAAGATCGCTTGAACAAACTGGGATCGCAAAGACACGATTAGTTCTGCATGCCTGTCTAACATGCGATTTTTCTATAAACTATGCATGTCCATTAACAAGAGCATGTCAAATGGCATACTGCATTTGGGGGTACAAGAAAACGTATGCTATAAGAATTCAAATCAAGCAGCTTTGTTTTCTTTAAATGTCCTTGCCGGACGTCTTAAATGATTATGGCGTCCTTGCAAATAATGAAACAATGTTCTAATTTTTCTGGAACTTCACAAAGGCGACGGTTAATTGAGTATAAAAAGATACCTTTGGTATTTACTTAGGCTTTCACAGGTACTGTTTCTGTATGCACTTCGCAAAAAGATGTTTCGCTTGCTGTTGAAATACGCCTTTTCATTACACGTACTACTAGTAAGTCCTGACAAGACAATGCAATATATAGAGAGCGGTAGAGTGGTGCCTGATATACCATATTCAATACAGCATATTAATAACCTTTTCTTGACCGAGAGAACACGTATTCAATGGAGAATCTGGCTGCCAGAAAACGTACTGATTCGTATACTCCACGCATAAGCCCTTGAAAGTAGAGAGGCGATGCAAATTTAGTATATACCAATACTTTTGGTAAAACATCCGCGAAATGCACTGTCAAGAATGTTCTAAGCAGTTGATTATCCCATTTCCGAAAAAACGTAACATAAATTTTCTAATAAAAAGGTATACCAACCCAAGAAAGCCTGCGCAAGCTGGTCTAAAAACGTTGTCCCGCCTCATCGGTTGATAGGCTGATGATCATATATTAGCTGCAAATATGCGGTGGTGAAAGTTCTGTATCAAAATTCTTGAGCAATGAAGTATTTGCAGTAGGTAGACCGTTTTTGTTGCACAAACATGTTGCACGCTTTAGCTTTGCCAAAGATAGAAAGGTCATGTGGAATAAATGTCTCGGCATGACGTTTTGGGGTAGGTAGACGTTCTTTTTTACACTGCTTACTGGATAGATACGCATCTAATGGGACGCCTAGGTATTTTGGCGGAACGTAAGACCATTTTATATCCTCGACATGGTTTTGTTTATAAGTCAATAGGCCAAACCACAGTCCGAAGCTTTTACCAAAGTTCACTCGTGCCCCAGCGATTTTCCAAGTTCGCCGATTGTTGACATCACCATTTTTATACTAGAGAGATCTGTACAAAAAAGCGCTAGGTAATCCGCATGCGCCAATACCTTTACGTAATTCCCTTAAACACTGAAAGCACGTACTTCACTAGAATGAATAATGCTTAAGCCCAATGGCTCCAAGTAAATAACAAAAAGAATTGGCGACAACGGGCCACCTTGTTTCACAGACGAGTTAAGGGACAAAGGCTTTGACAGATGGCGCTGAACAATAAAACAGGCTTTACATTCATGGTAGCATGGTTTAACACCTTTAAATATGATGGAGCCGATGTTGGCATGTTCAAGAAGGGAAATTAGAAAAGAATGGTGAACTCGATCAAAGGCTTTCGCTAAATCTACTTGTGGTATCATCAGTTGCTCATGTAAGTTCGAACAAAGCTCCATACTGAGCGACCAATATGTATGTTACAATGTATTGAGTGACCCATCATACCTGTGCTCTACAAGACCACAGGTATGATGGGCACCGATAAGTATCGACATTGCAAATCGAAGTCCGTCTGAGAGCACTTTTGCAAAACTTTGGTAGTCAACGCTGCTTGTGAAGGCACTGAAAATGAAGCCCTTTGCTTCAGATTGCAGTGAAAGTAACTTTCAGGCTTTACAAGCACACGCGTCCTGTGTACATGCTTCACAATACAACATAACTATTGCCTTAACAATGCTTGGTGCAAAAGTGCACTGCCATCGGGCATCAGAACGTGGAATTATTATAATGACCTCGTAGTTTAAAGCCAGCCACCCACAACCAAATGCGCACACGCCATTGCGCCCTCAAGGTCATACATTGGGTTCGAAAACATTTCATGCACAAAGTGTGTGAAGTACACACTAGAAACTGAATATCACTACCATGTTCAACATTTATAGGCGAAGCTTAAGGGTTCCCCAATTCATAAATTAATGTTTTTTATCTATCGATGTCCTTACTGTATAGTAATTATCATTGCATTTCTTCATGTCATCATTGCTGACGACCAGGACAAACAGATCTCATAGAGAAACGCGTGCCATCTTGCTGAGATGAGACACCATTCTTCTAATTGAATTGATTTACTTGTTTCGGTTAGGTAACACTGCTACTGGTGCTTGCCTAATTATGTAATTATTCAGTATTACCCAGATTCTTATATTGCTTGTCTAAATACGACGGTCACTGTAAATTTTTAACTAACGTTGTATTTACAGAACAGTGTTTGTATGGCATTTTTAGATGTACCACAATTCTCTATAGCGCCCCAGGCTCCGAGGGTAATTTCAATAACTGAAAAATTCCACCATCTCTCACTACAGAGAACCATGGGGCGATGCGAAGCAGCGGCGCTCTTTATTTCTATTAGCATTTGTAGGTACTCGTGTATGTTTCATCTTTGTGTGGAGTTGCTTATATGTTGTTTATCGCTTATGCCATTCCCCTTCTATTTTTTGTGTCTTGCTGCGTGTGTGCCGCAAAGCGAACATCCAGCGCTGCTAGGAGTTCAAATGAGCGCGAGAGCGCAGCAATATATACGAGTGCACAGCTGTGGGGCTGGAATAAACAGAAGAGACGAAACGAAGCGGAGGCAGTGCTCAGCTACCTTCTCCAGCCTTCCTCCTCCTCCTCCTACATCCTCATGTTCAGGCGAAGAGAGGGCCCTCGGCGACTGTTCGCTGCTTCACCGCGCATGCACCGTCTCTTCCTCATCTCCTCGCGCTAGTAGAGCGTCCTACCACTTACTGCGAGAATGAGGGGAGAGTTGAAGCATACGCAACAAGGGTGCACGGTCACGCCGCACACCACCAGATTGAACTCCACCATATGCTGCTTCACATTTAATAAGTAAATATTCCCACGTAATAGTGAAATGGTCTCGTGAGCCAGCTCCAACGCACCTGCCTACCCCGACGCCGGTTGTCGAGAGAGCCCTGGTGAAGACAGGCCAGCAACATGGCGACCGCCTTGCGCGTTGCTGTGAAGCGTGGTGGCTTGCGGAGGCCCCTGGTTACCATCAAGTTCACGTCCAGCACGTGCCAGTGGTGCTTCAGCAGTGTGTCGAAGCTGCGCAGCTTTGGCGGAGGCTCGCGCCGCCCACATGCAAACGCTTCGAAGTCCTGGCACGGTTCCGCTGAACTGGCACATGCATCGCAGAGATTAGGAAGTGCAACGTAACCAGATTTTTGTGAGTTTGGTAAAGAATTGTTCGAATTCAACAGCTGCCTTCCTGGGGCTGCAATCGATAACTCAAAGAAACTCAAAGAAGCTTATATTTTCGTCTTATCTATCTTCCTAAGCATGCTGCTTGTTCAGTATGCGTGACCTAGTCTGCTAGAAAATTTAATCGCTCAGACAGGCTAGTTGACACCGCCACGCATAGCAGCCCCACTCCCTGGCGCACAGCCAGGAGTTGTTTCGGGGGGTTGGGCATGGGAACTTACAGAATATCTCACCTATTTCAAAGAAAAAAAAGCTATTTATTCCTTACCTTCGGTAATAACATCCCCCGGCATAAGATTTTTCAGGCTTATGGCAGGCGGGGGGGGGGGGGGGGCAGTGCAGTTTTCTAGGCTTCGCCATTCCTGCGCGAATTAAACGCTTGCTGTTAAGAAAATGCCTCTAATGATAGTTTACCAAGTAGATATCATTACTGTACATCTACCAGTTCAAAATCACGTCAGTTATTCGTAAACTGCTAAATGACCTCCATGCACCATGCCATCATTTTCAAGCCCAGTCTTGTCACTTCGATTCTTAGCTGCATGTTTCCTGTCCTTTCACATGCACCGTATGTACCGTATAAAAATCCATTTTTCATCAGGCTGCTGGAAGCTGCAACACGTGCGTGCGCCCAAACTGCTGCTGCCATGACAAATCTTTCAGTAATTCTGAGCACTGTGCCAACTCTTGTTTCACCATAACATCTGCTTACTATTTCTTGAATCAACAAGCTAACCGTAATATTGCAAATGGCGCCTTTACGTTATTTAAATGCTATGAAATGAAAGTTATGTCAACGATTGTGAAATACAAAAGAGAGATATTTTTCAGAAAAAGGCGGGGGCCGGACACAATATTTATTCTGTTTTAGGTCATCAAATCGCAGTGACTTGTACGTGTGTCAAAGGGTGTCGATTACTGGCCATCTCAGCGTCAGCCAGCAGGATAACCGCCTTTGTGCTTTGTGATATGTGGACGCGTAGGCGGCCCGGGTAGGCATTTTCCACACAATGTCCTGAGCATGGACAGGTATATGGAATTTCACGTAAATCACGCGTTGCAGCAAGTCTAACTAATCGTGTATAAGCTCATCCCGCTAGTACAATATGCCGCTGCCATCTGGAACCCCCACCAAACAATGCTTATGTCATCTATGCACTTGAATCAGTTCAAAATTGTGCCACAAGATTAATCCGTTCGTCATAGGCCTCCCAACCTCGGCCAAGGGGCGCTGTGCCGCGCGCGTTTGGCCGCCTTTCTAGCGAAAACCGGTCGCTTGATACCTCGCTCCCACCTTCTGCCTGCGCTGTTTCAGTAGCACGGTCACTCGCTCTGCCCGCGCTTTTATCTGGTCGCCCTGCACATGCAGCGTCCCTTGTGACTTGCTCCGAATGTTTGAAAAGATTGTGAAAACGTTTTCACGGAGCGAATCTTATCAGAAACGAGAGCGATTCATTGACAAAAATTTGCCGGACCAAGCAAGTCAAACCGATGTCCTTGAGTGACTGCTATTTGCATGTCGATGGTGAACAGCCGCCTTTCGATGCTAAATATTACGCCACTTCACCCCAAAACTGATTTGTTTAAGTATAGTTTTTTTCCCTTCACTATTGAGCTCTGGAACTTGCTACCCGGCGATACCCGCGGGCTCCCTTTGGAGCAGTTTCTGAATGCAATATCACATGCGTGTTAAGTAGATATTTTCATGATCTTTTGCTTTCTGTGCTCTTGCTCTGTTCATTCTGTACCTTGTGTAGTACTATGAACCACAAATTTGTGCCATATGCTCATGTTTTTGTTTCTGCTTGTTATCACCTGATCATTTGTATGTCCACTCCTGCAATAGCCCTAATAGGGGCTGCAGTATGTATAAATAAAATAAATAAATAAAAAATAAAAGTGAGGTGGCGGCGTGAATTTTATATGTATGTTACCGGTAAAACACGCATTTGCTTCGGCATTCATGTCTTTTCGGAGCTGTGGGCAAACCATGATTGATTGATTGATATGTGGGGTTTAACTTCCGAAAACCACCATATGATTATGAGAGACGTCGTAGTGGAGGGCTCCGGAAATTTCGACCACCTTGGGTTCATTAACATGGACCCAAATCTGATCACATGGGCCTACAACATTTCCGCCTCCATCAGAAATGCAGTCGCCGCTGCCGGGATTCGATCCCGTGACCTGCGGGTCAGCAGCCTAGTACTTTATCAGCCACTAGACCCCCGCGGCGGGACTGTCGGCAAACCACCGCCAGGCCTTCGCGTGCATTTTTATATAACGTTTGAATTTAGATTGTATGAGTGTCAAGTTTGCCACTCGGCTCTAAATTAAGGAGGAGGTCAGTGTGAAGAGACTGAACTTACGTCTGCTTTGTCGAGTGCCTGGCGCCATTTCAACGCGGAGTGTTACGTTTCATAAGAGTTTCACTTTTGCCGACGTTTTCATCAGATGTTAACAAGGTTGTATTGCAAGTTCAATGACACCAGGCACCTTGAATGTTTTTGCAGCTCCTTTGAAAGTATAAAGATGCGCACAAAAAAGTATTTTATGTCGAGTTCAACCACGCATGTTTCTTGTAGCACATGTTTCATTTCAGATAATATCCACGTCTGATCACGCAGCATGTTCACTGATTCGAAAGTCGATTTTGTTGTTTTGACAGCTCATTTGGTCTTCGTCATATAAAACAGTACGCACTACGATTAAGCATGTTATTAGTTACGCCAAGATTTGCCTCTGATAACGGCGTTTAATTTTGTGAAACCATCAAAAATTTTATATCTACCTTGCTTCTTCTTTAAGCTTGTTTCAAACTCATAGCAGCAGCTATGTATCACCCGCGGCTCCAGTGTATGCAAGGTTATAATATTTTACGTGCCAAAACCATCATACCATTAGAGGGCACACCGTGGTGTGAGACTCCAGATTGATTCCGGTCACCTATTTTTTTTAACGTGCACCTCAATGTAATTGAAGTGTAAGGCGCGACGACAACGGACAGAGGGTGCACACACACCGAGCGTCACTTCTGTTTACATTGAGCGTTATACGACCGTACACGTGAAATATGCAACACCAATACGCTCTGTGTGCTTCTCCGCAGCGCAGTGGTTAACGCCTCGCATTCACCGATACGCCTGTATCTTCCATTCTTGCAACAAATTCTAAGCGCGCCCCGCCGCGGTGGTCTAGTGGCTAAGGTACTCGGCTGCTGACCCGCAGGTCGCGGGTTCGAATCCCGGTTGCGGCGGCTGCATTTCCGATGGAGGCGGAAATGTTGTAGGCCCGTGTGCTCAGATTTGGGTGCACGTTAAAGAACCCCAGGTGGTCGAAATTTCCGGAGCCCTCTACTACGGCGTCTCTCATAATCATATGGTGGTTTTGGGACGTTAAACCCCACATATCAATCAACAAATTCTAAGCGCGTTGTTCCTGCGTTTGGCTCCCATGGAAATTCAACTGGCGTATGCGGATATTGAACTCATGATTTCAATCCTAGCATTGCAACACCTTAAAATGCTAACTTATCGATGAGTGTTGCTTACAAGACCTGTACACTAAAGGCTTAGCGCAAACCCGCCAAATAAATCTGTTTACACTGAGCGGTGACGACAGGTATACAGTCATCTGCTGAATAAAGCACTTGCAGGGCTCACTGTATGATGTCTTTAACAGTGGTGTATTAAGCTAGCAAGCTCCGCGTCTTTGGCACTACTAAAGGTTGACTCGGAAAGCCAGAGCCCAATCGCGTATTGTACAGCGGTTGCCTATTTGCTGTAGTTTCAGTATACAAACGCGCTTTCCTTTATTATGAGTCTGGCGTCTCTTTCAGTCAATTGCTTGTAGTACAGTGCATGACTAAAATATTTCAAAGTAGTGAGACCGTGGCGTATCGGCGAACTGCCATAATTTATTCTTGGTGCCTTCTTTTTTTCTCGCACTGTGCATTAGAAACGGTGGAACTGGACAGGCAGTTTTCAGGTGTTCGTCATGTTTAAACTTTTGCAGCAGCTGACAGTGCAGCAGTAGTGTGTGCTGGCTTTTCAGGATGACGAAGGAGCGGCGCCCATAGCGTGCGAAATGCGAGATAAGCGCCCCGAGAAACACGTTTGGCGAGCACGCAATGGCAAAACCCAGCAAGCGCGGCCCATCTGAGCAACCGGTGCTTTGCCCTTTTTCCACTAGGGCGGTGAACGGCACAGCGCAGACTTGAGCCTGTGTTCCCTATACTGATATAACGTCACTACTTCTGTGCTCAAGGCGAAACCAAGCTTGCCATGTATTGCTTTTCGTCGTGATGTTGTCATGCTCTCTCATACTGCTAAATTATTTTTCAGCTCCGTAAACCGACCACCTTACATCAGGTCATTATCCCCATGCACGTCACAGCGCACAAGCAATCCGCTGCAAGCAACTTGTTCTTGAACGTGAACCGTAACCTTTCAAGCCTTCTCTTTTTTTTTTCCTTTGGCTGCCATAGATTGGTGTGATTTGCCCCACTGTGCTGCTGCCGTAACAAGTCGTACCGAATTTCTGGACATGGTGCAGCAACATGTAACACGCCATAAGATACGATTTTCTTCTACAAACATGCTAACCAGCCGTCATATTATACCCCCGACTTTAATACACACAAATTTTATGGTATTAGGTCTTCCAAGTAGAAGATGAACATTTAGGTGTAAGGTCTTTAGAGTATCAAATGAAATGAAATTAGAGTGTTTTATAATGCGTAACATCGTAGTTACCCCTATAGAGGTCACAATATATGTAAATTATACAATTATGGCGGAACTCAGATATCTCTTGACCATATCTCGTATACCCTGCTACTGGAAATGCTTCGCTCCTACTAGACGGGAGCGACAAGCAGCATCCTCAAATGACCTATTTGCGAACTCTATCACGCGTCATTGAATTGCTTCATCTTGATTGTTGAATCACTATGATGATTTGTTTTTGTTGGTGGCCGCCGTTGTTTGTTTTTTGTTCTCTCATACTCAATATAACTTTTTGGCTTCGAAAAACAATCTTACGAAACCACTTTCACAGCCCAACAGACACGGCCCTAACTTATGAAGCAGCCGGTGCTAGTCGGTATAGGTTTAAAAAAAAAAGCGGAAATGCTGCAATAATGCATGGCTACAACGTGTTGAGTCTTTGGCAGGTGGTATCTCGGTTTTCCTCTCGGTCTTGCTGCCGCTTCGTAATATACAACATTGATTTAACAGTGTACACCTGCTGTTTATGCTTCTTAAGCACTTCTTCAAAGATTAGAACATCCGCGAGCACGAGCTTATATTCTGGGATTTACAGCAAGACTGACTGGAAAATTGCAAACTCTCCCCCCCCCACCTTTTCACCCAGATTGGCTCGACGACACAACGATGGTGCTCGGACTTACTCTTGTGAGTCTTGTGACTTATGGTTGATCGTGCTTAACGTTGATCGTGAAAGCTGTCCTGAAAGTATCCTAAGAAGTGACACTTGAAGAAATGAGCCAGTTCTCCTACAAGGCGGCAAGTAATCACTATTTTTCAAAACAAAGATGACTGAGTATATTGTTTCCTTTGAGAAAGAGGAAAAGCGTATATAGGTACCTGTTGATGGCATCCAGGAGATAAGCGGCGTGCCATTTGCAGTCATCAGTAGTACATGTGTTAACGGATAGGTGTGCTGGCTTAGCCATCCGACCACTGTCACTGAGCATCCACACCGCGTACATGAACATCATCGCCATTAGCGCCAGTGATGCCGCTGCTGCCCCGAGAGAGCAGATGGCATCGCAAACCCACGGCTGAGTAACTTGCGCCTTCGTTCTTGCCATGTCTGAGCCGACTCTAGTAGAAGTTGCCAGGCCAGAGGCTGGAACATGTTCAGTAGGCGAAGATGGTGAAATCTGCAAGCAGAACCATGGGAAGTTTTCCTGTGGTAGAGCAGTGCAAAATTTTGTCGCAAAGTTGGTGCACACGATGTTGATTTTTTTATGTATTCTGAGAGCTGCCATTCGAGATAACGATCAAAATACCCATAATAATGTCTCCATAATCTACGCATTGTCGTTACTTTTGTGTTAAAAAAACGCACAGCTGCATTGTAATTGATTGATATGGGGGGTTTAACGTCCCAAAATCGCCGTATGATTATGACGGACGCCGCAGTGGAGGGCTCCGGAAATTTCGACCACCTGGGGTCATTTAACGTGCACTCAAATCTGAGCACACGGGCCTACAGCATTTTTGCCTCCATCGAAAACAGCTGCATTGTAACCGACTATCGCAGACACAGTTACTGCAGTGCACTGAGCACAGCTGCTGAAGAGTGAGAGTCCTAAAGGTCTAAAGACAACTCTTCTGTCCTACTGGAATGCTCAAAGCGATGTCGTGTAGTTCTGTGCCTTTAAGTTCGTTTATTCACGACAACGCGTGACAGGGCACCCCCTTGATTTCGGGAGGAGCACCTATTTAAGATAGCCATTTTCGCTCTGTAGGCCATAGCAAAAAAAGTGCCCCCGCCCCCTCCCTCCCCTGACAACGCCCATGTTCACGACATTTCGGATGTCTGAGGTCTGAGGCTTTTCTAAGAGCCAGAATGTCAAACAGAGGCTGTACAGGAAGCCTCGAGTTTCACGACAGGAAATAGGAAATTGAGAGTCAGGTGCGAAGAAGTGCTTAGGAAAAGGCTCATGTACTAAGAAATACCTTTACGAGGCACATTAACGAGCGCTAACGAAAAGTTAGAACAAATGCACATTTCAGTCCTTAAAGGTTCATATATTTACTCGAACAGCTAGCGGACAAAAATAAATCCGCCGAAAACGCAAAACAACAGTCAGTTCAACCCGAGGCTGTAACACAGCCACAGGTCATATTATTTGACTTGCGAATAAGTATGCATGCGGTGAAATGCATACAAATTGATATATTTATTTCAAAAACGCCCTTGAAAGCTCCTCCGGGCGTATAGTTGAGAGGTCAATACAATGGACATGACATCAAGAGAGAGGAGAGAGAAATATTTTGAAGGAGGGATGGAGATTTTTGCCTGGCTTTTCACACCATGACATCGAGCGTTTACTGAAAGCTATTGATAGAAAATACATGATTAGGTACTAGATACTGATTCAACGCGTGTCAAGAAAATTCTTAAAAAGGAATAGTATCATTAGAAACAGAGTAGGCAGTATTGTTCTGCTGCCATGTAACGTACAGGTGCCGTGCTTCCAGGTGCGGACTGTGCGGCTAGCGACGATCCCTTGCCGCTGTGGTGAGATGATTCACATGGGGATGAACTGGGACTCTGCGCATGTAAGCCCAAGGAGCTGGCTAGTGGTATCCCTTCCTGCTGAAGTGGTGAAATTAGATTGTCCGGCGTCCTGCGCCTCGAGCTCGCTGCTCCGGTTCCACTAGGAGACACCCGGGCTCTTGACGACACAGTGACAGCTGACCTCGCGTTGTCCTGAAAGATCTCTTATTAATTTAATGACGATATATCACATTACTTCCTATACTTAAAGACACCATGGACATCATCGTGGAGCGACACTTGATTACGAAGCAGCGTGGGAGGAAAATGAGATGCAATAATGATGCTTGTGCATACGTTTTGTTCATAGCAGTGTTATGTGCGGAAGAGCGCGTTTCACATAGAGCGCATGATCGGATGCGATGCGCCCGCGATCATTGCCAAATATGCATTTTAAGCACCCAAAACCGCTGTAGACGCTACGTTCACAATACCTAAACTCCCTAAAGTCACATTTGCCCAGCATTTGCCTCCCCAGCGAACTACCTTTTTCATATGGTGCCAGCACCGTTAGCCCCTTACTAAATGTGGTAAGGTATGTACTTGTTGTTGGGTGATCTCGTAGCAGAATGGCGCAGAAACGAAGACGAGAAATTGATCGTCTTGGTTATGTTTCTACATGATATATTCTAGCTAGTAACTTTCGACAGACATGTTACGTTGTCAATATATAAAAATTCTCGTTTATTAAGCGGCTGGTACAATGAGGCCTTCACGATTTTCGGCTCACTAAATAGATGAACAAAATATCATCTGCCGCATATATACCTATTCACCAAGGTACAGTACCATAATAAGGGATTCCTGCGACGTGGCAGGTAGAAGCGAAATAACAGTTTTGAAGAAGAAACTATTTTATCATGTGAGCTCGCATTGGTGTATTTCAGGCAGTGTTATCGGTGCATTTCAGATACTATAATAAGGTACTTTCAGTGTGAAAAATAATTCGTCGTCGGGAACGCACCAGCAGTGGAACTGTGCTGACTGAACTCTCCGTGTCGGTGGTGAGCCCCTTGCCGAGTGCCAGGAACCGCCGCCAAGGGCTGTCCTCGGTACCTGCCGGTGACGACGCCGGTGCAGACGCGGACGATGGAGGGGAATGAGCACCTGACTGACCACTTGTTTTGTGCCCGGGTTCTTGGGGAGGTGTCATAGAACTCATGACTGAAGGTTGCTCGCTTTTGGCTTCGCCCTTCTGCATCATCAAGCAGAGTGGCGAGAGGATAAGGTTGATGATGATGATGATGATGATGATGATCCTTGACACTCTGGCGCACACCCACAAAGGGGGATCGGCCAAGAACCGGGCGGCAGGATCTTAACTAAAAGGCTAATGGTTTTTCAAAGAAAACGTAATTTTGGGCTAAAAAATATAGAAAGGAAAGCCGAAAATCGAAAAAGGAGTATATCTGAGCAGGGAGCGATGCAGGCCATCAGATGCGATTTGAGACAGAGGTAATGGTGGGTCTATATATATGTATATATATATATATATATATACATATATATATATATATATATATATATATATATATATATATATATATACACATATACATATATACACATATAGGCAGATTAACATGGCAATCGCTTTGTTTCAATTATGTATTCAAATACCGCAGAGCAGACGTCCCTGTGGCTATAACCGAATTTAATGCTGCCAATTGACAAAATTACTGCCACATTTAATTCTAATCCCAATTTTTCAAGTGGAGCTACCAGGTATCTTTTCCGCTGATGAGAATCCCGGCGACAGAACAAAAAGAAGTGATCTATCGTTTCCATTTTTTGGCAAGTCTGACATAAAGGTGACGCCTTTAGACCAACTTTATGCAAATAGTAATTCAGTTGAGGAATTCTGCAACGCAATCTTGTAAAAGTAACTTCCAAGTGCCGTGTTGCACACCACTGTCTATTCCAGCGGCATCTTAGATGTGCGAAATCTCGATATTTATCCAATGAGTAGCAGTCGTATTCACGCAAACAGAGCTTTCTAAACCTTATTGCTGTCGCGTAAGCCGTATCAGGCAAAATCGGGATAATGGGACCGCTAAGAGATACTGTGGCTAGTGCATCCGCCATCTCATTGAGATATATGCCACGATGACCTGGTACCCATAAGAGCTGCAGTTTTTTCAAGTTTGTCGGTATGAGTTGTCGAAACATGTGCATAAGTGTTAAGTTGGCTCCTGAAGACAGAGCAGCACATACTGAAAAAGAATCTGTAATTACGACTGCTTCCGATTCGCCCAAAGGAAGTTTCCGTAGTGCCAGTACAATAGCAAATAATTCTGCCATGAATATTGGTGTGTAATCTGGGAGTCTAACCGAAAAGGACCAGTCAAGGGAACGTGAGAAGATACCTGCCCCAGCCTTTTCATTTGATACGGATGCATCGGTCGCAATTATGTTGTTCAAGTTCAAATGCGCCAAGTAAAAGGAAGATAAGGCCTCCGGCCACTATCTTCCTTTTCTTCTTCTTCCTCTTCATTTGGAAGATGACAATTCAAGAAGACAAACACGTTGAAGATTGAGGTGCAGACAGCCGATTTGTTTCTTTGTTTGTTGCAACAAAGCACTGGCATTCATATTATTATTATTATTATTATTATTATTATTATTATTATTATTATTATTATTATTATTATTATTTGAACTGCATGGTCAGATGTACAAGGACGCCGAAAAAATAGGGTGAAAGCAAAGTTGCAAATGACACCGGGATAGGCAGAATGCCTCCACTGTGTTTGATTACATCAACGCAACTAAAAGATTACCATGCTAGTGAACCCCTACCTTTTCAGATCCTTAGTTTATAATTCGTAGTTATGTCTTTCAAAATTAAAAGTTGGTTTGACCGCTTGCTCAGCAAACATTTTTGTTTTTTGGTAGTATTTTTTTAAGCTACTTTTTCAGATTGGCTTCATTTTCAGTTTAGTTTCATTTAAGTATCCTGCTGCCTGGTTCATGGCCCATCCCCCTTTGTGGGTAAGCGCCATCCATCAGAGGTCGTCAGCATCAAAATCAGCCTGCTTACTCTGTCAGGAGCAGCACCTAGGACTGATGCTGCACGTAACCTCCACTGGCTTGTTCGTCAACAAACCACGTTACAATGGTATCAGCTGCACTTTAAGCATGCCCGACTATACTCGCTTGGTCCTACGTTAAGTCTTGACGTCCCGTCGAAGCTTCGTCATGCAGACGAGACGCATTGATGTAGGGCGTGGTTGGGCGTTGCGTTTACCAACGTTTACGCTCTCCACATTGAGATGCCCGACAACGCACCCCGTGACCACTGCGGCAACTAACAAACCATCCGACATAGTTTTTGTGACTGCCTAGAGTATAGTGGACAGCAACATTACCTTCGCAATGAGCTCTGCAAATTAGATATTTAAGATATGTCGGAGGAAACAATTTTATAATGTCGCCAAAGTGCAATGTCAAAGAAGAAGGCCCTGCGAGCTCTACTGCGCTTTTTGCGATCGACCGGCCTTTTTAAACGATTGTAGTCAGCACGCCCTTCCTTTGTGCGTTTTTGTTTTCTCCTGAGTGCACGCGAAATTTTCTCTTTTTTTCTTTGTATCTCGCTCTCTTTTTTGCCCCTATTTCTCCTCCACCAGTGCTGGGTAACAAACTGGATGCTAATATCTCGTTAACCCCCCGACCTTCCTCTTCTCTCTCTCTCTCTCTCTACTCTGCCAGGACGAAGGAAGAGCCAGACGAAATGATTATAGAAGGAGATAAAGAAGAAAAAGATATTGAAATAAAGAAAAATACCTGTTTTTCCGGAAAACAGCACACATGGAAGGACTGTGTTTTAGTACCTTTCACGAATCAGCACTTAGCGCGCTATTCAATAAAAAATTATTGTACGAAACGTGATCACAGGTATATATCAGCGCACACTAATAATTACCACAGTTGTTACTTCGCTGGGTCTGAAAAGTGCACTCTTTTCGAAATAGTTTGATGCTCCCAGTAACTACAACGGAATCTTTCTGGTGAAGAGCTAAGGTGGGTGATTCTCCCCCACGGTGAGATAAGCGCGCACACGTGGGGGCATCTATCCTCCGCAGGACAAAGTACGCGTGGAAGATGGGCGCATGAGCAAGCGTTCGCGACGAGTGGGGTGCCGAGCGCGCTGTTAGCGCCATTTCGCCGGCAGGTCGCTCCGCTGCGGTCATCTAGTGGCTAAGGGGCTCGGCTGCTGACTCCGCAGGTCACAGAATCGAATCGTGGCTGCGGCGGCTGCATTTTCGATGAAGGCGAAAATGCTGTAGACCAATGTGTTCGTAATTGGATGCACGTTAAAAACCCCAGGTGGTCGAAATTTCCGTAGCCCTGCACTACAGCATCTCTCATAATCATATGATGGATTTCGGACGTTAAGTCCTACATATCGATAAATCAAATCTTATCAATCACCAGCAGGGCTAAAAATACGCTGAGCGTGGCTACGCCAGCGCTAAGTTGTGTACATAGACGGCTTACTGTTTGTATGTTGAAGAACGTGGGCTTTTGTGGCTCTGTCGTTAACGCCACGCACGGTGGAGCGAGAGGTCACCCGCTCGATTCCGCCCTTCAACAATGTTTCTCTAACTAGGTTTTTTTCTGCCTTCTCTTACTGTACGTATTTACATACATATACGGGTCAGGACGGCGGAAACAAACGTTGACGCCGAACATAGTGCGAAACTAATTCAAGGCAAATATGTACATTGTTAGTATTTTGCTGTTACTGAATGTTACGTCTTCTCATTTACGTTTCGCAGCAAGATTGGTTCCAATAATATGTACCAATATTGCCACATTCTCGCCTCGTCTTTTGTTATCCCCCATTTCACTCAGTAACTTTCAGCGTAAACCACAGCTACACTGTTTGAGAAGCGTCGGGATGGCAGTAGATCATTATGTTAGATTACGCGTACCACTTGAACATGGCTGATTATTCTAGAACCTACATCGCCGCTAGCGATAACGCTGGAATATTCGATAGCAAGTGTATAAATATAAAAATATATAAAAGCCGACACTCTGCTGGCCGCTATCAGCGCCAGTGTCCTGCTGAAATGCGACTTTTCTTTAGCGTGGCCATAAGTTTGGCCCGAAGAAACAGTTGCATCGTCGACCTCAAGTCTGCTGCCTTTGTTCACGTCTCGACCGCGTGACATCTAGTGGTGGTGCTGCTTCGTTCATGTACTGGACACCCCCATCAAGCCATGAACCCAGCCAACGTCAAGAAGAAGACACCGACGCCAGCCAGGAGCACCAAACAAGCCGCAGGCAGCAGGGTTTACCCCCGTAGTATGGACCTCTACAAAATAAGGCTTGGATGACCAAGGCGATGACATCGACCAGGTCAACGATGAAAAGTGCTGCGCCGCAGCCCGCGATGGTGATGCAGCAGCCACGAGAACCACCAATTTTCCGTGGTTCGACGTTTGAAGATTCAGAGACCTGGCTGGAGACCTACGACATAGTGGCCGCCCCCAACTATTGCGACGCGGAAGAGAAGCTTCGTCGCGTGTACTTTTATCTGAAAGACTTGGCAAGGACCTGATCCAAAAATCAGGAGTCTGCCCTTCAAACATAAGATCTCCTCCGCGGCGCATTCTAGGTTTGTTTAGAAGCATAGTACCGAATTGTAAGAACCGTGACGTTGCTTGATACGATGGTGCAACTCTCGAATGAAAATGTGACAATCTTCGTGGAAGAAATGACGCAACTTTTCCATTACTTGACCCCGACATGCTCGAGGAGAAAAAAAAGAGGAGTAGCCGGTGCTACGCATTGGCACCCACCTCTTCATACATACATTAATAAACAAAGAAGTTCGTTTTCTCATACGAAGGGTCAAGCAAGAACTCTTCGCTGGACTGATACGAAAAGCCCCGAAGACCGTCCACGGATTCCTGTCAGAGGCGATATCAATTGAAAGACGCTGGAAATGCGAACCCACCAGTACAATCGGCGAACGATGGAAGACAGCCCAGCTCTTCATGATCTCGGCTCCGATGAAGTTCTCGAAACGATACGAGCGATCGTACGGGAAGAGCTTCGTAAATTTTTGGCAGCCTCACAGCCTCCCGTGAAACCGAACGCCGTTGTTGCATGCAAGGAAGTCACGCAATTTTTCAGGAGACCTGAACCAGCGCCGCATGAGCCACAAGGAATGAGCTACGCTGCTCTAGCCGGAAGCAACGTTCCCGCGCCGCGTCCATGTAAAGAGGTCGTGCCGCCGCATTTTCCTCGCCAGGCACCACCACCACTACAACCGATGCCGTACCGTGAGACGAGGGCTCTGCGCAAAGACAGTGGCGCCGAGGTAGCAAACTTCTTCGTCGAGAACATAGTCCTGCGTTACGGAGCTCCACAAGTCCACATTACTGACAGAGGTGCGGTCTCTACGGCGGACCTAACTCGGCCGATCCTGAATTACAGCTAGTAAAGCCACCGCCGGACCACCGCCTACCATCCGAAGACCACACCGAGCGGCTTAATATATTTTAGACCATCGCTGATATGCTGGCCATGTATGCATATGCTGGCCAGTACAGTGTGAATTTTTATGAAGCGTACACGGCGACGCATGGCCTGCGCGCTCCGGGGGCGGCTGGCAGCGGCTTCAAGCGGGAGCGACAGCAACCACGTTCTCTTCTCGCGTCATCTCGCGGCGAGCAAAACAAGATGTCAATGCTGATGTGGAACCGCTGGCAAGATGGCAACCCCCTCCCTTTTCAGGGCGATTGCAGATTCGTCCATGTTTGATTGATTGATATGTGGGGTTTAACGTCCCAAAACCACCTTATGGTTATGAGAGACGCCGTAGTGGAGGGCTCAGATTCGTCCATGTCGAGCGACTCAAATTATTTCATGTGCAAACCTGAGGACTTATTTTGTTGTTGTTGCTCTGCTTTAATGCTTCTACCTAATGTTTATTTTCTTTCTGATTGTAGTTTCGTCTCTTCTTAAAGCATCACGACGGTGCCTTTTTCAGAGGGGGGCAATCCTACATTCTCGCCTCATTTTTTGTTACTGCCCTGTTTCACTGTCAGTAGTTTTCAGCGTAAACCACGCCTACACTGTTTGAGAAGCTTCAGGACGGCAGTAGAACATTTTGTTAAGATTACGCCTACTTCGTAAACATGACAGATTATTCGCTGCTTGTCAGTTGATCGATGGCCGACGCTCTGTTCGCTGCTATCAGTGCCATTGTCTTGCTGTAATCCGACTTTTCTTTTGCGTTGCCATAAGTTTGGCCCTAATAAAAGTTGCATCTTCGACATGAAGTTCACTCCCTGAAGTTCGCTTCCTGAAGTTCGCAACCTGAAGTTCGCTCCCCCGTGACAATATTGTTGCCTGCTTTTCAAGCTCTGTTACTTTTTAGTCCATTTCTTGACTTTTCACTCTAGATAATCTCTTTACAAATGCAGCCTATGTTCGAATGGGTACAAACATGCTCTCCATTATGAAAATAGTTTTTCGTTGTCTTTCTTACTTCCGTTTATTTTATATTTAGGATTACGCTTTTGCTTTCTATTAAATATTTTTCATAATATTTACTTCACACTTCAGGGGCGTAGCAAAGAAGTTGCACGCTGGCCCCATTCCCCCCCCCCCTCCCTGAAATATGTCTAGCCATAATATACCGAGCAAAAAAACATTTTTGAGAGTGTGCCTCCCCACCCCGCTAAACGAATGTCTGGCTACGCCCTTACATACGACCTGGTGAAACAGCTGGCCTTTCAATGCAACATTACGCCAGTGTAGTATTTTGATTTCAGGCGAGCTCCGCATAACGTCCTGGCATTGACGCATTGTCATGAAGGGCTCATGTTTCTTACCAGGTTAGAGTTATCACTTTAGCTGTAAAAATTTTTGATGCCACCGTACACACCTTTCATGACTAATTAGGGGTGAAGCTCCTTGTGCCATGGGTTGTGCGTCCTCGATGTATGTAGTAGTATTAGGAGGTAGCTTCCTACTGTTTAGTACTTGGAATGCTCCCTGGATGGCCGTACTTGTATAAGGTGAATATATGATGAAAAGATGCGAGATGGAGGAACTTGGAGTGTTGGCTAGATGAACGGACCGACGGACAGACATACGGATGGACGGACTCACGCGGACACACAAACGGACTAATGGACAGAAAGACAGGCATACAGATGGCGACACAGACGGAGAAAAAGACAGACAGATGGAGAGACAGACAGATGCAGAGACGGAGAGGCAGGCGGAAAGACAGACGGACAGATGGATTTGTGGTTTACCGATAAAACCAGCTGAAACTTTGCCCCACTCATCAGCATTCCCTCCGCGGATATGCTGACAATTTTCAATTCAGCCGAGAATGCTTGTGGTCCATGATTTAGATTTAGGGGCACGTTAAACAACCTTAGGTGGTCAAATTTTCCGGAAACCTCCACTTCGGCGTCTCGCATAACAATATCACGGTGTTGGTACGTTAAGCCCCGTAAGTTATTATTGTTGGGTCAAGATATTGAGGTCAATACCCCCTGACTATTCTATTTCTCCGAAGAAGTGTGGTTTTCTCTCATTAGAACGAATAAACAGGTTTATCGTAGCGCTAAAAGGTCTGCAATAGGTGCGTGAATGACTGAGATGACGCGACGGCGTTGATTAACCTCTTTAAAGCAAAGCAACTGCTGAAACAGTTTTGTGACATATCTTTCTCTTCGCGCATTTCTATGTTGTAATGCCCGCAGCGCTCCGTAAGCAGCAAACAACTGTACGATCAACACTTGCAACAACCGGGTCAGTTGTCGGGGATACATGAATTTTCTTCTATTTTATTCTCGCACACACGTTTAAAACTAATAGCCTCAGGCCATTTCTCCATTAACAAAGACATGTTCAAGGCGGTTTTCGTTTTTGTGCACCGGCGTATCCTACAGTAACATCGGCGGGGAACTAAGGACTTATTGAGTAGCCCCCACATTGTCAACATTTTTCTTCCGGCCCCAAGCCAAATATCTCCGATGCAATTTTTATAAATACAAACGTTACTACAAGTTATAGTACTTAACCTGAAGCAGCTTCCTTTTTATCTGAAAGTTGTAAAAGAGCCTTTCCTTACTTTAGGACATTTTAGAAATCAACCTGTCTGGTTCCGAGTCAGAGAGCAATAATTAAAGCGACCTGAAACTTTTCAGAAAGCAACACGTGCTGCTGCTATTGCAATGTTGAAACTGGACAAAAGGTAAGCCTTTTCCGGTAATCACCTGTGACTCGCGGACAATGTTCGCTTACCTGCTTGTTGTTTTCCTCTTCTTCTGCGTGCTTCGGTGGTACTTGCCATTCAATATTCGTCCAGACTTCTTCATTACAAAAGAACTCCAGACCCTTATCGCTATTAATCCCACCAAGAGTCAAAGAAGCAGCGACGCCAGCAGCAACACAGGTAGGTTGAATCTCTGATAGTTATCTCTTTGTGTATTAGCCAATGATAGTAACTTTTTATTTTGTTCACTTTGCATTTGTTTTGCACAACTTGCTGCGACTATGACACGTGTTACTTTTTGAGTGATAGATTGTCATACCTTGTCGTTTTGATTGAGTGACGCTTACAACTACATCGCCTAGACAGCTGACAAGAGATGCGTTGCTTATTGGCGGCCGCACAGAACTCATATTTTTCTAGACAACAGTAACAATCCAAATCAACCACGTAATTAGAGATGTTTCAAAATCTAATCTCTTTCACTCAATCTCAAAAAAGCTTTATGGCAGAGGTTCTCACTACAGAATCCATTCTATTCGGTTGAAAGTCAATCACAAATCGTTTTTTTTTATCAATCTCTGCCAGCGTCTAGTTCTTTACTAAAGCCAGAAATAAATTTTCGGCTTAGCGGCGAATATCACAGCCTTGGCAGGCAGATGCGCTTAGTACTGCACAGCAGCAATTACAGTGCACGGGACGCTAAAGCTTGCATTCATTGAAACCGCATTGGAACCGGAGGGAAGCATTGCTTCAAATAAGCGTTACCTTCAGAGCATCGGCTGTGTGAAGAGTTAAAGAGGTATTTTTTTTACTCCTACTTACATTAAAATAACTTCGATGCTCCTTAAGAGAAGCATTTGGTAAAGAGAACAGCCGACATGGACTTACGTTTATTAGGGACTGCATGAGTTAAACTGTCAGAAATGGCTTCTCGTTTTCTTCCTCGAAAGAGCTGGCTAGCATGCAGCTTCTCTTTTTGTTGTGCTGGGCAAATGCAGGCTATTTGTACTCAAGCTTGCTACTACACAAATGGACGTGGGTCCAATCACCCTCTTCGCCTTCTGCAGGCCTGGATGTTCAAATTAACCTTGACCGTTTTCCAGGATTTAGTACTAAGTGCACGTCAACCACCTTTGCAGAAAAGCTACGTATCCACAGACTGAGAATTTTCAGCAGCGCAAGCCGCCCAATAACCTGAGACTCAATGATGAACTTTTTAGTACCTGCATCATGCGTACATGTTTGTATCAAAAGTCGAAGGCACTCGCGTTTCTGCACAGTTCCACTGGGAGGATTTTCCTCTAGCATGTACATCCCGAAAATGTGAAGATCACGAAGGTACCAGTGCCATTAAAGAAAGAGATAACCAAAAAGTAAGAAAAATATTGTTCTATGTTGACCCTCCTTTTTTGTTTTTTTTTGTAAAAGTTTGAAATACATTTTCTCAGCCAGGTTTTATCGTTCTGCCAAAGCCCAAGATACTTTTCCATTCTCAAAACGGCTTTTTTGACATCAAGTCCACCGAGCGAGGTCTTCTGGATCAAAAAGAATATATAATCTAGAACTTTGTAAATATGCTATAATATTAGGCATCACTCTTAACTTTATACAGTCGTTTTACCACATTACTCACAAATGTCATACTTTATAAACTCGACAGATATGGACTTAGAGGCGTTCCTCTTCAAACCATTTCTCGATGAGAGACAGTTTTTTTTTTTGTGGATAATAATGTATCAGTAATCAAATGAATATTTTGCGTAGTCCCACAGGATACCATTCTGTGCCCATTTCTATTCAGCCTGTACGCCAGTGCTATTGATTTCAATTGCAAAAAGGTAAAATAATATTTACGCAGATTACACGATTGTTTTCATTTCGTACTTCACATAGTAATTTATTTACCATGGTGAATAAGTGAGTGTGCAAACCATGCTTCTGTTCTGTTGAGAACTGTTCAAGATAAATGCAACAAAACCGAAACGGTAGCTTTAATACTTAAGGCTTACGTCTTCTGTCAGGTCAAGCATTAATCTGTAAATCTACAAAAATAGGCGTTGTGCACACGGTAAAGGTTTTAGAGGTACATTTTACAAATACTATTCAATGGGATGACAATGTATGCTCGACCCTCCAAAAAATGGCCCCATAACAGGGGCTGCGTGTCGTATCATGTGTACGGTACCTGTATCGGCAAAAATAATATTATGTATTGCACTATTCGTTTCTCACATTCGTTATGAACAATCTTACATGGGACACCCCAGCTCAGCTGAACACGAATGCTTTATTCCTTATGTGATCACCAATGTGCGATATTTGGCTCATACTGAAGTGCTCGAGAAATACATCACTAAAGTCCATGAAATATTTGAAACTCAACTCTTATGGGAATACTTTCGCTCATTTTATAGCATCATAGCTCTCGCAAATCAGAAGTGTGGAGCTTCCTGTGCTTGAGAACTGACCATGCTTAACACGTGCCGTGTCTTAATATACCTAAACGTCTTAGCTTGTACATTAAAAAATGTCAAATGAACAGCTCTTGATATTGCCATAATTTAGAACGTTGATGCGTTTCCTTCTCTAGCAAGCTTCGGTAAGCTATTTGTGTGTGATATCTTGCTATTATTTTTCTTGCATGCTACGAAAAACATACCTCTTGTTCCTAGGTTTTTCTTAGTTGTGTATTCCATTATGCGGTTGTTTTCTTTTTCAATGTATCACGATAATAGTTTATGGCCTTCCACAAACGTTATTACGTCGTCTACCACGAGTAGCCATACTATTCCACGGGGTGTTGGGTTCCCTCATCTAAGTTTGTGCGTTTTTTTCATTATCCACGTTCATTTGCCCCTTTGTACACGGGTGTGTAAGTAGAAATGAATCAATCGCATCAATCATTCAAATCTTCCAAAGTACCTGCTTCAAAGTGTAATTGGTGTTTACATGATGAAGCACCCAAGACAATCAGCACTGGCGCAGAGCTCCTCTTGATGTGACGCGAAATGTGTGACGTTCACTTCAAGAATAGTTCAAAGACATACCGCAAATCCATGAGGATTAGCGTTGTACTACCGGCTGAAAAGAAGAAGAAAGGACTGTGCGTCACAACATGGCGGAACATTGCACGGCTCCTTACCACCTTGCATGCGAAATCATACAACCTGCATTTAAGATTATCAGAAAAAGGTTTTTGAAAAGCGCACTTGAGCATGGGCAGTCAGAAATATGAATATGAAACCAGGGCATCAAATGTTGTCATTGAGGCAATACAAAAATACTGCATCTCATTCAAGATTGTATGCAACACTTAAACACGTACTGCTGATAAATTTGCGTACTTTCTTCTGCTAATACATAGCTCTCAGTAAAAAGTTACTTAGAAATTTGGTAGTGTATTGCCTATTCTCGCGGCACCCATGACGTTTGACATTAACCAAAATTCTTCATTTTGGCTCTGTGACCAGCTTTTCCTATTTCAAGTTCAAATGAAAAAAAAAATGGCCGCATATCTACGGGAAGAATGATAGAGATTGGGGCGAAGCATCCGTCCGTCCATTCGTTCTTGCTTTCATCCGTCCATGCGTCCGTCTGTTTGACCGTCCGTGCGTCCATCCAACCGTTTTTGCGCACGTCTGTTCGTGCGTCGACACGTTTATCCGCGCGTCCATCCCTGCGTTCATCTATGCAACCGCCCCTGCGTCTGTCCATGCGTCCATCCGTCCGTGCAGCCATCCGCGCGTCAGTCCATGCATTTGTCTGTGTGTCCGTTCGTCCATCTAGTCAACACTCTAAGTGCCACCATCTCGCATCTTTTCATCATATATTCCGCATATAGAAGAACCGCCATCCAGCGGACATTCCAAGGACTAAGCGAGAGGTGGCACATGCACACTTTCTTACGGCTTGCGCTTCGTGTCGACTTCCCACTTTTAACCACCTGGAGTTCATGGTATATACTACTTCGCTGTATTCATGGCACTGCGGCCCAACGCTCGCTAAACATTCCTAAAACCAAGGAGCTTACGCCCAGCGAGTATAACCTAGCAACCCTTTCTTGTCACATAGTGCTTAATGTACATGCCAATGGCTTGTAATTGGGAATGAGAGACAGGAAAATTCGGCTTTTTGTCAAGGCGCCCGCTGCGAATTTATTATTGTTCAACAACGCACAGGATAAATCTTCAACTGGCACCACCTTGCAGGTCAAAGCGTAAGACGTGTTACGTACAACGACGAGGGATGAACGGGTGCCGCTTTAAGGAGCTTCGCCCCTGGAACTGGCATTCAATTCGCTCAAAAATAGCATTTCAAGTTTTATCTGTCACGTTTCCCAACCCACACTGGAACATCTTGAATAAGTTTTGAAGATATGTTATAGCTTTTTTAGAAAGCCAAACAATGCCGTCACTAGCAGATATGTGCTAGTTTTTACAAACGTGGGTTGGTCCTTAGAGTCATGTACAAGACGTCTGTGACGCCCATCATCAAGGATTGAAATATGTTTTGTGTGTTGTTTTTTCGAAATATTTCATTGATAAACCAGCACCTTATTCTAAAATCAAAATGGCTTCCGCTATTTCACGCCTGTCCAAAGGCGGCCACCTGGGCCGGGTATCGAACCAGTTTCCTAAAGCCTAACATTGTAACAACTTACCTTTTAAGGTACGCTGGTGAGTACAAAACGTTTTCAGATGCCGTTATCGCCAGCGTTTAAGTTACATTGAGCCCAATGCCACACCCGAGCACCTAAAACGAGACATCCAGAGCTTCCGTTCAGCAGCTACTCCTCCGACCAGGTTATCCATGCAATCAGCGGATAACATTGAAAAATTGCGGCATTTTGCAGTCACTCCTAACAAGCCCGCATACACAGCCTGGCAGATGTTAAAAGAAGTTAAAATTTAACAGGCTCCGCTTCGGGGACACCAATGACACAGCGAAGTTTACGGAATTATCTTTATCAGGCTAACAAGTTTCTATATATATTTTGCATTATTTTCATATATGTTGTATTACTGGTTTTTGTAAAACTTACTATGTTGAGGTTTGAGACGGTAGTATAAACTGTATTACATATTGACTATAAAACTCTATAAAAAAGTTTAAAAAGAAGCATTTGCTTATTATCGCATGATATACTGCATCACTGCTATTTATGAAGCTCTATTTGTTATGCTTAGAAATGGTAGCATAAATGAATAGCAAATGACCATAATAGCAAATCAATAGCAAATGAATAGCAAATTACCATATCAAAACAAAAAGCCATCGTTTAATTCGACACAATTTATGTATCACTACTCTTTCTAATTGACACTTTGATAGGCACTGAGGTTGTAGTATAGCCACCATATTTCATAACCCTAAGGTCTCACGTCACAGTGGTTATAATAGCTGCTGCCTTCCTCCACTTTAGTGGAAGCTGTGGGCTGTGGGTTTAGACAATTCTTGTGGCAAATGCGTGTTTATGATGATGACAGCTTTCTGGTAGGTCGCACACATTTCGGTGGCACATGCCCGTTTTGTCTGCGAACTGTTGCCCCCACTTTTAGTGTGCCAGTGGCAAGTAGCATGATTATGCCAATGTGTGTGACACATACCACAGATCCAAGACATAAATACCCGACAACAGCGGCTTTGTTATCTATATAGTACTTCAGCGTTCTTTGTGTTTGGCCGAGTGGAGGTACACGAGTCATTCTGGAACCCATGCATTTGGGTATAATAACAAGTTACATAACACTAAAATACCGAAACTTCCGGATCCCTACACATTACAGCGTGCCTCATAACTATATCATGGTTTTGGAATGCAAAACACCAATATTTCTTGCTAATATGTTCTCATCTGTCAGCAACGCGCTGACGAGTCCTTGTTTTCTGTTTTAAATGAAATTCTCTCCGATCTAAACTTGTGTTTTCTGTTATAAATGAACTTCTCTCCGATGTCAATTTACTGGTTATACGCTTGCCTTTTTTCAACAATTATGTGTTATTCATTTTCAATGCGCAATTCATTTATCTATCTATCTATCTATCTATCTATCTATCTATCTATCTATCTATCTATCTCTCTATCTATCTATCTCTCTATCTGTCTATCTATCTATCTATCTATCTATCTATCTATCTATCTATCTATCCATCTATCTAGCTGTTTGAGTAGACCAATATTATTATGGGAGGATAAGGTGGATTTATCAATATGGTTTGCTGGTCGTAACGTGAGTAGCGTAAAAATACCTTCCAGTACATTGTAAAGCGCTTTCTTCTGGACACGTGAGGCACATATTCGAAAAACATGGGCCGCGGTCGCGGGTATGTCCCACAGCTGATTGACAATTTATCTATACCCCGCAACGACGAGAGCCGTAATGAGTAATTGATATGTGAGTGTGTTTATAAAAACGGACCTTGGCAGTGTTTACCAGACGAATTCCAAAAATACATAATTGGGGGTCGCTTAATCATAGCCTTTCCGAATTTCACGCGATGGTGTTAATGTAAATTGTTTTAGTGCGTACATCAAACACTTAGTGTGTGAGGTCTTGTCGAACTTGCTTTACACCAACTGCGTGGTCTTAAGAGTACAGTAGCGTGTGTGCCTTTTGTTGTGGGTGACTCGCTCCAAACGCTCAAGTAATAACGACAATTTCAACTTCGGATGCCCAATGGCAATGTACGCTCGTACCACGCACTATAACGGTAATAATTCATCTTGTATTGTGAAGCAATTCTACAGAACCCTTGCGTTTGGTAAAGCTTGGAAATTGCTTCTATTGATATCTAAGCAGAGGAAGTTATTTTAGCTATATTGAAAAGCAGAGGAGTGACTTCGTAGTATAACACCAGCTTTCCACAAACGACACGGGTCGTGACCCACACACGCCAGGAATTTTGTATTATTTTATTCACATCTGCCTCAACTTTTTGGTAACGCAAAGATCATGATCTTGGCTCACAACTAGTGACACTGTCTCCAACGCCGTAATTTCTGCAAAGCGACGTCTTTAACGCTATCGCGTTAATATAAGGGCCCAGTAGTAAGAGAACGCAAGTATTATGCTTCAGAGTCACGCACTCTACCACGTAGCCAAGCGAGGTCTCGATGTTTCTTTAAATAAAGACCCAAACCAGGCTTATTGTTAGTAAAATACTCTTTATGGTTGCAGTACTGGCTATCTAGTTTTATAAATATTACATGATCTTACGTCTTGGTTTAGGCGGAGTGTATTTAACACAAGGACTCAGCAGCGAATGGGCAGTCTGAGACAGAGTATGCACGCACATGATGATGATGGCCGTGACAGCCGCTGAAGATGAGGACAGGGACCAAGGCGGATGATGAGGATCATGATAAATGTGCAGATGAGAAGATGCGCATAACAAATGCCCACAATGTATACACCTGTGATACGGGCGTCACGTTGGATTAACGTCAATTGTACACCTAAACAATACCTGCTGGTGTTTTCTATGTAGCACCAACCAGCGCTACTATCCTTGCAAGCACAGTCTCCACATATCAGCATACCGCCTCTAGCATTGCTTACTACCTATGTTGCTGCTGGCATCTTTACGTAACTCTGAACAACAGCTTACATAAAACACATGCAACGATGCAACGTAATTGTGTGCGTTCAACCTTTGTACACATATTTAGCGTAATATCCTAATATTTAGTGCAGTGAAACATTATGCATCCATCTCGCTCTCTGCGTATGATTTGCATAAAATTGTTTTCAATAGTTTGTTGGGTGTGCTTAATTTCTTTTAAATCATCACAGCAGGGTGGTTACAAACTTACATCGATGGAGGCGAAAACGCTGTAGGCCCTTGTGCTCTGATTGGGGTGCCCGTTAAAGAACTTGAGGTGGTCGAAATTTCCGGAGCCATTCACTACGGCGTGTCTCATAATCATATGGTGGTTTTCGGACGTTAAACTCCACACATAAATCACTTGAACAAAAGATTTCTTTTATTACGCTGCACGCGTGCTCACGTGACACTAGACTTCGTTTAACAACTGTCTCAGCAAAAAAAAGCACCAACAAAGAGGTGAGAACAATGAACACAGCACAGCGGGAAGTATACCTGATAGTTTAATTTTGTACAATTGCCGCTGTCTCTTCGTAACAGAGGATGTCAATCTTCTACCGGCTCAGTTCTGTCGTGATGCCGAATCAAACAAATTGACTTTTCTCATCTTCAGTTTCATTTTCAAGATATTTTTATTCCCCACACATCCCTGAGGGATATTGTTTTATTGTTAAAACTAATTTTAAACAGTAATTTACAGCACTGTCTTACATTGGCGTTGGAAAGAGTGTTGCTTTTATCTAGAATCACACAAAATCGGGGTATGTGTAATTAATGTGTACCTGGGACTTGGTTCTGGCTGTTACAGCGTGATTTTATTGCTCATGATCACTAGCATATCACTACAGTAAGCAAGCGTGCATGCTTTCGTTGTAGTCTAGCTGCGACACAATTCATTTTGTTGCAATTGGTGGAAAACTGCAAGCTATTTTTTTTCTTTGCCGTTGGCGTCGCCTTAAAGCCATAGGTCGGCAAACTCATTCATGAGTATACTCACCCAGATTCACTCAGACTCAGATGGAGCCGTGAGTCTGAATCTCAGTGAGTGCGGGGTTCCAGTGATCCCAAGTGATCTCAAGTGATTCCACCTGAGACCAATTTTGGGGAGTCTGGGTCTGATATGAGAACATTTTGATGAGTATTGGTCCAGGTGTTGCTCAAGCACAAATTATGCTTGTGGGTGAGCGTGATAAGCTTCACATTTTGTGCTTACCTATGATTGTAACTATTGAACTGTAGCCTTACTAGTAGCCTTATATTGGCTCGGTCTCATACTCACATCTTTACACACATATTGCAACACACTGGATTTCCTACGACAGCTCAGTTGTTCCGGAGGAGAGGCGTGAATTACGAACAATATAGGCGCCTTGACCGGCCCTTTATATGTTTTTTTCACGACAATATCTTTACAAAAACGTGTCGTGAGTCATCTATTTCATCAAAAATATAATTGCTGAATTTCAGAACGTATAACTCCTATTTAAATGTACAAGACATAAAGTAGCAAATATAGCTTCGACTTGACGAGAGATTGTTGCTGAAAAGCGTTGATAACACGGTCGAAAGAGCTAAATATAGGCTAACGGACTCGTAGGCAGACACACTCATATTTACGCAGCCTCGAACTTAGTCGTGAGTTCGAGTTTGATAGAGGTTTGATAGAGTCCAAGTGAGGAACCTTATCGTGAGTTTTAGTCACGTGACTTTGGTTGAAAAAAAGGTTATTGAGCCAGAGTCCTAGTTACTCCACTTCAGCAAAACTTTTCGTAGTGTGAGCTGAACAGAGCGTGATAGGCAAAGTACACTTCATGACTGAGTCTGAGTAAGCTAATCTTCCGCCGACCAACGTCTTGAGGATCCGTATATGTATACTGGTGTGCGCAGTGAATGACAACGACCAAGAGAAATAGTACTCAAGGGTGTCCCTCGGAAGCACGAAAACGCGGAATTATCCTCCCTACCCTTCAATTTGTCTGGAGACCTTTCGCGAAATTCAGCCACTACAGCAAATATACTCTCCGCACAACGTGAGCCATGAGCATCCTTTAAGGGGCCCTGCAACACTTTTTAGGCATGGTTAGAAAACGCTGCCGATCGCTAGTAGACGCTCCCGACAACACGCAAGCTAATATTATAGCTTACCATGCAGCTTGGAATTCATAATAAATTATCAAAGTCAGCTAAAATTGCTTCCTTTTCTCTCAAAAAATGATGGAAACCGCTCAAAAATAACTTGTAGAAAGCCCATCGATAAGCCATGGGCTGATTTGAACATGGCGCGCTCGGTTGTTGCAGAGATTGCCGAGAAAGGCCGTCACACGTCCACGCGTGCGCGCGCGATCGCACTAAAAAAGCCTCGTATTCAAAAGAAAAAAAAACGTCTCAAGGTGACGAGTCACAGGCGAGATATTTTCTTCGCCCCTGTCATCCCTTCCTGCTTGGCTTCTAGGCTTTCGTCAGGACGACACAAGAGAGAATGCAATAGCAGCATACGACAAATCTTGATAGCTTCACTCGCACTAGAAGGATTCTTGAAATTTTAGCGGTGTTGAATTCGTGCAGCAATAGGGTTTTCCAGGGAATTCATTTCAGGGTTACTTGAAAGAGTGTTTTAGGGCCCTTTTAAAGGTTCGCAATCCGTGTGTCTCTGAGTGCTGAGCTTCCTCAAAGACTGTCAATGCGTGTGTAAATTAAGTGCTTGAGCTGCTTGCTTGCTTTGGCATCACGAATACTTACTTGTTCAGTAAGTATTGGTGAGGAGTCGAAGAGTGCTCCAGGCGCGGCAAAACCTCTGCATGCTTTTTCGTAGCCAAAGAGGCCGCGGATACAGTACAGCGACTTCAAGACACGAGTTACTGCGGTCAGACACGATATCTTTCGAAAGCATTGTGTTAAACGGTGAGAACAGAGGGTAGTTAAGACGAAGGCTGATAAGTTTATCTACAGTGAGCACATTCTGGCCGTGCAGTTCGTTTGAAACGAGGGTCCTGTAAACTGTGGCATTCGCTTCTCTGAAGCCAGCAATGAGCGTGTTCTAATACTGGCCGTAAAGAGCTAAACAGCTAAGTGGACTGCAGTCTTAAGAAGTCCCATTCTGATTCGCACGTGGCTTGCAAAATAGACAGCTTCGAGAAGGCGGCATTGTAGACAAATACGATTTAGGGTACTTTGCTGTTCGAAAAAGATGGCGGCTCAGCGACATGCTTGGATCTCACCATAATGGTCCTCTGCACAGAAGCAGATCCTGCAAAACCGGAGAACCAGGTGTTACGCCTAATTAATTATGTAAACAGGCATACGAAAATACGAATTCTGTAACCAGTGGGTCGTTGAGTGCTTTAATTTCATTACAAAAGGCTCACTAACATTTCTTCATTTGAATTAGCCACAGCTTCACTTGTAACTAGCTACAGTGTACGTATTGTCGTCACTGTAATTAGCCACAGTTCACGCAATGCCTCACAGCTACGTTACGGGTACGACACTTCACGAAATAATGATAAGTCATGGTGTACTAAGTATTTCCCTACTTCCTGAAACTTAGGATAGTTTACAGTGTACTGGTTGCGTCGTGATTGTAATGGTATTAGTGACCCAGGAAGCTCATAGGGGCCCCATGAGATCTTTCCCCAAAACTTTCATAAACTTTTCCCTCTTGTAAACGTTACCTAATAAGACCCAGTGTGCTTCACGTCCTTTTCGGGAATAGAAAATGCTCAAAATATTATTACGATCATGTTCATTACAATATCAAATGCCAAAGGCTGAATGAAGAGAGTCTTATCTTGGCATATTATTCATTCTGATATCCTCTTCTACGAGTCTTCACGTGAATGAGAACCTTCTCAACGCACGTCGTCAGTACTTACTTTTCTAAATTTGGTCACCAATTCTTAGGTATCGTTATCGACTGAAGTCCTTCATGTCGAATGGTGATGCACGCTGCAACCATTCGACAAACAAGATCATCAACTAGCCCGCATTCAAGCCGTTCTAAATAGAGGTTTCGTCAGACGCTCCCATCTCGCACTTCCCGAAGAGGCTCAGCACAAACGTCCTTGTAATATATCTCGCTAGTTGTACAGAGCACTCTTCTTAGGGTAGTTGTGGTGTATAAAAAATAGATGGTGTATGAATGACACTGCTTTAGAATATGTTCGAATAGAAGTGCGTATAAACGCTATCAAGGTTAGGCATATAGCAATGCTGACGATGAGTGGATATGACCCTACGTCCACGCACATAATTCATACTTACTCAGACTGACTAAATAATGTATCTTGTGCTTCGGACTCACTGAAGCTTCGATTCACGAAATATATCCTGAGCCAGACTCATTCAGCCTCACACTCACGAACATTTTCTTCAACCTTGACCGCTCCTAAACTAAAACTCACCGACTAAAACTCACCAAAAGATTACTCAACCAGACTCAATCAGACTCAGACTCACGGCTCCCTCTGAGTCTGAGTAAGTCCAAGTAAGTCGACTCATGCGTCAGGCTTCCGACCTGTGATCCAGAATGCCTGACCACCACCTCGCTAGACAGCTACTAGAAAGACCGAAGGCAGAGTCCGCAGTTGTTGCGGCTAATCAGCATCCCATCTCGAGCAGGTTCTCACCCGTAACTATACCGCTATGCTCAGAGTGGTCTATGAAAGCCCCCTGTTCACCTGGAAGTGCCGGAGATATACAAAAAGGCTTGCCTCACATCCGCAGTCATGAAGAAGGTCTCATTCAAACTTTTGCATACATCATATGCTAAGCGAACTCATACCTATACAATGGTTATATCTCGGAAAGTTCGATGGGCACCTTCGCGGTCTCATCTCGGTCAATCAGCGTCATGTTGAAGACCGAACACGTCACGACATGTACGGCTTCAGAGCTTGCCCCCCTTCTAGCTGCAATAAAATATGTTATGCAAGAGTCATCTCGCAAGTGGGCTGGTACTCCGAGTCCTCCTATCAAAATCTGCGAGGACTACGACGCGGGAGCTACAGTCAGTTGGGGCCTCAAATCAAAGAAATCAGTCATTCTGCCACCAACCAAAACAATAACACTCTTTTAATGGTTGCCGGGTTCCTGTGAGATCAGTGGTAACCTCATCACCGACAACGCAGACCGATGTGCACGTGACGGAGCGCGCACACTGGTGATATCTCTGTCAAGAGGGGGACGCTGCAAGAGAGCTTTTCACAGCCCGCATCATGCCACGCTTATGCATTCGAACCTTTCAATCAACTTCTCTCAATGCCCACAGAACCTACGTGCATTACTCTAACTACAACTGCCCTCAAATAGTTCGCCACAGGACGCTAGAAAGCTTTGCAGGTTGTCAGTTGTCGTAGCTTTCAACAACTCATTAGGTTATCACATCGGTATGGCTGACTCATCCAGGTGTGACAACTGCAACTGTGTGGAACTCTTGACCACGTCTTGTGCCACTTTGAACAAGATCGCAGGACTCTCCTGCGTGGCTTGAAGAGACTGGATGGTCGTTCCTTTACTAAGGAGAACATGTTGCGTGTGGTGTCCTCAAATACACCAGCCCAGAAAGCACGCGAGCCCTTCTACAAATCTTGAGGGCAACATTCAATAGCTACCGCTTGTGAAACTCGGCTCAGCGTGTGCGGTGTGCGGTGTGCAATGTGCATTTTCCTCTCTTTTGAATTTTATCTCTTTTACTCTCTTACTTCCATCTTCACATCTGTAGGGTAACAGTCTGGGCGTTGTATAGTAACCTCCTTACCATTCTGAAATTCCTTCACTCTGCCTCTCTTGATGTGTATGTTTGTGCATGCGCACGCATGTGCGTTTGGCCCAGTCCAGCGGTGTTCTACCAAATTTGTATTAGGTGCTAGTATTTAGTTATGGGAGCTCCATCATGGTTGCCTGCAGTGTTCCCGTGAAGACTTTTCCTGTGACGTGTAATGATTATCCTAACCATATCTCGAAATGCGGCTCTGTTTAGTAAAGCCTGCAGTATTCGTACTCACATAATAAGCTTGGTACAAGAGCGCTGATATTGTTGCGCATTTTTCGGCCCATTAAGTGAAACTGCATAAGCTCAGCGTTTCCAGCAATGTCATTTCCTTTGAATGTCACATGTGTTTCTACGCCTTGTTTAAGGTGTTAGACGTCCTGGTTTCCCTTCAAGCTTACCTATTGAAACTAGCAGACAAATGAGGCTCCTAATCAGTCTTTATTGATTCCGACTACGTCATTGTAATGATACTAATTTAACATCAAAAGATGGCCACGTGCTTATAAAGAACGCTGTAGTGGAGGGCTCCTGACCTGTCGACCACTTAAGATTCACGCACCTATGTCGAAGGCAGGGGCATCAAGCATGATCACCTCAGCAAAGCGAAGAAGAGTGCGAAAAGTCAATAAAGAGAGAGAGGCGGACAAAGCCGCAGAGCTTTGTCCGTCGCTCTCACGGTCTTGTGTTCTGGCCGCAATCTTTCGCTTCGTTTGTCATGTACCAAATGGCTCAAACGAGCACTTTAGTAGAGTCTTCGCCTCCACCTGAAATACAGCCGCCGCAGCAGTGGTTACATTCCACGAACTTCAAATCAGAACTCCAGCACTGTCACCACTGAACCACCGTGGTGGGTCGTTATTGTCTGGAATATGTTTAAAAATATTCCATGGTAATATCTTTTCATGCGGTTATTTGGAACAACAAAACTATAATTATCATAGGTTCACCCACTCTCATTGGTCCACCCACTACTCCGATGACTACCACCTTCCCGTTCGTTGCTTAGAGATAGCTTTCCAATTCGTTGACAAAACTGGTTATATTTATACGGAAGCTCCGCCTTTTCCAGGCCTAGATAAAGTATAGTAAAGGTAATAAGAACGTCCTAACTAAATAAACCCCGTTTGATTTCTAAAACACGCCATCAATTTTTTATTGAGAACAGACCCTTTTCAAATTTTAGAGCTAGCTTTTCTGCGACACAATATGAACAACTGATAGTGGCTAGTCCCTTACTGCAAATAGGATGTTCGAGCACGGTTATGCAACGGCGTGAAAAATGTAGAGTGTGCTCTCTTGACATAAGTGCTTGTAGGAGACAAGGCCCAGCTCGTTCAACTAAGACCACTTCTCCGCTTGAAGCACGACAGGTGGCGGTGTTATTTGGGCTAATATTCCGTGCAGAGATGCGCAGTTGCCACTTATGAAAAGGGTTTATTGGGCAGTTCCTAAGAACGCAAGAGACC